>OZ030010.1:130098089-130550589 GCA_964023405.1 Apodemus agrarius
AGATTTGGGTAGGTCGTACCTTCATTTTCATTGAAGTCTAAAAAGTCTTTGATTTCTTTCTTTATTTCTTCCTTGACCAGGGTGTCATTGAGTAGAGTATTGTTCAGTTTCCATGTGTATGTGGGCTTTCTGTAGTTCTTCTTGCTATTGAAGACCACTTTTACTCCATAGTGATCCGATAGGAGACATGGGATTAGTTCGGTCTTCTTGTATTTGTTGAGGTCTGTCTTGTGACCAATTATATGATCAATTTTTGAGAAGGTACCGTGCGGTGCTGAGAAAAAGGTATACTCTTTTGTTTTAGGATGGAATGTTCTATATATATCTGTTAAATCCAATTGGTCCAAAGCTTCAATTAGTTTCACTGTGTCCCTGTTTAGTTTCTGCTTTCCTGATCGGTCCATTGAGGAGAGTGGAGTGTTGAAGTCACCTACAATCATTGTGTTAGGTGCGATGTGTGCTTTAAGCTTTAGTAAAGTTTCTTTTACGAATGAGGGTGCCCTTGCATTTGGTGCATAGATGTTCAGTATTGAGAATTCTTCTTGGTGGATTTTCCCTTTGACAAGCAGGAAGTGACCTTCTGTGTCTCTTTTGATGACTTTAGGTTGAAAGTCGATTTTATCTGATATTAGAATGGCTACTCCAGCTTGTTTCCTGGGACCATTTGCTTGTAGAACTGTCTTCCAGCCTTTTACTCTAAGGAGGTGTTTGTCTTTGACACTGAGATGTGTTTCCTGTATGCAGCAAAATGTAGGGTCCTGTTTCCGTATCCAGTCTGTTAGTCTGTGTCTTTTGATTGGGGAATTGAGTCCATTGATATTAAGAGATATTAAGGAATAGTAATTATTACTTCCTGACATTTTGGGAATTGTTATTATTATTTGTATTTGAGTGGTTCTCTTCTTTTGGGTTGGATGAGATGGGGTTTCTATCTTGTTTCTTCTGGGGTGTTGTTTCCCCCCTTGTGTTGGTATTTTTCCCCTATTATCCTTTGTAGGGCTGGGTTTGTAGATAAGTATCTTGCAAATTTGGTTTTGTCGTGGAATATCTTGGTTTCCCCATCTATGGCAATTGAGAGTTTCGCTGGGTATAGTAGTCTTGGCTGAAGTTTGTGTTCTCTTAGGGTCTGCATAAGGTCTGCCCAGGATCTTCTAGCTTTCATGGTCTCAGGTGAGAAGTCTGGTGTAATTCTGATAGGTCTTCCTTTATATGTTACTTGTCCTTTTTCTCTTACTGCCTTTAATATTCTTTCTTTGTTTAGTACATTTGGGGTTTTGACTATTATGTGACGGGAAGTATTTCTGTTCTGGTCCAGTCTATTTGGGGTTCTATAGGCTTCTTGTATATTCATGGGCATCTCTCTCTTTAGGTTGGGGAAATTTTCTTCCATAATTTTGTAGAAGATATTTGCTGGCCCTTTAAGTTGTAGATCTTCATTCTCATCTATCCCTATAATCCTTAGGTTTGGTCTTCTCATTGTGTCCTGGATTTCCTGAATGTTTTGGGTTACCAGCTTTTTGCATTTTGCATTTTCTTTAATTGTTGAATCCATGGTTCCTATGGTATCTTCAGCATCTGAGATTCTGTCTTCTATCTCTTGTATTCTATTGTTGATATTTGCATCTATGACTCCTGATTTCTTCCCAAGGTTTTCTATTTCCAACATTGTCTCCCTTTGCGATTGCTTAGTTGTTTCTACTTCTGTTTTTAGATTTTGTATGGTTTTGCTCAGATCTTTCAGTTGCTTGTTTGTGTTTTCCTGTAATTCTTTAAGGGATTTTTGTGTTTCCTCCTTTATGACTTCTACTCGTTGACCCATGTTCTCTTGTATTTCTTTGGGTGATTTTTGTTTCTCCCCCTTATTGGGATTCACTTTTTGCTCTATATTCTCCTGGATTTCTTTAAGTGATTTTTGTGTCTGCCTTGTATGGGCTTCTAGTTTTTGATCTATTTTCTCCTCTATTACTTTAAGAAATTTATCTAAGTGATCCTCAATCTGCATCTTTACCAGTGATTTTAGATCTGAGTCTTGTTTTTCTGGTGTGTTGAGATATCTGGGATTTAATTGTGTTTGTCTTGCAATGGCTTCTAGCTTTTGATCTATTTTCTCATGTATTACTTTAAGAGATTTATCTAAGTGTTCCTCTATCAGCATCCTGACCAGTGATTTTAGATCTGAGTCTTGTTTTTCTGGTGTTTCGGGGTATCCAATATTTATTGCTGTTGGGGAACTGGGTTCGGATGCCGCCATATTGCCTTGATTTTTGTTAGTAGCGATCTTACGTTTGCCTTTTGCCATCTGGTTAACTCTGGTGTTAGTTGGTCCTGTAGATACTAGCTGGTGCTTGACCCTCCTGTGGGGTTGTAAGGCTATTTCCCAGTGACTGGGATACCTGAATCACTGTCCTGCGGGGCTCTTGCTCACAGATTGCTGACAGGTGGCCTGAGTCCCCCGAGGTCTTAACCTCAGGATATCCCAGGTATTTGGTTCCGCCTGTTGGGCGGCTGCTCTGCACTGCTCCTGCTCAGGGTTCGCTGTCTGATATCCTGTTTCCCCAGGGGTCTTAAAGTTGGGATATCTCAGTTATCTGGTTCCGCCTGCTGGTCCCAAGCTGCTGGGAAGCTGGCTGGGTCCGGTTTCCAGCTTCCCTGCCACTGGCTGGATGGGAGGCTGGTTCGGCCTCCGGCTGGGTCTGGGTACCTGGCACACTGGCTGACTCTGGCTTCCTCACCACCAGCTGGACGGGAAGCTGCAGGCAATATGGCAGCTGCCTGCAGGGAGCTCGGGGTCCGCCCCGCGCGCGAGTGCAGAGTGCACCCGCTATTCTGTGCCCAATTCCCACTCCAGGCCTGAGTCCCCGAAGGTCTTAAGCTCGGGCTGTGTCGGGTACCTGGTTCTGCCGCCGCCGCCGGATGGTTCTGAGCACCTGGGACGCTGGGTGACCCTCCGGCTTCCCCACCGCCAGCTGGGCGGGAATATTTATTTATTTATTTTTTTGAGACAGGGTTTCTCTGTGTAGCCCTGGCTGTCCTGGAACTCACTCTGTAGACCAGGCTGGCCTCGAAATCAGAAATCCGCCTGCCTCTGCCTCCCAAGTGCTGGGACTAAAGTCCTGTACCACCACCACCACCACCACTACCACCACCACCACCACCACCACCATCACCACCACCACCACCACCACCACCACCACCACCACCACCACCACCATCACCACCACCGCTTCATTTACATTTCAAAGGTTATACCCCTTCCCAGTTTCCCCCCTCCCCGAAAACCCCCAACCCATCCTCCCACACCCTGCCTCTAAGAATGTGCTCCTCCACCCAAATCACTCCCACCTCCCCCCACTCAATTTCCCCACACTGGGGCCTCTATTGAGCCTTCACAGGACCAAAAACCTCTCCTCCCACTGATGCCCAACAAGGCGTTCTTCTGCCACTCTTTTGGCTGGAACCCTTGGTTGATGGCTTAATTTCTGGGAGCCCTGGGGCATCTGGTTGGCCGACATCATCATTCTTTCCATGGGGCTGCAACACCCCCCAAGCTCTTCCAGTTTGCCCTCCAACTCCTTCACTGTGAACCCTGCACTCAGTCCAATGGTCAGCTGCTAGTATTCACCTCTGTAAGGCTCTGGCAGGCTCCCTCCAAAAGACAACCATAACAGGGAAGAGCCCGCTTCTTACTAGGTATATGGCCATGAACTGCTTTCTTAATCAGCCATGCCTCAATTCCCCTCCTCCCTTGCACCCGTGTGTGTGTGTGTGTGTGTGTGTGTGTGTGTGTGTGTTTTGAGACAGTCTCACCATGTAGATCATATTAGTCTGAACTTGTAGCAATCCTCCTGCCTCTTCCAAAAAGAAAGATTTTCTCATTTTTAAACGGGGTATGAGAAGAGTACTTCTTTTATAAGATTGTAGTGAGGGCTAAGGGAGATGTCTCTATTATCTGGAATATTTTCTCTCCAGATTATCTCAGTCTTCACATTCAAGACATAGTTCAAATGGCAAGACCACAGAGGCCTGGTCCCTCCCCAGTTTCCCGTGTCACCTTGTTTGAAGTTCTGCATAGCATTTGTCACTATCTGAATTTATATTTACTTATTTGCTCACTAACTATACGACCTCAAGTTCTCTGAGTCCTTTTCTTCTCACTACCATTTATTTGGTGTCCAGAACCAGGTCTGCATGTAGTTTCACTGCATAATAAATAGTTGTTGACTTACTCACTTCCTCTTGTTGCTCTAAGCCTTCGAGAAAGCTAATGGACAGCCACACTTTGGGCTGCTTTCTGATAGTTTATATGTTGGGGTGGGCGGGAGGGCTGTTATCAAAGCACTGTAAGTTTACGATCCAGCTCAGCCTTGGGAACCTAGCCTGGGAGCATTGGAATGTGACTTGCCTGCCTCCCAGAACCGCTGGAGACTTGAAGATAACTAGCTGATCCTTTCTGTACATAAAAAGTGGTATAGCTGGACATCAAACAAGGGAGACTTAGTGCTAAGCTTGGTGGTGGTAAACAGAAGACCAGAAGACGGGAAGTACGGATATAGAGCAAGAGATTCTCCTGGGAAAGGCTTTGTAGAGAAACCTGAAGGGGTGGGAAACCACCCCAGAGAGAAAAACCCAGACACCAATGCTGGCAAATCACTTTGACTAATGCCTGGTCCTTAGGCAAAATGAGATATGTTTATGAAGCAAAACCATACAACTGATAATTTAATGCCAATCAGAATTTTATTATTGTTTTAAAAGATACAAAAATGGTAAAAAAAAAAAGTTACAATCAGCTTTATTGGCCCTTCCCAAAATTCCCCTAAAAGAGCTGTAATGGCATTTATTTGGCTGACAGTAGAAAATGCTACATACTAATTCTTAGAAACAGAATTTTCAGAAGCCCTCAAATCTGGGCACTATATGGGTTTCCTCAGATCATCTGAGTGAACACACTAGTCCCCAGAAATATTTGCACAGTCAGATGACTACACAAGAAGGACCTCCAAAGACTCTGCCCCATGACGTAGGGTTTACATGCTCTTTTGATTGCAGACATAAGGTGGGCAGCTGCAGTCGGGCTGTTGGCTAGGCTCTGGCAAGGTGAACACGTGGTAGGAGGTATCATTCTTCGGGGTCGCACCCATGTTATTGCTAGGTGCTTTTGCAGAGTAGGGCTTAGTGAGCCAAGGGGACCGGCGAGGGGCAGCACACGACACAGGAATCACATATCTTGTCGACGAGCCCTTGGAAGCATAGTGAATCTCAGAGCTGTAGATGACGACATCTGGAGAGATGGCCTTGATGCGGATGCCACATTCAGTAACGCGGTAGTGGAACTGGTAGAAGTGTGGGTGAACATGATTGGGAGGGCAACCAAGGCCCAGGTGCACCTCATAAAAGTGAACATACACATCATTATTCAGCAAGAAGGGGTGAACGGTGACCATGAACCAATCTGTAGAGCACAGCACATTCACTTGGTTTTGCTCAGAGTAGCTTGTAAACATGATGGTGTAGAAGAGGATTCCTCCGAGGAGCTTCAAGAGTTTCATTCTTGCAGCAGGTTGGGTGATAACTCACAGGAGGCAGCAAGGCGTCCAGGAAGGGATTCTAGAACACACAAAAACATAAGAGGCAGGTTACCTTATGTGTTAGGTAAAGTTCAATTATGAGTTTTTGAAAGAAGTGCAATTAGGGGATTATGGTTGTTGAGAGAGGGTCTTACTCTGTTGCCAAGGCTGGACTGTAACTCACTATGTTGCAGAAGCTGGCACTGGACTGTGACCGTCCTTGTACCTCTACCTCAGAAGTGCTGGGGTTTCTGTGTAAGCTACCACACCAGGCTCAGAATGGGATTTTTGTTATTTGCACTTGGTTTTATTTTTTTTATTTTGATTAAGTCTCACTATGTAGCTCTGTCTGCTCTCTCTCTCTCTCTCTCTCTCTCTCTCTCTCTCTCTCTCTCGTTCCCTCCCTCCCCCTTCCTCCCTCCCTCTCTGTCTCTCTCTGTCTCTCTGTCTCTCTCCTTCCCTCTATCTCTCCTTTCCTTTCTGAAATTTCTCTGATTTTCTTTCCTTATGAAATTACTTTGATATATAACATGGCCCAATATATCAGAGAATCATTTGGTTATCATGAGTTACAATGCTACTGATAAGAGTTCGAGATGAATTCATTTGGTCATTTTTAGTTAAGCCATTCAGCCAAATTTCAATATGTGGTTGTCAGAGATAAAATGTAATTTCTCCTTAGGTTTTTTTTTTAAAAGAACTTGTTATATTTGATTGTGGGGAGGTATTTTCTTACTTTGCTCTATTTCATTGTGGGGAGGTAAGTGTACAGAGAGAGGGTAGAGGGCAGAGGACAAGTTTCAGGAGTTTCTCCTTCTACCAGGTGGGTCCCAGGAATTTAACTTAGGTCGTCAGGCTTGCCAGCAAGAGCCTTTATCCACTGAACCAACTCACCAGGCTTCTTCTTAGGTTTTAAAATTCAATTTGTTTGCTAAGAAAGTAGGTCATATGGGAGGACTCATTGGGATAATATATGTGAGAACATGACACCATTAAGGCAGACTAGGTTACTAGTTTAAATTAAACTGTAGTTGTCTTTGATTTAATGTTTAATATGGAAAATGTTTCATTTGGAATTTTCACTGGCCTTACACAAAATGGGGTAACAATCCTGATCAGTGCAGAGTCTCATTTTCTGCATTTGGGAACAATATGAGGCTTACATCAAAACAGGATGAGAAGGCCAACTTCAAGAAGCCATACACCACCATTCCAGGCCTGTGTCACTCAGAGGTAGAACACTAGCCTAGAATATTGGAGGACCTGGATTTCATCCAAAGCCTGGCCAAATAAACAAATAAAGCCCTAAGAAGCCATGCTAGTTATCTTGAATATGCAAGCTCCCACAAAGAAATTCAAATTCATTTCTGCCTCACATGGAAGTTTTCCTCTTCTCGGTACATTTTACATTTTAAATGTATATCGCATATAAACTACTTAAAAGAAAACCTACATTAAAAAGGAAGCATTTTGTTTAGGCTTTTTGTATAGATTGACCAACTAGCTTCTAAATTCTTTGCCTCGATTCTGTTGCATTTCGCTACCATTTGGGTCCCTTTTGCCTTTTGCCTTCAAAAGAGTGGTAGAGAGTGGCAGGGAGAAAAGGATAAAGCTAAGAATAAGTGTCTAAAACCTGGCTGCAGATGGAGGCGACAAGGGGAGAAAGGAGAATAACATCATCAGACAGTGTCCAATTCAGCTTTCATTTTAAACATGGAAACGCACGTGCATCAAATGGAAAGTGCCTACAAATTGGAAGGAAATGCATGTACATAAGTGTAGAGATTAGCTTTTGTTCCCTGCTAAGTATTCCCCATATAGATGATTTTATCCTTTGAAAAATATTTATTGAGTGCATACTATATTCATAGCATCAGGCCAAGAAGCTCCCCCAAGACATTACTGGTTCCCATTTGTAAGCAGGCAGCCCTTTCTCTGCCTTTGCTCTTGACAGATCTGCAGTTTTCAAATGGAAATACAGTGGAGAGGCCCACAAAGAGTGAGTGCACTGGCCTGGGTGGACTGCTTGGTTTCTGATGAGCACCACTTGCTCCTGCTAGCTTTCCTCTCTTCTCAATGACTGTCCATTTTCTCTGTAGCGTTGGGGGGTGATATAAAAAGAAGCCAAAGGAGACTTTTCTGCACTGTCTTTGTTCTGAATTGTCACTAATGGGGCTGACTGAATTTATTTTTCTCTCTCACAAAAGTAACAATAGAAACGCAGCAGCAGCAACATATACAGAGACAGACAGACACAGAGAGACAGAGACACACAGAGACAGAGATACATAGAGACAGAGACACACATAAACACACACAGAGATAGAGACACACATAAACACACACACACACACACACACACACAGAGAGAGAGAGAGAGAGAGAGAGAGAGAGAGAGAGAGAGAGAGAGAGAGAGAATCACTCCCACAACTGTTACTTTGTAACTAAAGAAGCCATCCTGTCCTAAAGATGCTTTAGACTGACTTTCTGTCTCTCTTCTCTTCCTTCCTTCCGTTCTCCATTCCTATCTCCCTTTAGTTCTCTTTCCTTTATTTAACATGATCTCACTGCTTAGGGTCATCTGTCCTGCCCTTCTCATTAAGTAGTTCCTGGAATAGGCCAAGGAAACAATTCTTTCATCCCATTTCTGTTCTCAATCCCCAATCTGAGGCTCCAGTAGAAAGCTGTTCTGGTCCAGGACTTAATCCATCCATTTCCTCTCCCTTTCCCAACCATCCTTTGTGTAATCCCCCCTTTCCCCTTCTTTCATGAATAATCCAAAAGAAAATTACCAAATGCCTACATTATCCAAGACACAAGCCAACTGGTTCCCAGACGATCACTTTAGACTATCTTCTTGCTCCACACCCACTTTTCAAGTTCTACTGCTCTGATTTGGTTTGAAAGAGAGGGTTTGTCCATGCCACTGTTTCAGCAATCACTTAGTACAAATCTCCAAACTTGGACAATATATAACCCATTTCCTCTGGTTTCCTCAGAGCCAGGAACAGATTGCCACGTAACAGAAGCAATAAATGAAGATGCCTATGCACATGACAACATACCCCTGGACTTAGAAAAAGAGAAGTTTAATGAAAGTCAGTGCAAACCATGCTCAAGGTCCCTTAGCTCTGAGGGAGAAGGGAAAGGCTAGAGATTAGGAGGGGAGCAGAATGTACTTGATAATAGGCTTCCTTAGTCAGAGCCCAGTACTTCAAGGCTGTATTTTAGGACATGCCCCCTTTTGCTGGAAACTCCTCATCGAAAACACAGCAGCCATTCTCTCCTCCGCTGCCAGCTCTTTGCAGGGACCAGGGAGAAGGGCGTGTTTGTGCACCCATGCTGCACTCACTTGGGGTGGGGAATGGTTATAGGTCGTTCACCACAGTGTGAATTCATCACATGAACCGGCTTTCCTAACACCTAACTGAGATCAGCTGGCAACATAGGATCTAGAGAAGGGGCAGAGAAGACTGGGGTTACCAGGGCAGCTGAGGGGCCGAGAAGGGAAGTGGGTGATGATGGGAGCTACCAGACCAAAGGTATTCCAGCTCTAGTTGGAACTGTACACAGCAGCCCAGGAGATGTGGGATGTGAACAGAATTCCAGCTAAACTCTTCAGAAGCCATCAGTGCTGATGGGGCAGTTGGGGACCCAGGGGGAGGGAAGTACGAAGACAGGAGCGCTCACCTTGTGACAACTGTCCAGCTTCTGGCAGCTGGGCTTAGAAAACAGGTTTAAGAGTATGTATCATGGGAGCACCATTTGGCCTTGATTGCAAATTTTCCCTGCGGTGAACTGAGATTTGTTGGTTTAACCAAACAGGGCTCAACTATGGAACATACCGTCCTGAACTGAGCTATAGAGTGGCCAGGCAAACTCTCCTAACACCTGGATGCAAAGTGTTTATTTTCCTTGCAGTTCCAGAGTACAAGGAACTTTCTGTTTCTTGAATGTGGTTTATGCATATACATTTCCCACTAGTTCTTTCAACAAAATTTTTCCTTTGCTTCCCTTCCTCTACCCAAGAGAGCCCCTATTCAGAATAATCCATTAAAAATGCATGAAATAAGGGTTAGGAAGATGGCTCAATTGGTAAAAACGCTTGCTTGTGCTGTAAGCAGGAGGGCCAGATCTCCAGAAGGTAGGTAAAAGTTGCTTGGCTCCTGGTAATTCCAGGGGATAGCCAGTGAATCCACGGAACAGGCTGAATAGCTACACTAGACAAAATGGCAATCTTACAGATGCAGAGAGAAACTCCGAAGGAGTGCCACCATACCAAGACCTCTACAGGGAATGGCTGAAAATGTTACTTGTGAAGTGTTCGGCACTGATGTATTTAAAATAGAAAATAACATTTGGAATAACAAAACAGATAAAGTTGTTCCTCACTATGGAGGGCTGGTTCTCGGAGTTTGGGGGAAGACCCAAACCTGCAGATGCTCAACTCTCATATACAAAAAGCACACAACCCAGCCCTATCCTTCAGGCTGCTTTAACTCATCTCTAGATTGCTTATATAAATGCTGTGGAAACAGTTCAGGGGATAATAGCAAAGACAGTGCATATATAGTCAGTACATAGCCAAAAGTTTTCCTCAAATATGATCAATCTGTGAACGTGCCCATGGAATGAAAAGGGTATATTCATATTTTTAGAATAATTTATGGGGGATAATGCAATATTGTGTTATAGTTGACACAAAATATTTACTATATCTATCAGTTCTAAAACAGTGATTCTCAATCTGTGGGCCATGACCTTTTGGGGGGAGGTTGAAGGACCCTAACAGGGGTCACATATCACATATCACTATATCAGATATTTACATCATGATTCACAACAGTAGCAAAATTACAACTATGAAGTAGCAACAGAAATAATGTTATTATTGGAGGTCAGCACAACATGAGGAACTGTATTAAGAGGTCACAGCATTAGCAAGGTTGAGAACCACTGTTCTAAAACTTAAAGATAGAATCTGGGGTAAGCACAAAAGGTGGCACAATGGTTAAAAGGAACAGAGTTTCACTGAGACCAGAAGAACAAGTTTGTTAGTTGGTTTTGCAACTATAGTGTGTGGGATACCCTATGTATGCATATGGAGCCCAGAGGTAGACTTTAGGTGTATTTTATATTGATCAAAATATAGGGACTTTGAAATTTCAGGATGCTTTTCTTTTTGATTTCTTTAGGAACTTCCTATGTAGACCAGGTTGGCCTCAGACTCAAGAGATGGGTCTGTCTCTGCTTCACAAGTGCTGATATTAAAGGCATGAGCCACCATGTCTGGATTA
The DNA here is from genome assembly GCA_964023405.1 of Apodemus agrarius. NCBI lineage: Eukaryota > Metazoa > Chordata > Mammalia > Rodentia > Muridae > Apodemus > Apodemus agrarius. The sequence goes on from OZ030010.1 coordinate 130,108,954, forward strand.
TGAAGCTTTCTAAAAGACACAAAACCTCAAGTGCAAATCAGTTTTGCAGTGTTACTGAGCACAGTGAGAAGCCTGAAACACAAATCTCCTTAGAAACCAGGTGGGAATCTTGTCCACCCATCTCCTCTGATGTTGCTCCACACGTGTAGGAATTCTTTGTGGAGAACAGGAAGGGGAATTAGCTAAACATTTCCACATCTGTTTTTGGAACAGTTTGGAGAAAGAGATCACTCCATAAACCCCTGGAAGTTGTCTGGTTCGACAGTTAATTTATTTTTAAAATTCAGTATACTCGAGACAGCAAAATGATCATTTGTATATTGTTTTCCCAGACTCCTGTTGTCAAAACAAAGGGAAACAGAGAGGAAAAGGAAACTCCAAAAGAGTGTGCAATTAGCTCAGGCAAAATAGAACTGTCAGAGCTTGGATGTGCAACAAAGTTTGTTCATTCTTTTGCATCTTCTTTGAAGAAAAAGGAATCAAAGTTGCAATAAAGGGTCTTGACAGAACACGGAGGGAGACACAGAGACAGAGAGACAGAGAGACACGGAGAGAAAAGCATCTGGAGGCTTTGAAAGCTCGATAGTTTAGCAGTTCAGGCAGTCGTAATCTAACATTGCCCTGTATACTATCTCAAGGGTAAAGAGCCTTTTAAAATCAGGGTTCTCGTATAGTTCAGTTTTAAAGGATTATTTGGCTAATTGTTCTCAAAGAGAGCACGACTTGTGGTTAATACGAGGTCTTCCATGCCAAAGGTACACTAAAGTGAGCTAGAAAATGAAATAAGTGCTTTTATGGAGCTTGCACTCCTGCTAAGGACCCTGGGACAGGTTATGTTTTGAAACCTTGAGAAACACAGTGTTAAAGTAACTGCACATTATTCACCGTTTTTTTGGGGGAAGAATTATGAACTGCTAACGCTTAACAAAGTCCATTTTCTTCATAGAGAAAAACACCTCGACAGGATCCTTTAAAAAGGCGCCATTCAAATTAAACTAAAAAGCAGCCATTAAATATATACACATATATAGTTTTATTCTAAAAGGAACTGCAGGGAAAAATGGAGCCATAGAAAAGATGAAAGAGGAAAACACTCCTAACTAGCCATTGTTAAATTTTTGTTTTATATACTTCTAATTTGGGGTCAGAAGGTCCATGTATACATATATGATTCAAAGTCATTTCTAGAAAAAAAATGTCAAGGCTTTCTGAAAGCTGTTTTTAATTTTTGACGTTGAATTTGAAAGCAATCAAAGCATTATTTTTGTTTGGGCCATCTGGTTTTGTTCTTATAATCTGTTAAGCTATCAAGCATAGTTTAAATGTCATGGTTCATCTGATACACAAATAAAGGTTGTGAAATAAATAAAAGCCCGGGCTCCTTGTAAGAGAGAGAACTTTTCATTGGGCTGGGAATTTAGTTACTAAAAGGTAAGTAGTCCAATGTGAAATCAAACCACAATAAGGCTACAAAACAATGGGGAACCATGCCTTAGCTAAACATGAAATTAAAAAAAAAATACAGAAAGTCATACACAAGGGGAAACTGGAAATCTCAGGTCCTAGGAACCCCTTTCCTCCCGTGTGGAGAAGCTAAGTTGTTTTAATTTTAAAGTCGAACAAAGGGATAGGGATGTATTTCATAATTTCCATAAAAATGTAAGGAAAAAAATCCCAAATGTATACCTCTAATTCAGTTTATGTTTTAATTTAATCATTTATTTGAGATTAATTCTCCCCTCCTCCCTACCCCAGAAAACGACACCATTTGCCACAAAGCCCCAGAGTCCCTTCTCGGTTTAAAAAGACAAGGTAGGTTTGTGTCTGTGCAAGGCTCTCGGCTCCACAGCAGGCCAGACCACACGTTTAACCCTGTAGTAGGCTCAGAGTCTTAACCTAGGGAGGGCAGAGTTGGATCGATCTGATGCTCCACCCAGGGCTACCCCACCTCCTTGATACATCTGTGTCAATAAGCGAGGGCTCTAGGTAGCTTCCAAAACCCAGCTAGGAACATTCGCTGTTCCCCTTTCAAAACTGGGAGCCTTGAGCAGAGTCTTTAAAGCAGGGTGCATGTATACAGCCTCTTAAGAGTGGCCTATGTCCAAGTCAAACCATGGTTGATTTTATAGGCTGTCTGGTTGATTTTTAACTGACCTAACTGGCATGCGTCTTTCCCTAACTCAAAGCTACTATGTGTCTCGGCTTTACCCAGAGTGTGGCCACGTGGTATATGTGTATGTATCCTGACTGCGGCCAATTGCCATCTCTTGGTTCCTGAGAGGGAGAGAAGATTCAGAAGAAAGGTTCCTTTGATAGGAGGGCTGTCAGTCAATTTCAGGGAGCCTACAATTTGGGAGGTGTGTGCACATATTACAGAAAGTAAAGAAGCTTTGGACCATGACTGAGACACTGGAGGAAAGAAAAGCATTCATGTATACGTGCACATGGGCACACATATACAGATATGAATACACCCCTCTAAAGAGGACAAAGTGGAAGTCTTTCTTCCTTTAGCCTTTATACAGGAGGACAAAAGAAATTCTCAAGCCCAAGTCAGACTGTGTTAGCTCTTGAGAGGCTCTGCAATGAAAACCAGAAGCTACAGGTCCGTCCATGGAAGGGTCCTGCTGTAGTCACTGGGATTCCTCAGGCACATGAGGAGGGCCTGGGGTCACTTAAAAATGTTCTAAGCTAAAGAAGGAACCACAGCCACAGGTTTTCACACTGTTCCTTCTGAAAGCAGATCTACTAGCTCGCCCCAGATCCAAGCGTAGACGGCGAGGCTAGAATCCTCCCAAGGTCCTGGGAAACTGGATGCCAAGTGGTGTAAGTCTCCTTTACCCTCTGGGATCAAGCTCAGGTTTGGTTTGAGCTTTCCCTTTTCTGAACAGTGTCAAAAGTGTTCAGAGTTAACCCTAACTTTATATGAGGTATAACATTTCACTGGCAACTATCACTGTTCATCACGCTCTTCCATATTTTCTGTAGTAATGATTTAAACTCAGGTGAGATACTCCTGATCTAGACTCTGATCTAACAGAGACATGGTTTGGTACCTTCTTCCTGAAATTACTATTTGATTAAAACCTCTGTTCATTATTTCTGTTATACAACATGCACACCAAAATAAATATATCATATATTTAATACCTTTAATCCCAGCACTGGAGGAAGAGTCAGGCTGGTGGTTTCTTGACTACATAACAAGTTTAAGGATAGCTAGAGTTATAGAGTAAAGCATTGTCTCAATAAAATAGCAAAAAATAAAATAAAAAATAAAAGGATTCTCTGTAGTATCATATTTGATAATATATACATATGATATATACTATTATTTTAGGAATAACAAAAGGGTTGGATTCTCTGTTCCTTGATAACCTTCTCCTAACCACGAGCAAAATAAAAACCCAAATGATAATGTATTTGGAAAATTTTTTCAAGGGCTAACTAAATCTTTGTTTGCATCCATATCAGTCATCTACAAAATATATGGTTTCAATTGCATCCCTCCCCAGAAGATACATCAAAATCTTTAAAGAAGAGTGTCTCAGAATGAGACCTTATTTGGAAGCAGGGCTTCTATAGAGGAAAGACTGTTAAATGAGATCATTGTGGTAGGCTCTAACCCAATGTGACTGATGCTATCTTCTTAAAAGGAGAAACTTTAGGAGAGAGACAGGCATGGGCAGAGAAAAGATAACATGAAGACACACAAGGAGAAGATGGCCACACATCTGGAACTCTGGAGCTGCAATTCAGGGATTGTTGACAAATACCAGAACTACATAGCTGAGCCCCTTACCACCTAGGGCTCTCAGACATTGTGGCCCCACTCGCATCTTGATCTTGGGTTTCTAGCCTCCACAATTGGAAGACAATAAAGTTCCATGCCTCGAGCCATCTTATTTGTAGTACTAGCAAAATAATACCTGTATATTTTTTTTCCAGAACTTGAGCAGACATACCCCTTTCCTGAGAAAAGAGCCAGCCACTATAAAGGTTGGATTTTACAACTTCCTCCAACCTTAAATTTTATTTTGAACGAGAAGGCTAATGAAACAACAGGAAATGAAGCCAAACAGAAAGAGACCTGTCATAAGGACTGCTGGTGCTGGTCTTGGATCCTGACAGGAGAGACAAAATGTTGCTTCATCATTTTGAGGCAAAATAGGTGGGGAAGGCTGGAGGGGAGCTGAGGGTCTTTAGCTTCCTATGTAGGCTTCCAGGGAAAGATGGAGAGGCCATTCATTTCCTTTGTGTGAAGTTTTCGCTTGGAATCCACTCTCCTCCGCTGTGCGTGCGTGTGTGTGTGTGTGTGTGTGTGTGTGTGTGTGTGTGTCTGTGTGTCTGTGTGTCTGTGTGTGTGTTTGCATATGCTTATGAAGGCCAATAGTTAATATCAGGCATCTTCCTCAATCGCTCCATTTTCTCTACGGAGCGTCTTTCATTGAACCTGGATCTTACTAATTCAGCCAGTCTAGGTAGCCAGCTTGCTCTTAAGATCACTGTTTCTGCCGCTGGAGGGCTGGGATTGCATGTGGGCCACCATGCCTGCCCCATTTTCCATGTTGGTGCGGAGGCCCTAACTTTGGTCCTTGTGCTTGTATATTAAGGATTATATCATCTCCTGGCTCATCTCTCCAGCCCTTAAGCCTTCATTTTTACTTACTATTTGGAGACAACATCTTGTTAAGCCACCTAGAATGACTTGGAACTCACTCTGTAGCCTAAGTTGGCTTTGCATTTCTGAGTCTTCTGCCTCAGTCTCCTAAGTAGCTGAAATTACAGACTGGTACCACCACATGGGGAGAGATCTACCTTTTACTTACATTTTTACTGAGACTAAGAAGTTCTCCCTATTTTTAACTTGCCAAACATTTCTTCTACCTATTAGTTTGGTTGGGGCCATCATGCCTGGGAGAACAGGGATTTGCGATTGATTGCTTTTCTAAACTGTCTGGTCTTTGAGCTCCTTATGCTAAGATTTGTCTTGAAATGTTAGTGTCTGCTCCTCTTCTCCTTGGGACTAGAGACCACTCAGATCCTTCTATAGCAATAGGACAAGTGTTCAAAGAAAAGCTTCTACTTCACTAAGAATGGAGTAATGATAATGACCTTTAAAAATATCTTTATGCTCATTTGCAAGGCTTTAAGCAATTGCAGAATCTGGAGAGTTTATACAAAAGCTTGTTTGATCATATATGGATTACATATGGCAATAACTCTCAAGAATACCACATTTTTGCTTAATTTGGATTTTTTTTATTTGAATAGAGCTCTTCCTCTGTTAACATAGCATACTGTGTCTTCTTATCCCTCTTAATACTTGCAGCTGTCTTGTAAGGTCCCCAAAGGCAGGAATCACATGCTAATGCCATAGAAATTGGGACCTAGAAAGGCAGAAAGCTTTGGCCAAGATCATGGTTGTGAAAATGAATTTGGGCCCTAGATCTTCCCATAAGACTTTTAGTATCCTTCTCTGGTCACAGTGAATCCACAGTCACAGGACATTATTATGAGCTAATTATCATAATAGGAAGAGAGGCCTGAAATAGTTTAACCCGTGGACGACTGCTCTAAGATATATGGGGAATCTGTCTTAGCATCTTATGGCTGAGTTATTTAGGAGAATAAGCAAAATCAGCATTAAAACTGAGCAAAACAAGCCACAGAGGGTCTCTGGGAGCAACTTCCTGTAAGGGTGGAAGGCTGAGAGAAACTCTGAGATGGCATATGCATGGAGATTCAAAAGCGAGGCTTTCTTTCTAGACTGAGCTTTGAAAAAAAAAAACAAAAAAACTTCAGACATATTGTTACGGTTTCTGGAGAGATTTCCACTACAAGCCAGCCAGGACAGACCCAGGTGTGCATAAGTTGAACTTTCCTAGAAAGCTGAACCTCATTTTCTCAAAACCAGGCACTTGAGAATGGATGATATAGTTGATGAAACTGTCCAGCAAGGGCAGATGTTTATCCCTGAGAAGATGTCCAATTCCCCAAAGAACTAATGATCCACAATTTCAAGAACAGTTATTTGTGAATCCTCTTTTTCCCCCCACCAAACCCAGCACTTCTTTATGCCGAGTCACCAGCTCTTAAATCTACCATGTGGGTTGGGTTTAAGGAGATAGTGGGGGATGCTGTTTAATTTCCAAGATGGCTTACCTTCCCCACCAGGTTACAGCATCTGATGTAGGGCAAGAGCTATCAAGGTATTCTGAAATGTCACTATTTTGTCTTGTCCAGAGTTAGAGGACTTTCCCATGTGCTTTATCTATAATTCCTTATTTAGAAAGTTTTTACTAAGAGCTGTTATAAAAAAAAAAAGGAAGAAACTAAGTCCGACATTATACAAGGCACTCTATGTAGCCCGCTTTCTATGTGGCTTCCAGAGATTTGAATTCAGGTTCTCAGAAAGACTTTACCAACTGAGCAATCTCCTAAGTATTTTGGTAATAGAAACCTATTTGACTTTTATACAAAGCCACAGATATGACAACTTTCAACCTGCCTGTCTATTTGCTCAACTACTTTTCCTGATGCAAAGAGGGCTATCACACACTCTCAAAGCCTTACATTTCTCATGGAAGTAGGCAATATCATAGTCCCTATTACACCTGCAGACAGGGACCACGTCTCTTTCTGATCTCATCATATCTTTATGAAGACTTCTGGGTGTCACTTACCAAGCCTAGGTAGCTGTATCACTGCAGAATGAGTTTGGATGGGAGGGAAGGGAGCAGTAGCATGGGTGGCCTAATGTCAGTCAGTGGGTGACTCTCATGAGTACCACATTCTATTCTACATATCCAGAACTAGACAGCTCATGTGCTCGAATATCACTGTATTTTTGCAAACATAATAATTCTGAGAGAGAGAGAGAGAGAGAGAGAGAGAGAGAGAGAGAGAGAGAGAGAGAGATCCATCTACTTTCTTCCAAGATGAAGAAAGCTAGCTGAAAGGTTAGGAAATTCTTCATTCCTGGTCAAAATCACTCGCTTGGAGCATTGGAGGGGGCGATTGCCCTGATTCCCTGCCCCCACTAAGCGCATCCCGTCGCTTCACAGGCTCTTTATGAAGAATTGCATATTGTTTGAGCCAGCAACTTGGCTCATAAGAAAAGCAGAACAACTGTGGGCACCCACCTGTTAGAAATCAAGACTCGGGTATTAAAACCAGAAGCGCTGGCCCATTAGAAGAGCCTGGCTCTGTTGCATGAGAGGCAAACCTCTTGTAAAGCCAGGGATTAGTGTGTCCATACTGGGGCAGTGACTGAAGCAGGTGCTCATTCTATGGGTTGTTCAGACTCATTCTTTCCCCCTGACAGCCTAGAAGTAGAAGCTGAAATAGAATAAGTTCTCATAGGGCATGACCCCAGATAGGAGATGTGGAGGTAACTGACACTCCTTGGGTTTTTTATGCCCCCGGAAAATGGCATGACAATCTCTTGGCATTCAATGGCAGCTGCCCTGGCTCTTTGGTCATGGCTGTTTTACAGAACGAGGGAGGAAAATCTGAATAAAGAAATAGAGGAATTGTGTGACAGAGGAATCGACAGCATTTTGCAAAGAGCCACCTCATTATTATTTATGAAATGAAATGGCTCTCCTTGGAGGAATTCTCATGTTAGGTTCTCTTTGGGGGATTTTGCTCATGGGAGACTGTAGACCTATGGGTGTATTTATTTATTTATTTTTTAAAAAACAAGTGGTAAGCACAATTTCTATTTTAAGTACAAGGATTGGGAGTATGGCTTCATTTTTCAGAATTTGTGAACATACAAGGGTGACTTTTAACTTAGACCTGGCAATACCCTTGTTTGGATTGCCCTATATGTGTGTGATCTTGGGAATTCCAGATCTATCTGATTAGATTTGGAGGATGAGAAGTGACATTGATAAGGAGGAGACTGCATTAAGTCACTCTGTGGGACACACATGATGGCAATTTTAAGACTATCTCAGGCAGGCCTTGAACTTTTGGCAATCCCGATTACAGGCAAGAGCCATCACACCTAACTTATTTAGTACAGCTTCTAACATGTAAAGGTTCAACCAGTGTTTTTGTAATTAAATTTTTTTGTTAAGTATAGAAACAACTAATTGCACATCAAAGCAGAGCTCACACATCAAGAAATATACTAAGTAGTTTTCATGTATGATCTCCTTTCACTATCCCTACCACTATGAATTATTATTGTGCTATTATTATTATTGTTGTTGTTATTTTATATAGGAAGATAGTAATGCTTAGTAAATAACATGGGCATTTAAAGAGTATTAAGGAATAGTGTAGGCTCATTCCAGGATCATCCTGACACACTGAAGTCACTCAGGTACTTAACTCTCTTGCCCATGCCTGGCTATTTTCCAGAGCTCAGGCTGTCCAGGGATGGAGCACCATGTACAGTGCTTCCCTTGCATGTGCCCCTGGCTCCAAGAAAACAAACACTAAGTACATACGAATGTCGAGCTGGGTGTGAAGTTGTGTGCCTGTAATCTCAGCATACAGGGAGGCTGAGGCAGGACGATCATGAGTTTAAGCTTAGCTCAGGATCCAGAGCTTAGGCTACATAATAAGACTCCAAGTTTCAAAAACTAAAACCCAAAGCCAAAGAGGATAGGATGTACAGAGTTAACCTTGAGTGGGGGTTCTACCACGTCCTATGTGGCCCTGGGCATGGCTCTTTCAACTACTGGCTTTAATTTCCTCATATAAAACAGGGTGTTATCATAAGAGTGACTACAAGGCACGGTAAGATTGTGTGGAGCATGAGAAGTGGCATGTACAGGGCCCGGCACAGAGCGAGTATCATAGCAATAGGAGTTATAGAGTGGGCTCAGGCAGACAGCTGGCTGCAGGTCTCCACCTACTCCCACCTCCTTCCTTCCACTCCCTAGTTAGTCCCAACCAGAGGCTCATCAATCTGCCATTCTCCTTGGGGGTTGCTGGAAATTCCTGGCGCAGATGTCTCCTACAGGGACAAATTTTGAATATTCCTCCATCTAGCCCTGTTACCACTGAATTATGGGGAGAGAGAGAGGAGGAGAGAAGAGCCATTGAGAGGGAGAAGGGAAAACAAATGCCTTCTGTATGCTCCTGCCCTGGCTCATGCCTGAAATAGGTGTTCGGTAAATACTACAGGAATGTATGTATAAGTGAATGGAAAAAAAAAAAAAAAAAAAGACGGCGGCGGGCAGGCATCCGGGAAGACAGTCTGACACTGTGGCAACTTTCCCTCACAGTACCTCCATGACACCTCTCTATCTTGGGGGGGGGTGCTTCACTAGGTGTTACAGTCAGCCCCAACTTGCTCTTTCTCTTTACCAGTGTCACAAGCAAAACCTGAGAAATTCCACTCAAGATAACAAAGATGCTGAGGGGCCTCCCATTTTGGGTTCAGAGTTTGTGAATCTTTTAGCTCTCAGTTCTAAACAGAGCTTTATTCTACTGTTGGCCTCAGAAAGCTCCTCAATGGCTATCCAGATCTAAGCCCAACCATCATTCTGAGATCCCCGTCTTGTTGTGGCACCAAGCTGCAGTGTGCATACAATGGATCCGTTATTTCACTTTGATTTTTAATGTGGTATATGAAAGAAATATGACCACCAGGTTTTGCTGTGAAAGCAAACAAGCCAAGACACCTATATACACAGGTAGATGAACATGAGCTCTAGACCAACATGCTAACCATCAGAGGGTCTGAGGCTGGGGATTATAGTCTTCATAGGTGATAGTTTCCAACCTTAAGGGCTAATGGCTTTTCTATGTCCCTCATAAGCAACACGTCTGCTCTGACATTTGTCTCAAATACGTTTTCCTTCCAGAAAAATACCGCTTAGGGCCACACAGAAGATGGATTTGACTTTTCCTAGGTATGAAATATTTTGTTGGATGTGCTGATTTTCATACTGCATGGATGGAAAGTTACTATACATTTAATGAATTGCCTGCATGGTGACCTCTCAACATAGGAGCAACGGCTTCATTCTTTACCTCTTGTTCCCTATGAATTCTTAACCTCAGTTTCACCCCAATCCCCCTTTACCCACAAATTCTGCAAAACATCCTCTCTCCAAATAAAAACAACAAGGAACTGGGAATAGAGGGTGAGAATTCCACTCTTCAGGCTGCAGTTGGAAACCTTAAAAACTATTTTAAAGAGAACCATTAAGCTAGCCCTTTGTAACACATGTAACTTCTTGATTGGTTCCACATTCACATCATTTCTGGCTGGATCTAGTTCTGGGAATCTGACTCAGCAAACAGTTCTGTTTTATCTCATTCCACATGTGCAGAGAGTGAGGGATAGCTGAAGGTTGCCCCTTTGCTGTTAAAATAAAAAAATATGGCTGAAGACTAGAGCTGACTTCTAATGTGGGTAATTGCAGCTCGTGGGTCAGAGAAGCAGCCCCGGGGAGCGTGTTTATTATGTCCCGAGGTGGAGCCCTTGATGGCAGTTGGTTAGGCAGCTGGTGGAGAACAGCTGCTTCAACAGGATGACTTCGACGGCGGGCAGAGTTTAAACTTGGACTTCTGTATGGAACCATCCTAGCTGACCAGACCCTGGGGAGAATTCTACCCGCTGGTATCTGTTACAAGTTAATGCCTGCCTTTTAGACATACAAAGAGTTCAGAGAGTGAACCATGGATACAAAGAAGGGCCCTGAGTCACAGCATGGCTGAGAAAAAGTTGCCACCCAAAGGTGGTGATCCCATGTGATCTCCTTGCTCTCAATGTGATGCTTTGATTGGAATTCAGTGCAGAGAAAGTCCTGTGAATAGGGCTCTCATTTAAAGTTTAAAATGTCCTTTCATAACTGTTGAGAAGGCGGTTTGTATACATAGAGAACATCTAGGATTTGCCTGATTCTGTGAAAAAAAAAATCCTTCCTGACTGTAAATCCTGTGCTCTGTAAATAATTTGTGAGTCCAAGAAGACCAATAACTCGCATTTTCCTATCCCACAGTCCACTGCACTTTTGAAGCCCTCAGCCAGGGGAGGGGGAAAGGCATTTTTGAGGGAGATGACAAATGTATCCAAACACACATATTTATTTAGTAAACAAGCTTATCATCTTCTATGTTTTAAAATTCGTTGTGAGCAAATGTAAGGGCAGGCTCCATTTTGTGTGTGTGTGTGTGTGTGTGTGTGTGTGTATGTATGTGTGTGTGTGTGTGTGTGTGTGTGTGTGTGTGTAGCCAGGGCCCTTCCTGAAAGCCCTTCAGCAATTGCACTGAGAGTGACTTGCCACATCGGCGGGCATGCCAACACACCTATGAGTCAGGAAATAAGGTCCCAGCTGTTAAACCTGAAGGGCCACAGGCAGCCCTGGGGTTGGCTGTGAAAGCCCCATCTTTTCAGAGGAATTCAAGGTCTTATGTCCTCTTTCTCCTTTGCTCGTTTGACAATTATAAAATATTGTACAATACAGATGGGCTTACCAGCCTTGTCTCATTTAATCAGCCACAAGGTTCTGAGGTAGATGTTGTCGCTACCCCCTGGGAGAGGAGAATAAACAGAGGTCCAGAGACTTAAATGGCTTGGCCAAGCAGGTCACACCCCAGTAAGGGACTAAACTCAAAGCTGGATCAGTGGCTTCCCTAGCTGGTCCTCTCCCAAGAGATGTTACAAAATCATGAGATCTTCCCTTGTAGATGCTTTAGGAATGGGGAGTCTTACTCTGTTATTTAACTTTCTTCTATTTGCAGAGCTGGGGGTGGAACCATCAACCTCATGCATGCCAGGCAAATGCTCTACCACTTAACTATGGGCAGGGGGGCTTTAAATATCTCAGTTTGCCCAAACCATCATTGAAAAAGAGTTCCAGGCCTAGTACCTAAATTAGTTAAGGGGGCCAGGCCTGCATTCCTAGCTACTGGGTGGGCTGTGGTAAGAGGATCATAATTTCAAAAACCTTCCTGGGTCATAGACTGAGTTCAAAGCCTGACTAGACATCGTGGGGAACTGTGTCTCAGTTTTTTAAGTAAAATGAAGGGTGGGGATACTCACTGGTAGAGAGCTTGCCTACGTGGGGTGGGTGGGTGGGTTCCTAGGTTCAATTAGAAACAGAGAAAAAGAAGCAGTTAAAGGTTAGAGGTGAAGTGGTTCTTCCCAGGGTGCTTCCCAACTCCCATTTATCTCTTTCCATCCAAGGGCTTGTCTGGATGGCCCCTGCCAGGGCCCCCAGCACTGCTCAGGTTATTTATGAGCCCTGCTAGGTTTCAATGAGGCAGGCAAGGTGGAGAAGGGATAAAGACTGGAAATCTAGGCTGTTCTTTCCTTCTCCCTCTTTAACCTCCAAGCTAAAAAAACAAACAAACAAAAAAAACCCAAAAACCAAAAAACAAAAAAACCAACCAAACAACCAAACAACCAAACAAAAAAACTGAGGCAAGCTTCATGTAGGGGGAAAAAAACCCCCCTCGACATATTTCTTGCTTTTATGGACTGGTATAGTTTTCCTCCCTACCTGAGAAAAATGTGGTTGCTCCCAGAAAAGTCCAATTTGTAAGGTTCTGGTCCCCATGCCCTTCTAGGAGTGTGAATACAGAACAGTGTTGAAAGGAGCCCTCGGCTATATTCTCTTTGGTTCTGATTTGATTCACCACCTCAGATTTAGCTATTTCACTAAAAACAACTTTCACTCTAAAATTTGCCACTATTTTGGTCTGCTATTTTATATATATTTTTATTTTGGATTATGTCTTAAATTTTACATACCTATGAAATATAATGTGATATAATTCCATACATGTATATAAATATATGATTGTCAATTCAAGGCAATTAGTATATCGTGTGTGTGTGTGTGTGTGTGTGTGTGTGTGTGTGTATGTGCCAAGAAACTTCAGATCCCATTCTTTTAGTTCTTTATAAAATAATCATTTTTTGAGGCAGGGTCTTACTATATATTCCTGACTAGCCTGATACTTGGTTTGTAGCCAGCTGGCCTCAAACTTACAGAGATCCATCTGCCTTTGTCTCCGGAGAACCACCATGCCTGGCTTCCATTTTTTTTTAAATCTAAAACAAAGGGTAAACTACAGCCACTGACAAGTATTAGAATTCAGCTAACTAGGGAGACCAAGTACATGTGAACACATTTCCCCACACGATCCTCTCCTCTGCTTTCTGTGCCCTGGAGTCAAACTGTCCATGCAGTAGAGACCAAAGTGACTCCAGGAATCCATTCCAAGCATTACAATCCACCCCAGCACTGGTCCTTTGCTGAGGACAAAGGACCAGTGGTGGGGTGAGCTGGGATCAGGGTAGGGAGGATAGGGACCAGGACTCAGACATTTACCCTAGGAAGATACTATGAAGAAAAGGACCAGGCCAAGGTAGGCATGGCATCAACCGATGACACACACCTGACAACTGCTTAAGAATGGAGAACACAGAAGTTGGCAGGCCTGGGTGGGAGAAACTTCAGGGAAGAGACCCCTTCAGCCAAGAGCAGCAGCTAGTGGATGGATGAGGAGCTGGGGGCAAAGCTGAATCAATGGCGAGTGCAGGAGAGAAGAGCTAATTCCAGACAGGACAGGTTGAAGGAACAAGAGAGACTTGAACAACAGCTCCGGTGTCAGGTGTGAGGAGAGCAATTTTCATTGTAACCTGGAGACTGAGCATGGGACTCAACCAGGGAAGGAAAGGACCTGGTGTCCCTTACTGTGTTAGAGGTAGGAGGAGGTGGGGTGTGGTTGGGGAGGGGAGAGCGTGGTGGCTTGGGGATGAATCTTGGTATACTGAGAAGATAGGACAAGCTGCTATGTGAAAGGCTAAACAGGTTGGACTTGTTCCTGAAATGTACTGAATTAGAACATGGGCGAGCCCCCCAATTGCTCCTACTGAAGTGTATTTCTTAACTGGCTAGCAGGAGGGCTCGAATGTTCACAACAAGGCTTAGGAAACCTGTAGAAGAATGAAGAAGAATATATAGGCACCTAGGTCCAGTGGAGGAAGGATATCATCTCTCAAATCCTTTACATTTTCCCAACCCATGTTTCCTTTTAGGAAAAAGTGACTGAAACCATGATTTTTGGTACCCACTACTAGTCCTTCCAAAGTGTGTATAGGCACGAGCACTCCTATAACATAGCAAAGGTTTCCATCAATCTCTGGGCTCTCCTGGGTGATTTGAAGGGAAGAAAACACTATTTCTCATTAATAAGCACACATGCTGATGTGCACATTGTTCTATGAAGCACATTCGGGGCTTGGGATTTTGTTTCTCAAGGAATGAACAATGGGCCTTCAGACTCCAAAGACAGGAAGGAATGGCTTTATTATCATTAACCCTGTAGAAAAAGCTGAGCCAGTCTTTATTTCAGGATATTCCCTATATCTACAGTCTTATCCACTGTGATAAGTGGGGTAACCAATGTTTCCCTACTGGAAGAGAGAAAACAAATACAAGTTAAAGTTCATCTTCTTTTGAGTAACGGTTTAGTTTACTTAGGATCTTGCTACCCCATCCCTGTCCTCCATGTGCCAAGCCCCTTATATAAAAGGGGCCTTATATAAAAGCCCCTTTTATTATATAAAAGCCCCGACACTCATGGGACTTCCAGTCCAAAGTGAGAAACAGACATTAAGTAGATTGCACACATGCTTATTGATCATTGAATAAAATTCATTGCCCAGTTTTGTAATTACAGATCCAATAAACACTGGAAGGCAGGATTCAAGCGTCCTCAGGAAGAGACAGCAGTTGCCACACTGAGAGTTGGGGGTTGCAGATGGAGAAGCTATCAAAGATACATGGGTCAGACGGCCAAGCAGCTACAGAGGGCCTCACCCCTCTTCTCATTTTCCCTTTTTGCTTTTTCTTTCTCTCCCTCCTTCTACTCCTTTGCCTCTGCTCTCAGCCTGAATCACCCTTTCCCCTCATCTGAGCACAGTTCAGTGGAGCTTTTATCTTTTGTCTTTGAAAACGAGTCAAGGGGCAGGAATTGCATTGCATGAACACTCTGGCATCTTGGAATTGTGTGTGTCTTATCCATGCGGGATAAATGATAAGATTTAAAAAATATTGCCTTAGAGATGCCCACTTGGAATCTATTGCCACAAAATTGAAATCACCTGGAGTGCTTCTTTTTGACAAATGGTCTTTTGAGTCAGAAGGGACCGACCGAATAGGGAGTTCTCGATGCTGGGGGAGGCTGAGGTAAAGAATGTTGTATAATTTGCTACTCCAGAGCATACTGTTGAGGCCGCTCCAGGTTGTCGTTCGTTCTATCTTTTAATTGTGCCACAGTTTGTTTAACTAGTCACCTATCAAAGGACATTTGGGGTGTTTAAATTTTTTTTTTGCTATTATAAATAAAGCTTCTATAAACATTCATGTATGAGATTTAATGTGGATATAGTTTCATTTCTCTGGGATAAATGCCCAGGAGCGGGATTAGTAGGTCCTATGGTAATTGCATGTTTAGTTTTGTAAGAAACTGCCAAACTGTTTTGCAGAGTGTTTTTGTAGCATTTCTCATTCCCACAGCAACGTCTGAGAGATCAGGTTTCTCCACATTCTCCTTGCCCTTTGGTGTTGTCACTGTTTTTGATTGCAGCTGCTCTCTTAGGTGTGCACGTCCCACTGTGGTCTGATTTGTAGTTCCCTAATGGTGCCCATCTTTACCCAGAGCTACCATCCACACTGCCTCTTTGCTGAAACCTAACAACCTAACTTCATCCCCTTTGCCCATTTTCTAACTAGACACCCCCCTGCCCCCGCTCTGCCCGATTCCATATCACTACAAATATTTCCTCTAATTCTGTAGTTGGTCTTGAAAAAAATGTCTTAACATGGACCTTTCACATTTTAAAAACTGTTTTTGTGAGACAGGGTCTTGCTAAACAGCTCAGACTGGCCTCCGTTACACAATTCTTCTGGCTTCATCTTATAAGCATGTACATTGCAGGTACTCTCCTGGAATCTTATTGCATTTTTAAAAATAATTTATTTGTGTTTTATGTACATTAGTGTTTTGCCTACATGTGTGAGGAAGTCAGATCCCCTGGAACAGGAGTTAGAGACAGCTTTAAGCTGCCATGTGGGTGCTGGAAATTGAACTTGGGTCCTCTGGAAGAGCACACACACAGTGCTCTTAACCACTGAGCTATCTCTCCAGCCCCCATATAAAATTCATTCTTGGTGCTTTAAGGGGATGGGTAGCAAGGAGGTTGGTTTTTTGAGATAGAGTTTCTCTGTGTAGTCCTGGCTGTCCTGGAACTCACTCTGTAGACCAGGCTGGCCTCAAACTCAGAGATCTGCCTGCCTCTGCCTCCCTAGTGCTGAGATTAAAAGTATGTACCACACCACCTATGGAATCTTTCACATTTTGATCTGATACAATTTATTGATTCGTTCATGAAACTCAGCATTGTACTCCCTTATCTAAGAGCTTTTAGACTAGGCTCTGGGACCTAAAGATTGTTTCCTATTTCTTTTGTGAGTCTTTTTACTCTGAACCTATCTAAGTCCATTATGAACTTTTAAAATATAAAATATGAAACTGAGGTTCAGGTTGGTGATGGTCAATTTTGCTTATCAACTTGGTTGTGCCTTTGCTGGGAGCCTGTGGGCCACCTAGCCTGGGGTATGACGTTTCATAGCAGAGATCCCATTGAAAGGGTACTCTGCTTCAAGGAGGAAGATGAGACCCAATTTCAAAAACCTTGTTCTCTGACTTTTACATGAGTGCCATGACACACGTGTACCTTCCCATTAAATAATTAAATATTTTTTTAAAAGTCTCCTTTCCTATTGAGTTGCATTTGTATCTTTAAAAGAAATCAGCAGCCATATTTATGTGGAGCTCCTTCTGGGTTTTGCTGTTCTGTTGGTTTATGCCTTTGTCCCTCTGCCAACACCATGCTGTCTTGATTACTGACGATGTGTAATAGTGCCAACTGATTCCGTTCACTTCATTCCATCTCCCTCTCTTCCCTCCCTCCTTCTCTCTCCAGTACTGTGGATCAAACCCAAGGCCCATTGCATATCAAGCAAACACTCCTTTCTCTCTTCCTTTATTATTATGGGGTTTGAAACTCATATGTTGTAATTGTACATATTTATGAGAGGGTCAGTATGGCATTCCAATTATTCCTGAGATGTCTGTTTGTTTTATATATAATTAATTTTCAGTACTTTAAGTTATACTTAGAGAAACGAGGAAAAGTATGTCTACTCAAACTTTCGGGTGGTAAAACCCACTTGACTTTCAGGGTCCCACCTTTCCAGGTAGTTATGAAATTTCATTGCTTAAAGATAATGGTGTTTAGGAAGTCGCAGGATAATATGCTATCTTTGTTGAGCAAGTGGTTTATACTCATGTAGTTTTGGCAAGTTGGGGCAGAACTACAGATGATCGCACCCACAGAATTCTCTAGCTGCTGAGCTGGTGGCAGATTGCTTGAGTCTATACTGCTTGAGAAACTAAAAGGTCTCTGGGGTTGCTTAGAATCACAATGGGTTAAAATATCCAATAAAAAAGAATCACAATGGGTGTATGGAGAAATGCGTGGCTGTAACTCTCAGTTGAGAAGCCAGAAAAAAGGCTGGCAAATATCAGGTATTCAATGGTTGCTTGTGTGACTGAATGTTGCTGAAGAAATGCTAATTGCTCCAAAATGACAATTTCTGAGCTACGTTATAATGATTTTTACTACAAGGGCTTTATTGATTTATTTATTTTTGAACGGATTTTCTCACTGAGACCCAGGGCTGGTAGATTAGGTTAGAGTGACTGGCCAGGGATCTGTCTGTCTCTGCATCCTCACTGCTAGAATTACAGAAGCACACTATGATGTCCAGCTGTTCTCCATGAGCTCTTGGGCTTGAACTCAGGTCCTTACTCTTGTCCTACAAGCACTTTACTAATTGAGCTCTTCTCCCAGCCCTCAGGAGTGTTGTTAGTAGAGTAAGGCATAGAGATGTTTTTGAAGGAAAATGGACACAATGTGTTAAACCCTGTCTGGGGTGAAGAGGAGTGGCTTGAAAGAGAACAAAAGCCAAATTCACTCTGGCTCCAGTTCTTGGTAACAGGGAAACAAATTTGATTTTGTATCTGACAGTCTGAGATGATGGTTGACCATCCAAGTGCATGTGTACAGTAAGTATTTGGAATATTTATAGTTCACCCTAGTCCCAACTTTGTAACTAGGAAACTGTGAGATTTAAAGCAATTCATTCAAAGCTTTCCCCTGTGTTTTGACTCCCTCATTTGCAAAATGGGTGCTTTGATAAATAATATTTCTTTGAACTAACATTTACTTCAGCATAGGATCAGTATTTGGAAAGAATCTTATTCTTGAAATATTTTCCTTTCTGCTATAAAGCTCTAGGATTCTGTGATTTCTTAAGATATCTGCCTTTAGTGGCTGACTTTTTATTTAGTACCCCCCCCCAACAGAGCTCGTTAGTTTATATCATGCCAAATTAATAAAGTCAGGGTACGAGAGCTGTGTATGCTGGCTCTCAGTCCTTCCAGACTTCCTAAGCATTTCTGTCTTTTGAGCTCTCCTGCACTCTCAGGAGGACAGTGGGCATATGGCCATTAGGACACAGGAAGCAAGGCTGTGTGGCATATTAAAGCCTTTGGGTTCTATTTATGTCCGGTTTCTCCAGCATTTGTTCCACAGATCTGGACAGTAGAAAAATAGGAGGGAGTGGAAAGAGGGAAGGATGAGAATTTGATAAAAAATGAGAAATGTACAAATGTCCTTTGATAGCAAATACAGATTCCCAGCACTTAATGCTGAAAAGACTTTGGGATTTTATTTTGTCTTGCTGGAAACCAAACATTACAGTGGGTCTCCATGGTATCCAAAGGGGTTTTCTTGTCCAGTTCTGGTCATTGGGATGAATCTGTATCATATTACTAGAACTTTATATACATACTCCATGGATCATCAAATTTTTATTTTTTCCAGTCATTTTTTAAAAAGATTTTAAAGCAGGACAAGCTCATTATAAAAATAAGGAAATTTAAATAATTCATAATCTTACAACACAGACTTAACTACTGTTAAAATTTATATTTATTTCCTTCTAGTCTTCTACATGCACACACACACACACACACACACACACACACACGTGCGCGTGCGCATGCACACACAAGGTATCATGCCATATGCTCATGTGTCTATCTTCTCCCTTTTCACTTAATTTGGGCTGTGAGCATTTCCCCACGCTATTAAACATTCTTCTAAATATGATTGAGAATAATGATACAGCATTTCATACTACATAACTAGATAGCATTTCACAATATAAATATATTTTACATAGACATTTTCAGAAGTTTTCACTTTAGTTTTTAAATGATGCTATAATTTCTTAGTAGTTTGAATATCTATTATATTTCAAATACTTATTTTTATTAATTAATACTTTGATCATACATATTTATAGGATACAGTGTTATAATTTGATAAATGTATATGATGTGTAATAATTAAATCAAGGTAATTGGCATTTCCCTCTCCTTAAACACCTACAGTTTTATTATTATTAGCACATAATGATTATGCTTTTGAAAAGACGAATTTCTTAGAAAAGCCACTCAGGGTAGAGGAGAAGAACACTGTTAACGCCTTCACACATTTTGCAGCTGCCCTTGTGTGTGAGTTATACTGATTTGTGTTCCTATGGGTGCTAAAGAATGCCTAAGTTTCTGCGTCAACACAGAGCCCTTCACCATCGTGTATTCGGGCACTATGTATTGCAACTCAAAGGCATTTAACAAGCCCCTCGAGCATGTTGTGTCTCAACCTTTCCAGACTTTCTAAGCTGTTCCTAAGCAGAAGCACCTGCTATATGCCGGGTAATTAGACTCTCTAGTTATGCCAAGTAAATGCCAGATAAGACACATATGAAGATGATTAAAAATGCAAGTGGAAAATAACAACACATAATTCTCCATGGCTGGAGCTGACACTACTTAGCCTTTAAATAGTTACTCATTGGAGGAAGACACCAATGCAGCTAATTAAAATAATTTAGATCCCATGAGCACCAGTGGAAAAAAAAAGAATGCATTAACAGAACTCTTGCAAAACACAGAAGTTGAATTGGGATTATTTAGTGTATTTTCTGGTATAACGCAGAATGTGAAGGGAGAGTAATATTACAAATTCACATCTTTCACAAAAAACCTGCACATGGGTGAAAGAACCATTTCTGCTTTTGTCAATTCCCTTTACAGAGTTAACCTGTTGGTTATTGGAGAAGGGGGACACAGAACACACAGAAAACTAACCTCCTTCTGGCAGCTGGGGATAATTTGTCAGTCTCCTTTGAAACGTGGCTTTGTGCTCACTGCTGAAGGCAGCTGGAAAAGAAAAAGCATGACAGACAAAAGCTGAAATCCACATGAAGAAAGGTCTTTTTCCCCAAAATTCCTGCCTGAGTTAGCAATGGTCAGAACAGAAAGTACATGTCTATCTTTGCAGAGAAGGCCCCTATGCTACGGGAGGCATTCAGAATGCCTGTTGACCTGAATAGGGCTGCTGGATAGCATCTAAGCAAGCCTTCTTACCCTGTGACAGATTGCGTGCTCAAGTCTGTCTACAAGGAAGTCTAAACCAGTGAGGTTGCCATCTTTGGAAATCTGGCAAAAGCATTTACTATGTTGAAAAGGCAGACCCAATTCACATATAGTGGCAACTGGCTAAGAAATAAAAGCTTAAGTGCACAACTGCAAACTGAAAGGTAACCAATGGAATGGCTGAAACAATACTGTCAAACTGGAGGCAGCTCCGCTGTGCTTCAAATAGTCGACTGTTGAAACCTGGTCTATCCATGCAATGGACAACTACTCAGTAACACACAAAAAAATGGACCATATAATATAGACCAATGATCAATGAATTTCAGGACAGTTATCAATGACTCAAAATAGTTATCATAGGCAAAAGAGCACAGTGACAAAAGGTCGCCACACGCTGCATGATTCCATTTGCAGAGCATTCTGTAAAAGGCAAAGCTGAAGTGACATGATGCTTTTCAGTGGTTGTCAGGCCACTCTGAGAGGAGGGGCAGTTTATTTTAAAAGGCAGTAGACAGATATTCATCGGCAGGTATTCATTTGGGCCATGGAACTCCTCAGCGTGATGGTCTCGCTGGTGGCCAGATGACTTTATATTTGCCTAAACTCAGACTGTATACCCAAAAAGTAAAATTCACCATATGCTACTTTTAAAATTGGGAAACAAACAAACCCGAAAATTTTAACAAACAAGGAGAAGTAACAGAAAGGGGGGGGGGTTGACAGTAATGCTAAGTAAGCAAAGTCTTCAGCTTTTATAGCAGAGAGTCAGTTGATAAGCGCTACAAAGGACAAGTCAGGAAGCAGGAGTCTAAACATTGCCTAGAGATTATCTAACAACCGGCAGAGCGGCTGGGAATAGGGTTTGAGAACCGGGAGTGTGTCGGGGAGGAAGAGGAGTCCTGGGGTGGGAGCTTGCTGTTGTTCTTTATGCTTTCCTAGTAAACTCTTTGGCTCCACTTGAAAGTTGTAAACAATATTCCTTTCTTCCTCTGACTGTAAAGGAACCCGAGTGAGAACTGACTAGGGTGAAGACTGCCGGTCCTGAGCTCTAAGGTGGATTTTTCCCAGGTTGAGCGTCAGCTCTTTATCCTCTTTTGGCCTGAGCTTCTACACCAGTGTGATAAAGGGGTTGGACTAGAAAAATCTCTCACAGCTAGTGGGAAAAAATCCTAAGATTTGACCATTTTCAGAGCCATTATGCTTTGTTGTTTGTAAAGCTAAGAAGTCTTTTAGATTTTTCAAGCTGGAAGGGACTGAGCCACCCAGTTAAACTATTACTTTGTAGCCACCGAAGAAAACAACACAGAGGCTGGATAAGAGCTGCACATGAAAGGGCAGCAGATTGTTAACAGAGACAGGGCTGGAGCTCAGGGCTCTGGCCATTGTACTAACAGCTTCTCCCAGACCTAATGGAATCACTGGTTAGCATCAAATCTGGCAAACAAAAAATGTCCTGGGATAATACCAGGGGTGGGATTCACATGCTGACACGGCTCCCTTCGCCTGGGAGATGAGTCAGAATTTTGGAAGTGCTCCCTGACATAGAATGAATGCTGTAATGCTATAGGAATCCTGAAGTCCATCAAGGCTCTGCTCAGGTCTAATCCAGGGGCTCTGGTCTTTAGTAACTGTCTGATAAACGTCTTTAGCAGCTACTCCCGGCCTGCTGTGTGATACGGATCTCTCCTCTCACAAACAGCACCATTCTCTTCTCCATTTAAAACAAGGGGTTTGTCTGTTTTTTCCTCATCAGCCTTTTAGCTCCACAACCTCTAAACCTAAGCAACATTTCAGTGAAATCCATCAAGTTGGAAACTTTTTTTCTTTCTTTCCTTTTCTCCCTTCCTCTCTTTCTTTCTTCCTTTCTTTCATATTCGTTTAAGTTTTTGTGCTTGCGCGGCGGTCAGAGGACAACTTGTGGGAGATGCTTCTCTCTTCCTGCCGTGTGGGTCCCAGGGATCAAATGCAGATGGTCAGGCCTGAAGGTAACTGCCTTTCCTGCCTAAGCTACCTCACTGGCCCCAGCTGGAAACTGTCCGTCAGATATAATTCCAATTCGAAGAAAAGGTATCTTGTTCTGGTTTAGCAATCCTAGAAGAGTTGAACCTGCCTGTCAATTTTGACCACGCTGTCTTCCTCAGGAAGACTTTCCATGTGGCTCAGCACCAGGCTGGAAACACACGCCTTCTGCGAAGCACCCCTCCCCTGTTGTCAGAGCCGGCAGGCTCACTTACCCCTCAGTCACACATGCTCTGAGCTTTACTGAATAAGGACACCATTATGCCAGGCTCTCACTCCTTCTCAGGGGAAACAACATGGCCCTTTTATGAGCTTGAAGCTCACTTCAAAGGGTGTGGCTATCATTCAGGGCTCCTAAGGGAAGGCTTCCTTGGGGAAGTGCTCACAATTCCATTCTAGCTCTAGAATCTTCTCTAGGGTAGAGGGAGTTAGTTTTGTCTACCCTTTGAGGAAATACTGTATATTTTCAAACCTCCCGAGAAAACAGTTTTTCTATCGATACCCCCCTCTCGAATGCTTGGCTCTTGGCCCAGTTCCGAGGCCTGCCTTACCTCTGCCTGGCATTTGCTTCATAACAGCTGGCCCAGGGAGCTCAAACACTTGGCTTCAGCTGCCAGCTTAAGGAAGGAGAGGTCCCTGTAGTTGAGCTGTGACAATGACAGCATTTGTTCGCACACTGGTATTCTCAACATCAACAGCAGTGACAGGCTCCAAAGGGGGGATCATGGCCAGTCACGGCTCAGGGATGTTCATACATCCAGCTTTGAGGAGAAATAAGCAGTCAGCTTTACCCTCCACACTGAGAAAAACGAAGGGGAAGAGACCAGGGGACCTGCCCAAGGGAATGATGGGTATTCTCAGAACCGCAATCCAGACACCTGGGTCGGTCCACTCTTGTATCTGCGACTTGCCAGTTTCTTGATTCAGCTGGAGACAGATTACCTTGGATTCATAAACTGGGCAAAGTGCTGTCTACCTAGCATCCTAGGCCTTGGACGGCGGAGGGAGGAGGATTAGAGTTGAAGTAGAGGGTCAGCCTGGACTGTATTCTCAAAAAGAAAATAAAATGAAACATCAAAAACAACAAAAAAGGAGGTGACTTGTAGGAGGGAAGAGGTGTCTCAGTCCCCTGTAGGAACATGACAAGAAGACGGTGGTCAAGATTATCTCTTCCAGGGAGCTGAGTAGCATTGCTACTTGTCTTCTCCCAGCAAATGTTGACTACGTAAGGCACTGGGACTCTAGAGGCACTAGGACTTTGGAGGAGCACAGAGTCCTATTTATTTATTTAATTAATTAATTAATTTATTTATTTGAAAAGATCTCTAAATACCCAGGCTAGTCTGAAACTCACTATGTCCCTAAGGATATCCTTTGTACTTCTGATCCTACTAGGGTTGCAGGCATGTATAACCACACCCAGTTTTATGCAGTGCTGGGGACGGATCCCAGAGACTTGTGCTTGTTAGCTACTTGGTCTTCTGCTGCGTGGAGTTGGACGAGGGATCATCATTTCATTGGTGATTTAGGGCTATGACAAAAACACTAATCTCAAAATTGAGGAGGTTCGAATTTATCCCTGAGCTGGCTCACATGAACTATAGTTTGAATATTTTTCTCCTTCTTCTAACTCTAGTGGTGGGCAAGTACTGAATAACTCACTTCAATTTTCATCTTTGAGAGGATATATTCATATTCTCATGAATCTGACTAGAGAACTTATTATAACATATAAAAAGAAAGCTTGACGATATAATTAAGGTTTCCTACCAATTGAGGCTGAATTTACAAAAGGAACTTGCTCCTGGGTGGGCCATTAATTGGGTGACAAAAGACATTAAAAGTAAGACTGGGGGTCTTTCTGCAAAGAGAGCATTTCCTGATGGCCTTGAGGAAGCAGCCAGGCTATGAAGAAGAAAGCACAGCCTTAGGAGTTGCAGGCATTAGTGGCACTGCAGCAAGGAAATCAGCAGCACCAAGAGATGGAATCAGCTTAGAAAGGGACCCCAGCCTCTAGATGAGAATGCAGCCTAGGTAACACCCGACCTCCAGCCCCAAGCTCAGCAGCTCTGTGATGACCTGTGCCTGGGATTTGAGAAGCCAGGGGAACTGAGATAGTGCATGATGATTATATTTGGGTTGCTGAAATCTGCTTCTCTACAACCAAAGTGGTTCCAAATTCTGGGATGCCCAATAGGTTCAACAGAATTCCCATATGACTGAGCCACTCCACTATTAGGAAGTCATAGGATCCAGCAATAGCACTCACTCATGGGCACCCAGAGGAAGGACCGACTCAACATCCATTGCAGCACGTAGTCACAATAGTCAAGTGACTGAACCAGCTTAGATGTCTATCAACAGGTCACGGAAATATATATACGTATTATGTAGTTTTAATTAATCATAAAGAATAAAATCATGTCATTTTCAGGAAATCATTCTGTCAAGCAAAATAAGCCAGATTCAGACGTAGAAAGAAATGATCCTGTTTTCTCTCACATGCTACATCTATAAAAAATATGTCATAGTGGGCTGAGGAGATGGTTCAGTTGGTTAAGCCAGGCATAAGTTAAAAAATCCCTAACAACTACACAAAATGTAGACATGCCAATGTGTCTGTGACCCCAGAGCTTGACTGCACTGGAGTGGTGGAAGATTCCTGAAGCTTGTTGGCCAGCCAGTTTAGCCGAATTGGTGAGCTCCAGGTGAAGGGAAAGACCCTGTCTCAAACAAAACAAAACAAAACAAAAAACAAACAAACAAAAAACCCAAACTAAGTAGGTGAGTGAGGAGGAAGACACAACTGACTTCTGGCCCCTGAGTACATATATATGCATGCATGTGCACTGAATGAATTTGTACTTTCACATATGTATACAAACACAGCACACACATAAAAATCATAACAAAACACATTATGTTGTACAATGCTTATACACTACAGACTATATTGGTCTATCCCCATTTGTCTGGATAATTTGTATGTGCTCACGTTTGTGTGTACATGCATGTATGCAGAGGCCAAATATTGATGCTCAATGTCTTCCTACACTGTTCTTCTATTTATTCTTTGAGACAGGGTGTCTCACAGAATTTGGAATTTACAAGTTAGGCCAGGCTACACAGAGAGCTCCAGGGATCTTCTGTCTCTAACTCCCCAGAACTGGGATATTAGGTCCACACTGCTGCTCCTAGTTTTTATGTGGGTGCTAGAGATTTGAACTCAGGTCCTCCTGCCTACATGACAAGCAGTTTACAAACAGCCATCTCTCCAATCCTTTCTTCTTACTATTTATTTCAAATTTTATTTCCACTGTGATAGGATGCAAATAGAGGAAACTATGTCATTTTTTTTCATTTGTAAAGACTTGCTTTATGGCCTATAATGTGATCTATTTTGGAGAAAGTTCCATGTGTCTGTCACTGAGAAGAACATGCATTCCACAGCTGTTGGGTGGAATATTCTGTAGATGCCTTGGAAGACCTTTTGATCTAGTATATTTTAACTCTGAAATTTCTTTGTAAATCTTTTGTCTGAATGATCTATTTGTGAGAGCAGGGTACTAAGGTCATCTCTTATTATTTATTTGTAATCCAGATCCCTCTGTTCTTTTATGCCCATTAACACTTGCCTTATGAAACTGAGCACACCAATATTGAGTAAATAGATGTTCACCATGGTTCCATCGTCTTGATAAATTGTCTTCTTTAATAGTATGTAGTGATCTTTTACTTACCGATTCTGACTAGAAGTAATCTTTTACTTACCGATTCTGGCTTGAAGTCTACTTTAATGGCTGTGAGTACCATTAATCCTGCTTGGTTTGGGCTTTCATTTGTATATTGACTTCTATCCTTCTGTTCTTAGTCTCCATGGGTCTTTTTCAGGGAGGTGGACTTTTCTAAACAGTTAATCTTCTTTCAATCTGATTCAGCCAGTTCGCACCTCTTAATTGGAGGGCTAGAGCTCTTTACTTTTAGAACTTATTACTGAAAGGTATGTACTCCCTCCCTCCCCCATTCACTGAGAGGAGTGGGTTGCCTGCATTAGGAATGCTTGATTCTTTCCTAATTCTCCTTTTTTGACAGGGTCGTATTGTGTAGTTCTAGCTAGTCTGGAACTCACTATGTAGATCAAGCTTGACTTAAAGTCACAAAGACTGGCCCTCCTTAGTATTTATCCATTCTCCTAGTGATATTGATAGTCTCCTGATAATTCCTCCTCCTCCTCCTCCTCCTCCCCCTCCTGCTCCTCCTCTTCCTCCTCCTCCTGTGTACAGTATTCCCTTAAGTGCTTTCTGCATTGCTGGCTTAGTAGCATAAATTACTTTCTGAAGATCTTTCTATTCTGTTTATGAAGGAACTTTATTGCTACCTAAGTGTAATGTTCCTTAACCTTGTCTTCAGTCCCTGATACTTCTCTTTCTACCAGGTCTAGGCTAGTAGTAAGGCTTTCTACTGAATGCCTTATTTTATTTATTGAGATTTTTCTTTTTTTTCTCTTCTTTTTTTAAATGTATATGTGTGTTGGTATATGGGTGCATAGGTGTATGTATTCAGACATGAGAGATAACTCCAGATGTCATTACTCAGCACCATTGTATTTTTTATTCAAGATCTCATTGGCCTGGAATTTCCCTAAGTAGGACAGGTTAGCTGGTGAGCTCCTGGGATTCATCTGTGTCCACCTCCTATCTCACCATCACTGGGATCACTGCCACTTTGCCTGTTTTTTTTTTTTTTTTATGTGGGTTCTGGCAATCGGAATTCAAGTCTTCATGCCTAGTTGCTGAAGGAAACTCCTTTAGCAATGGAGCCACCTCTTCAGCCCAAGGTTTTTATTTCAAATTTTCAGCACCTCTTTTTTTTTTATTCTAAATTTCTTGTTCAAATTGCTGAATTCATTGTCTAAGTCCTGGATGAACTTCCTACCCCACTGTTTTGTAGCCCAGACTAGCTTCCAACTGTCTATGTAGTTGTAGAACTTAACTCTAAATGTTCTTCCCTTCATCTCCCAAGTGCTGGAATTACAAAAGTTTGCTACTACACCCATTGTTGAGTAAGTTGCCTTATTTTTCATATATCTCATGTTTCTTTGTTGATATTTGTGTGTCTACTAAGATGGCTGTCTCTTCTGGATTTCTATAAAGAATAACCTTCTTTGGAGGGCTCAACCCCAGTACCATTCACAGAGGGAAATTCAAGCTACCTTACCAGCAACACGATCAAAACAAACCTGAGATAGAATTGTAAAACTGATTAAAGATAACCACCATAAAAGTAAAAAACATCCAAAGAAAAGTAGCAAGAAAAGCAGAATTAAATCATAAAGTCAAAAATTAACAGAGTATATTCTATAGCCATGTCACCCTGTATTAGCCCAGTCTGATCACAAAAACTAAAAATGTTAATAATAATAATAATAATAATAATAATAATAATAGAATACAGAAGGGGATCAGGAAACTGGAAAAAGAAGCAAGGATAAAGAAAAGAAAAAGGTTTTTTTTTTGGATTTTTTTGAGACAGGGTTTCTCTGTGTAGTCCTGGTTGTCCTGGAACTCACTCTGTAGACCAGGCTGGCCTTGAACTCAGAAATCTGCCTGCCTTTGCCTCCCAGGTGCTGGGATTAAAGGCGTGAGACGCCACTGGCTAAGAAAAAGATTTTTAAAGTGAGAAGAAGCAGAAGCAAGGGATTAAAAAAATCTATTTCCAAAATAAAGACAAAATGAGTAAAATTAGAAAAGCATAAAGCTGAGGCAGGAGCATCACAATTTTGAAGCTAGTTTGAACTACACAGTAACTTCCACCTAAGCCTTACTTCACAGCAAGACCCTGTCCCAATTTTGTAAAAAAAAAAAAAAAAGCCAAAAACAACAAACAACCAAATAAAAAACAAAATAAAAACAAACATAAAACAAGATAAAAATAGAAGCAGGAATAAAGAATGAACACAAAAGACTTTTAAAGTAAAGTAAAATAAAACCCATTAAAATAGTAATGAGTGAAAACAAGAAAGAGAAAACAAAGGATTAGAGAAGTTTCTTTTTGCTTCCACTAATGGACAGGACAAGGATGGGGTGTAGTAGGCCATAGCTGAATTCTATTATAGTTCTTCTCTGTTCCCAGTGTGTAGGATGTAGCTACCATAGTCTAAGTCAATATCAGTGTACTGTATTTTATTTTATTCATTTTATTTTTGAGACAGGGTTTCTTGTAGCCCAGGCTGGCCTTGAACCTTCTATGTAGCTGAGAATGACCTTGAACTTCTGAGCCTCCAGCCTCTACCTCCTAGTGCAGAGATTACATATGTGAGCCACCACTCCCCCTTCATGTGGGTCTGCGATGAAACTTTTGCAAGCATTTCTCCAACTGATCTGCATCCCCAGACCCTTATTACCTGCATCCCTTTAGAAACTTCACTTCTTTGTGTATGTGGGGCTACTAGTGGCATCTAAGAGCTCTGTAGCATGTGGGCTTTGGACAGGTTCCCACTTGTTCCAGAGATCAATACCCCAGCCCAGGGGGCATTCTTCTACATGTGTCAGAGAACCAGGGAAACCAACAAAGCATGGAGTTTTACACTAGATATGGAGATTCAAGGGAACCCAGTCTGCTACTTGCAGCTCTCAGAGATTTCTGAGTTTGTCTGCCAGGAATCCAGCTTGTAGGTGGGAAAGGCTGGAGAACTTTAAAACAATTTATAGCAGGGGAAGTAGTACTAGAGGCCAATCCACCTACCATGGCATCAGAGTTCCCAGATTGTGCAGGTATCATTAGGTGATGGCATTTGCATGTCACCCTAGAGGCCAGACCTACCAACTTCCTTGATTTCCAAAAGCCTGAGCCTCCTACTGCCTGAACATCTCAGTGTGTTTACACTCACCACTCTCCATCTCTATGACTACCCACTCTGGGCTATTTCCTACCCAGACGCCGATACTTTGGCAGTGTATCCTAGATTTCCTGATTTGTGATTGTTCCTTGATTTCAGGTCCCCAGAGTAGTTCAGTCTCAAACAATAGGCCCTCTCTCAAAATGGTGCCTGATTACAATTCTCTGAGTAGCAAAATGGATTTGGAATACACCACCATGCCTGGCCATGAGAAATAGAGTAATGTTAGCAGTCTACTATATTTTGCCTCTTTAACACAGAAATAAATGTTAGATTGTTCTCACATATATGGTGATTTTGTACATGTGGTAGGTGTGTGTGTATATGTGTGTGTGTGTGTGTGTGTGTGGTGTGTTCATGTGTATTTGCATATGTGTGTATATGCATGCACACACATGCACATGTGTACACTCATACATGTACATGTGCATTTCCATGCATGTGGAGACCAGGTGTTGATGTTGGATGTCTTCCTTGTCAACCATGTTCCATTTTGTTTTGTTTTTTTTTTGAGACAGGTTTTCTCACTGAATGTGCACCTTACCAATTTGGCTAGACTGGGTGGCCAGCAAGCTTTAGGGATCCTACTGTCTCTACCTCTCTGCCTCTCTAGTTCGAGGACTGTAGGTGTACACCACATTTAAAAAAAACAAAACACAAATGGTAGAGGGTTTTTTTTTTGGTTTGGTTTTTTCAAGACAGGGTTTCTCTGTGTAGCCCTGGCTGTCCTGGAACTCACTCTGTAGACCAGGCTGGCCTCAAACTCAGAAATCCGACTGCCTCTGCCTCCCAAGTACTGGGATTACAGGCGTGCACCACCACCGCCCCGCCAGATGGTAAGAGTTCTAACCTCAGCTCCTCATGCTTATGTGGCAAGGACTTCAGTGATAGCGCCATCTCCACCACCCCTGGTTATTCATATCTGACTCTCATTCCTTCTAAATTCTCCCATGTGCCATGGTTTTTCTAAGGTTCTAGTATCATCATGAAGCTTTTCAGAAGCTAAGAGAGAAGGCTTTTTCCGAGTGCCATATTCATGCTCTAACCTCAAGCTTCCCCTAGGAACCTTTGCTAACATAACAGTTCACTCCTGACACTTTTGCCATGGTCCTTGTTCCTTAGCCACACTATCAAGACAAGAACATTTTGCACAGGGCAACCCAGTAATCTCTTCCGGTCCCATGGGTCCAGAGCTAGCTGGGATGCTAGGTTGAGGCAGCAAGGAGGAGAGTGGTAGGCTCGAGTTTGTCGGTCAACATGATGTGACTGCAGTAACCCTGGACCCCCAATGTCACAATTTCTATGGAATGATTCACGTTGAGATGGCAGACACCACTTAAGCATTCAAAAAATGTTTACTATCTTATCTTTATGCCAAATTATTTTATAAATCCACAGAGGTCACGATCTTGAATACTATTTAGGCAGAGGTTCAAGAAAACCGTCACCTAAAAGGAAGTAAACTGTACTGCAGGTGATGAGATGGCTCAGAGGGTAAACGGTTTTGCTCTAAGCCTGAGTTCCGTACAAGGAAATGCGCACTGTCCACCCCAGCTTCTGTTAGCCCTGAAGCTACAACGGCAAGTAAGTCAAAGGCAACCTAATCAGTCAGCTTTGCATTTCCCAGAACCCTTGGAAGGAGAAAAGGAAGTCCCACAAATTGTCCTTTGACCTCCATGTGCATAGGTACGTGTGTGCCTCCATATACAGGCATGTGCACACACGGCTACAGAAGTGAATATACTTTAAAATAAAGTAAAACATAATTTGCATGAATTTATTTTTAAAAGGAGCAAATTAAAGAATGTTAGAAGTATCTTGTTTAAAAGATAGTAGATGCCAAATGTTCACTAACTTCTGCTTCTTTATGTATAAAATGGAAAACACACACACACACACACACACACACACATACACACACAGAAAAAATAATAGAAAGAAAAATAAATCAGCATCTAGGTTTTAGCCCAGGCATGCAAAACAGTCGTACAGAAACATACTAGGATACATATATTGTCCACCCCAGTCTCTGTTAGCTCTGAAACCACAGGGCTCTATTCATACAACAAAGAAACAAAAGCATTTTTATATTCCTTTAACGTTTGTACAAATACAATCTTTCAATCAGCATGAATGCATGGCACCTTTGCCTTGACATGTCCCCAAGCTAGAGAAGCAGTGCCCATGTGGAGTCTAGCCTCTGTGGGTAACCTTCAGTGGCCAAGCATGGGCTTCCCTTTCAAACTCACCCTGGGCCCTGCCTTCCTATCAGCAATCTGCAGTCAGAGTGCAAGGGGATTCAGTTGGGCATAGGCCTCTCCAGCACAGAAAGGAGGCTAAAATCTTGCTTTGGAGTATCACAGGAACCTCCATACAAAGCTACCTTGTTCCTATTTCCAAGGGAAATGTTCCACCCTGAGAAAGAAACACTTAGCCAAAGCCAGGGAACTAAGCTTCTTCTGAAGACCTTGCTTCTACCCTTTTCATTCTGGACCGGGGACTCTCCATTTCACAAGCCAGGATCATGACCTGTGTGGGTTGGGAAGTGGCTTTTCACAAGACCTGGGACACCAAGTAGAACCCCAAACAGAGACTGAAGAGGGAACCTGGGAAGTGTTCCTTTTAGACTGCAAGACCTCTTCTAGACACAGGCAGTGACTCATCCACCAGTAAGGGTAGTTTCTAGACCAAAGAACCTTCAGTGAACCCTTTGGGGAAGAACTATTTTTGCAAAGTTGAAAAATAATTCTCATGGGTCAGTGGGTTGGGGTACCTGACACCATGCCTGAAAACTTGGGCTTGATCCCCAGAACTCACATGGTGGGAGGAGAGAACTGGCTTTTGCTAGTTATCCTCTGACCTATCCATGTGGGCTATAGTATGCATACTGCTCTCACTGCAAAATAAATAAACTATACCATAAAATAATATCTAAGACTCTCTTTTCTGTTTCTTCGGGGATGCAGTTTCTTCCACCTGGTTTCCTTAAAGCAGAGTAAAAGGCTCTATCATTGAAAGAGGGCACCAGTAATGTAGGTGAGAAGGCAAGGCCCTAAAAGGACTAGCTTCTTACAGGGAAGTAAATTTGCATGACTCCAGGCAAAGGTTCCAGAAATCAGGCACCTCTTTCCTCATTCCAATTGCCTTTCACACTCTGACCACTGACACCCAGCCCTAAAGAGAAGGAAAGGAGCTGGAGAGACCACGTGAGAACTAGGAAGTGAATCTGGATGTGTGATCCAAAACTCATTAGGAGGCTAATATCAAGCAGATTTTTTCTGCCTAGTTTTCTGCTAGAAAGTTGATAATTGGAATTCTTGCACTTTGGTATTTAATCAACTTTTGAGTTGAGTGTGTGTGTGTGTGTGTGTGTGTGTGTGTGTGTGTGATACAAGGTAAAGGTCCCATTTGATTCTTTTGCACGTGGCTATTTACCTTGCACAGAATCATTTACTGAACAGGCTATCATTTCCCATTGTGTCTTCTTGGCACCCATAGAAAAATATTAGTTGGTTGTATATGCCTGGGTTTATTTCTGGGCTCTTTATTATTTTTCATTGCTCTCCATGTGTGTGGTTTTATGCCAGTACTCTACTGTTTTAGTCACTATAGTTTTGTCATATGTTTTGAAATTAGAAAGTACAATGACTCAACCTCGCTTTTCTTTCATTGGATTGTATGGGCTTTTTTTTTTGTTGTTGTTGTTGCATGTTTTGATTCTACAGATGTTTTAGATTTTTCCTATTTTAGTAAAAAAGAATGCTACTAGAATTCTGATGAAGACTGCCTCTAATCTGAATATTCCTTGGGTATAACGGGACATTTTATGACCATGGGAGGGATTTGCATTTACGAATGCCTTCTATGTCTTACATTAGCGCTTTATAATTTTCACATATAGCTCTCTTCCATAGCTTCTCTGCTTCCCTCACCCCTCACATGGCTGTTTGTTCTGAGGATCCAGCAGCAGCAGGGTAGGAAGCCCTTTGGACATGTACTATATATAGGTAAAGCACTGATGGGAGGTTTGAGATGATTTGACCCATCCACTAGTTCTGGTCTTCTGTAAACACAACCTAAATCCCCACATGGCAGAACATCTGGGTTCAGTGGTCAAACAGCAGTTCCACTGGTACAGAGGACCATTGAGCAGGCCTAACTCCATGTTTCGAGAATGTGACAAAGATCCAACAGTTTCTGTTCCCATGCTCATGAGCATGGTCCCAGACCAGGAAGGTAACTCACATGCAGATGTAGCTGTCCCCTCAGAGAAAAAGCTTTGGGCCGTCTTAGTTGATTTGCCTACGTCAGAGAGCTACTATTGGCGCCTGTAGCATTATCTCACTTATTAACTCCACAGCAACCCTGCCATTATCCCTATCTGTCAGATGAAGAAATTGAGGTTTCAAGTGATTAAGTCACTTGCCCCAGGTCACACAGCTGTGCATTTCTAAAGTTCAGTCTGTAATAAAGGTCTGCCTTAGAAAGGACATCTGGTGTTGGGAGCCAAGGACTTCAATTTTTTTTTAATCTAATTCCTCATTCCAGTCTGCCTGGATCATCGAACTCCTAGGAGCTGGGTTCTAACCCTCTCTGACCTCGGAGTGAGTCCCTTCCCTGATGGAAGCATGGCTATCATTGTACAAAGGGGACAAGGGAAGATGAGGGTTCTTTCCCAGGTATTTATCATACAGGGACAGCAGAAGTGAAGCAGCCCTTGCAATAGAGAGATACAAGGCTGGTTTCTGGATAAATAGCAATTGATTCTTAAACACAATTACACTTCTACTCCTTTTAAGACAATTGTTATTAACCTTTTCAAATATAGACCCTTTGGGAATTTGAGGAAAGTTGTGGAATCTGTCCTAGGAGGAACAGCTAACCCCAAACCCACAATTTTGCACATAGTTTCAGAGAAATTTATTGAGCTGCTTGTATGCTATCCAAGAGTAACAGACCCCAGGTTAAGAACTCCTGCTTTAAATGAACCCACTTCTATGCTTTGAAATGTAATAAATCAGAAAACAATGGCTCTTTTAAATAACAAGGCAACCTAGGGCTCAGACCCCAGGTTTGGCTTTATCAGGATTTGTTTTAGATGCCTAACTGCTTTCATGAGATAAATTTACACTTACATCTTCTATTCCTCTAGTTCTTTTCGAAAGACACAGATGACCACTCTAAGGACTGGCCAGAAGACAGAAAGAGAACCTGTGCATAGGGCAGTAGTAAATTTCTTTTGTTACTAGAGGATGGAGACCTTAATAGTCCAAGTGAGCACCTGAGGACAAATGCTCTAATCCCCGTGTAGCAGTAGAGAGGTGACCACAAATGTGCTCCTACGAAGCAACTGATGGTGGCTTCATAAGAGGCCAGGGACCTGATAGGGGCAGACTCAGTATACATTGGCTCAGTCACCTACGTTTGCAGCCTTCTTAAATTAGCCAGCCCATGTTATTCCAAATAGCAACTGCTAGTTCCTTGCCATCTAGACGCCCCATTGTTCTCTTACACAAATAGTAGATAATCCAAACCCAAGTCATTCCAAGACCATTTCCCCCTGGCCTCTTGGGTTGTGAGTAGACAAGCTCTTACTGTAGTCTTTACTAGAATTGTTATTTACTGTCCGATATTTCTTCTCCTAATATACTTCCAATATCTAAGCTGTCACATAAACAGTCACAAAGCAAACGTTCTAGAGCACTTTCCTTTTTAAAGATATTTACTTGAAAGAGAGAAGACTATGCGGTATGGCGGAGTGTACACTGGACCCAGGGCCCTTGGTCCACCACGCACTTCCCCATGCCTCTCTGAGCCTCGTGCTCCATTATTAGACAGCTACTTAAAGCTGAGCACGGAAGTTCACACTCCCATGTGCTTGGGAAATTGAGGCAGGACCACAAGCTCCACAGGGAGTGCTTGGCCAGCTTGGATAGCCCTGTGAGACCCTGTCTCAATCCCCCTGCAGTAAAGGACACTTACAGTTCCTCTCTCGGACAGGTATCACGGAAGACTCAGCCAAGGGAGCGAACCCACAGATCATGTATCAACCAGTATGCTTTGGAACACAGGCGAACTCAAGACCACTCCCCACTTCACCTAAGCTTCACACAGTCCAGGGGCCACACAACTCCTCATTGTTCTGTCCTGTATTCGTTCACTCTCTTGCTCCCTCTCCCTCTTGCTTACTCAGAAAAACAAACAAACAAACAAACAAACAAAACCAAAAAACAAACAAACAAAAAACCCCCCAAAACCCCAAAACCCCAAACCCCATGTATCGAGGCCATATTATTACCGGGTACTGCATTCAGCTTGTGAACGTTTTCTTTTGTGTGTACAGAGTTAGAAGCAGATTTAGCAAAGTAAAGAACACTTCAAAGCATATACTGACTGCTACGTAGCAAGGAACCAGACTAGCCCCCCCTCCCCATCTCCTCCCATCTCCTTTCTTTCCCCTCTCCTTTCTCTCTTCACCTCCTCCCCCAAGCTACTTTTCCATTGCTCCATGTTGCTTGTCCCCAAAACACAACCCCCTACCCACCCACTGAAAGAAGAAGTCGTTACTCACTTAACACAAAGAAATCTTTGGCTCTCTGGGAATTCTGAAGCTGTTAGTCCTGTTCCCTCAGTGTTGAGCACGAGGGAAGAGGTAGTGAGAGGATGAGGCAGGTCGCTTAGACGTGAAGCTTCGATTCCTCAACCCTTCCAGTTATATATATGCCTTGCAGGAGATGGCCGAGTGTGCTCGCCCTCTCCCTTTTCCCGCCCCCTTTCTAACTGTCAAGCTGCAAAGCGAACCTGTGGCGCCCAAATGCACCAGGTGTCTCCAACTTCCTAATTGAGCAAGGCAGCCTCCCTCGCAGGCAGGAGTCTTGAAATATTTATCCAAATTTTGGACTCACTGGATGAATGCTTTAAGCTAGTGAGCAATC
Organism: Apodemus agrarius; assembly: GCA_964023405.1. Taxonomy (NCBI): domain Eukaryota; kingdom Metazoa; phylum Chordata; class Mammalia; order Rodentia; family Muridae; genus Apodemus; species Apodemus agrarius. The sequence goes on from OZ030010.1 coordinate 130,145,362, forward strand.
CCACTGAAGGTCAGTGTTCCTGTCCTAAAGTTGTCCAGTGTCTGTGTGGCATTCAGACCTGAACGTGATAACTTTACTCCAGGTTGCAGATTCCCGAGAGTGCACCCTGGAGAGAGAAGCCAGCTTACATTGTTTGCAGATTGCTCAGCGTAATGATTCAAGGTGGGCTCAGAACTGAAACTGCCTTGAGATAAAGCAGATCAGCTCCAGTTCACCCCTGGGGGGAAGGCCTCTGAGCAGGGGAAAGTGCAAAGCCCCTCCAGGCACTGGAGACACCCGCTCCCCTCTGCTTTGGGCTCTACCAGTTGGCAGATGGAGCCCCGTGCAAATGCTGGCCAGACCAAAATGGTGCCGAGAGACAGCCACGATATTGTTTAGAAAGAAAGAAAGGAAACATCTGCGAATGCTGCCTTGGTGCAGTGCAGGGACAGCCTGCTGCTTTTCCTCACAGGCCCACGGTGGGCTAGCTCCTGACTGATCAGAAAGGTTCCCTGAAACAAATGCATCTGAAAGATATTTTCCATCCCCCCCCCCAACAGGAAATTCTTGTGTTTAGTCATCCTTACTCCATGGGCTGAGTCAGCAAGCCAGGCTTTAACCACAGCTGCTTTCAAATGGTAAGTTAAGAAGACCAGTTAGTTGAGTGAGGAGCATTTTGGCTGAAAGGCTTTGACAGCCGGAGCTCGCAAATCGGACGGATAAACTAGAGGAGTTGCAATTTGGGCACTGTTCAATACCTTTTCAGTCCTTCTGGGTGGGCCTCAATTACATTTTAGTATGTTTGTGCTAAAACATACTAAAAAGTATGCATTCCAGAATGAGTAGAGACAGCCAGCGGTCTGTGTACCTTTAAGAGACCACTATGGTGCTGCGGTGAGATCTTTGGCTTAGTTTTTAAATCCTGGCTTTGTCAATAATTTGCTATAGGACGACAGGGCAATTGTCCCCTCTCTCCAGGTTTTTAGATTCACATCTTTAAATCAGAGGCTTGGATAAGATCATTTCTAAAGCTTCTTCCTGCTCTGGTGGCCTGTGAAACAGTGTGGGACAAATGGCTAGCTACTCTTTCCCCTAGTTCACCTAGGAAAACACTGCGGAACCGGTTTGGGGATTCGTCCTTAGCATTTTTCCCACCTGTGGCGAAATATCTTCTCTGGGTCTGACCATGTGGTCTGTTTTCTTTCCAACCTCCCTAGACATGGAGAACTCCCAGGGAACATTCTTTTCTTAAAAAAACAACAACAACAAAAAAAAAAAAACAAAAAACTTCTACAACTGAGAGTTTCAAGTGTGAATTCTGTTCAATCCCCTGCAAATGTGGGAGACGATAGCTTAAGGCTCAGGTCTCAATGGTCACACTTTCTCCCCTCATCTGAGAGAATTTTCTGTTCTTCTGGTCACTGGCACTGGCTCGAGGACCTAATGCCAGCTCTCAGGGAGAAGGAAAATCACTTATTCCAGAAGCACACACAGTTGTCCAGGGCCACGGAGAATCTTAGACACACAAAAGGAGTATGAACCTATGTAATGTAACCGTACAAGGACACAGGAGGCCAAGGGTCAAAGTAAGAGACACTGGTGGCACATTTACCGGCTGCGCAGCAGACAATGTTGTATGCACACCACTTGCTCCTCTGATATTTACCTTCACTACTCTACTGTGCTATGACCATCTCCTAGTTTACACGCTCAGAAACTGAGGGCCAGAGTGGTAAGTGAACTTCCTCTATGTGAAACAGGTAATAAACGGAGGAGATGAGTCACGCTCTGGATCAGCTGACTCTGGGATGTGTGCTGTCACCTCTCTCTCTCTGCCTCTGAGCAGGTCAGCATTCTGGCAGGAGTGAAGACGGTGCCGATGAAGTTGTGTGCCCCACCTGCCTCATGTTTCTGCCTCTCTTATCCAGGTCTGGTGCCTACCTTCATTTCTATGGCATTCTGGACCTCTTCCAGAAGAAGAAGAAGAAGAAGGAAAAAAAAAGCCTTCCCCCTGCTGATCTGCAACGTGTTCACTTTATGGTCCTGGAATGAGTCGTGTTTTCCTCTTAAAAGGGAAACACAGAAAAAGGACATTATACAAAATAGCTTTCCCTGGAGCTAAGAAACTATTGAAAACTTAGCTATATTCCTCTTTGATGGTAAGTCTATTAGATTAGTCAAATGGCAGAGTTTAGGGAGAACTGATAACTTGTGTAGCTTCTCAGGATGGAGGAGGGAACTGGAGCTGAGACAGTGCTCCAGTTACCAGACACTCAGGCCAATAATCTGCCTCCATAGTTTCTTGGTATTCCAAAGAAAGCAGGAAACGAAAATTTATAGCTAGCTCAAAGCAAGAAGAGGAAGAACCTAATTTCTACTCTGCCTGTGGCAGTCTTCCAATTCTTAGACACTCACGAAGTAAATAAAGGCCAGAAGACAATCATTTTAGCTGTGAGACGTTTTAAGGGGTCCTTTTCTGGGGGAAGGGTGCCCTGGCCTCCAGGTGCTCCAATTATTTGTTCGCCACATGGAGTCATTGCTACAGCTACTGTATCAGAGACTGTGGGTTGAGAGGGTACTTCAAAAATGGGGAAAGAGAGGGAAATGATAGAGCTAGCTACTTTATAATTCCCCCAGGAGTTAACCTTACATACAAGAGTGTCTGGGAGAAAGAGTCCCCAGTATAAGAGCCCCATTTTCCAGTAGGCTGTTGCTGAGGTCTTACATAAGAGAGAAGCAGAAACATAGGCTTTCAAAAGTAGTGACGGAGCAACTAACTGTCTGTGCATCTGCATACCATATGTATGTCGGGCCCTCAAAAGCCAGAGGAGAGTATTGCATCCTCTGGAACTAGAGTTAGGCATCATGTAGGTAGTGGGAATTGAACTCAGGTCCTCTGGAAGAACAGTCAGTGCTCTTAATCTCTGAGCCATCTCTCCAGCCCCCTTAGGCTTAGGTTTGGTTTGGTTTGGTTTTCACAGCAGGTCTGTTTACCTAATGGATCACACCCAACCACACAAAGGACTGGGGAAAGCCATCTCCGTTTAAAGACAAGATGTTCAAAAACTGGCCTGATGACTGTGACCTAAAGATAAGTCCTGAAGCTTGAATGAAAGCTGAGTAGAGCCATCTTCCTTTTTAATTTTGAGCATGCAGATGTTATTGAAATACTTTCAAGCCAAGGGCTTATAAAATATTACTTTAAAATAAAATTTATAGCAGTATAAATTTTCACTAATCCCAATATAGAAGTCAATATGGAAAAACTAAGAGAAAGACCCAGGGCTTTGTCTGTGGTTGAGGCCTCCCAGGAACTGGCCCGAAGGAACAGTAGCTTAATGACTGTTTTCAAAGAAAAGTAGCAGATCATCCACATTCTCTAGTGTCAACCCGCAATGTATTTTCCAGTCTCATTCTTCTAAGTGCCAAACAAAAGTGCCAGAATACAAAACTAAAAGGTACCAAATTGTAGAGCCTGCCTGTTATGCCTGCTAACTGGTCTGATACACGCAGAAAACCTTATTAAGTGCTACGTCTTCCAGCTGCAATGATAGAAGACGTGAATGAATCATTTAAACAGCCACGTTGTATTTTGGGGCCGAGTCTATTGCTGCCTACCAACTTTCCCATGTGGAAAGAACGCTGACCACACAGCCTCTTAGAAGCAAATGAACTTCCTCTTTGCTTTATAGGATGGTTGAAGTCTGATTACCTTTCATAATCAGCCAACCTCTTAATTCATCCCAGGTTGCAGCAAAGTTCCCAAACTATGGGAAGAGTTTAGTTTAGGAAGCAACAAGGTGAAAGAAAGATACGGGGGTTTGTGGGTGGGGGTGTGGTACGCTGGATTGCTTGGAAGATTTTTCTAGGTAGTCAGTACTTCTAAGCTCGAAAAAAAAAATCTGCTTTTGTAGTGTTAGAGGATGACATTTCGTTGCAAAAATAAATGATTTGGTCATTACCATTTCATGGTTGCTGGCAACCACCCTCCTCTGCTTTCTAACAATTTCCATTTTAGGCACTGACAAACCCTTCAAAGTGATTCAGCCAAATATCCACCCAAAGTTGCGTATTTGGCAGTTTCATAGGGAGAAATCTGGGGCCTCTGGGTGAAATAAAAAATTGCCAAAAGGGCTCCCTCCTTCTTTGTTAAGTGTTAACAAACAGATCACCATAAACAGTCACAGGGACTCCATGGGCAGCTACGTGGGAAAGAAAGGAAAAATAAAACAACAAAAAACAAAAACTATGAACGGAAGTTGTTGGCAGTGGCTGTCCCCTTGGCTCCAGTCCTTGCTCTCAGTCTCTCTGCTGCCTGGGTTTTTCCCAAGGCTGGGTGCTGCCTCCACTGTTAAGTTAAGCAATACAGGCCCAGCTCGCAGCAGGCAAGCATCCCTCGCAAGTATAAAGCTGTGAGTGGGAGTGGAAATCTCAGAGGGACGAGAGTCTGAGGCTGGAGGCTTTCTGAGTTTGTTGGAAGCTAATCTTATTCAACTGGCCGAACATCCAAGTTGACTTCTGGAACTGACTTGGGACCGTGGCCCCTGAGGAACCACAAAGCCCAGAGCACTTTGGTTTGCCAGTAAGAAGGCAGAACCTCCTTCTTGCTTGACCAGTAGCTTCAACAGCCATGCTCAAAGACAGTTTCACATTCATATTCTCCTAAGTCTTGGAAGCTGGAATGAACAATCCCCTTCTCTTCATCCAGAATTCACCCATCCTGACCCCTCAGCTCAGGCCTACCTGTGTATGTTCTTTTCTGCAAGGCCTATCCTTCCTTCTTTTCCTTCTTTTCTTCCTCCCTCCCTTCCTTCCTCCCTCTCTCCCTTCCTTCCTTCCTTTCTTCCTTTCTCTCTTTCTTCTTTGTTTCTTTGTTTCTTCCTTCCTCCTTCTCCTCCTTCTCCTTCTTCCCTTTTCCTTCTCCTCCTCATTCTTTTTGTCTAGTTCATAGGCATCACTACCATTAGTAATTAAATCCAGCTTTCCACATCCATGGGTTCTGTGTCCATGGGTTCAGCCAACTTCAGATTGCACGTGTTTTCTAAAAAGTTGCATCTGTGCTGAACATGTCCAGCCACCCACCCCCACTCCCTGCTCTGCCTAAATAATATAATACAACTACTATTCATATGAAATTTACAGTGAATCAGGTGTCATAAATAATCTGGAGACTATATAAAGTACCTAGATGATGTGAAGGTTATATGCAACAACTATAACATTTTATTTAAGAAATTTCAACATGTAATCATGGGGGCATTGTGGAACCAATCCCTGGCAGATGACACTGAGTATTTGTGTGACCGCTTTCCAGTCATCTCTCCTATGAGGCTTACTGCACAGGGATGCTTTTCTTTTACCCAATACTGTATGGCTGGTGCCTACCACAGTGCCTGTCACATAGTAGATTCTCCATAAATATTTGTTACATGAGAGAGTAAGATGCTAGTACTATTTGGAAATTTAAAGTCAGCCTATAATTCGTACTTGTAGGTTCAATCTCCGAAAACTTTTTGTGTTTGACCCTGTTGCATCCTTTCTGGGCCAGGCAGCTGATTCCAACTGTCTCCAACCTTAGTCGCTCCTGGTCCTTCATTTTCACTCGATTCCTGATGCCCATGAGCTAGGTCTCACCACCAGAAAGCTTTACTGGCTAGAGGTCATTGCTGTTGAAGATATGCCAAGTAGTGGCTTTGCTGCAGCATTCTGAGGTATCACCACTTGGAATAATTAACATTATTATATTTAACACTCAAATTTATCTTCCCTTCTCTTTGGGGGCCTATTTTAAAGAAGTTACTTAGATTCGCTGCCTAAACAATATAGGCAGTCTTCTCAACAACAGAGAAAGCCAAGTTGCTGTTATAGCTCAAAATTGCCCTAATTTCAGTTTGTCAGCTTTCCTCCAAGAACCCCTCAAAAAGCTGTCTGCTCTATTAAATGACAGCCATAGCCATCCAGCTGCTCAGAATGTCAGCTGAGGTCCTTTGCCCTAAAATGAAGTAATGAAGAGGGATGAGGTACCAGATCGCCAGCAATTGAGAGCAGCTCCCCAAGGGTTACCACACCTTCTGTTCTCTCTTCTTGTCATTAGTTTCAACGGAACTAGCATGTGGTGGTGACGAAGACAGGAAGGGCCTCCTGCTTTTAGATAGTTTCTGAATGGTGATAAACCCAGCTATTTCTGCTATCCCTTCATATTTAGAAAGAGGGTTTTCCCTATACCAAATTAAAAAAAATGCATTATGAGGATATCCCCCCCTAAAGTTTACTAGTATTTAAAATGCTTTGAGGCTGGGTGGTGGTAGCCCATACCTTTAGTCCCAGCAGAAGCAGGCAAATCTCTGTGAGTTCTAGGCCAGCCTGGTCTACAGAGTAATTTCCAGGACAGCCAGGACAGAAATCCTGTTTTCCTGTATGGAAAAACACAAACAGACAAAAAAAAAAAAAAAAAAAAAGCTCCCCCTCCCCCAGGACGGGGTCCTAGACCCAGGTAGCCAAGGTTGGCCTCAAACCTACTGTATAGTAGAGAATGACTTTGAAATTCTGCTCTTCCTGCTTCCAGCTCTTGAGTGCTAGCATGCATGCTTTTATACAGTGTTGGAGGTTTAACGCCGGGCGTCCTGCATGGGAAGCAAGTACTCTGCTAGTTAAGCTACCTTTCCAGTCTCCAAGTTTGGTTTCAGCCTAAAAATGTCACTTCTGGGGCTTACCCCACCGTCCCCAAGATGTGCATCTCAGGTGCTCACCAAAACAGTGTTGGTAAAATGGTGCAACCCTAAAATGGGATTCTTAGCAAACAAACACAGTGCAAAATCTATTTGTGTTGTTTGGGGAAGTTCTCTGCATTGTAAATAACAAAGGCCAAGCCAGACGTGGTAAGATATCATACCCTTTTTGCTGTCTGTCATTTCTTCTTTGCAGCTATTTCTCAGAATCTTGTCTTTTCGTTCCCTTTCACGGATTCAGCCTCCTAATGGGCTCCTTGGTTGCAGGGCATCTATTTTCTGGTTGATCTTTCCTCCAACCAGAAAGAGCACTGTAAAATCTTACCTTCGTCAAATCTCGCTTCTGTTTAGAGGAAGTGTGCTAACTACCTAAGTCGCCACACAAATGGGGGCAGGATAAGGGAGTGTGTTTAAGAATGAAAGGAAATCTGGATGTGTTGAGGAGGTTGATTGGTTACTATTTCTCTTAGGACAAATGACTCAATCTTCCTGAGCCTGTTTCCTCATCCGAAAAGAAGGTGTTGTGCCTTTGTCACTACCATAGGAAGAAAAACTAAAGACGGAAGGAGGAGATGGAAAAAAAAAAACCCCAATGTATAGGAAGGAGGAGATGGAAAAAAAAAAACCCAATGTATAGAACGCATTCAGCCCAGTGCCTGACATACAGAAAGCACTCAAGGAAATGATAGCTGCTATTAACATTATTATTACTGTTGATAGGTCAGAAATCAATTTATTGAAAATTCTTTGTAACTTTATAACGCCCTTTGGAAGGAGATTTTTGTATTTTTTTTTTTTACATGTTTACTGTATAGTTAGTACCCTCTATGGAGACTAATCTTACTGTTTTTTTTTGTCTGTTTCTTCCTAATTTGCATTACAAGACCAGTCCTTCTCTTTTGCATCCAAAATTTAGTTGACATGTCTAAGTCCCCTGGGGCCATGACCTTTAAGGAGTCTCTCTATGCACTTTGATCATATGACATCCCTTCCATGTCTTCTGTCTGCCCTAACTATTTTGCTTTAATCTTTCTTGTCTGGCCTTGTTAGCCAGCTTCCCAACATCCTTAGCCCTTTCCAGACTTCATCAAGACTTCTTCGCGGGGCTGCCTGCCTTGTTTCTCTTCTTTTGGATCAGGTAGTTATTTTATTCCATGGAGCCTTTAACACTAAAGGGCTGGTAGCTGCTGCTGTGCTGTGAATGTATATGCCAGTTTGTTGTTGCATCAGCAAAGGAAGAGTGTGTGCAATCCTGGTTTGGCCTGGTTCTGGCCAGTTCTCTGGCTAGGCTCTTCTCTGGTGTGGAGAAATAAATAAAATAAATTCCTAAAGTCCTGCATGCAGACATTCCGCCTGGTGTCCTTTCTTCAAACCTGCCTTAGTGCATGCCGTGGGCTGATTAAAAGTGCAGTGAACTAGTCTATGGGATAGGTTCCTGTATTTCTCAGAGTTCATCTTTTGAAAACTCTTCTCTTCTGTATTCACTGTCATAATACGCAATGGACTTGACGACCCATATCAGGAGTCACAGAAGCAGAGGCAGGAGAATTGCTGTGAGTTTAAGGTCAGTCTGTTCGACCTAGCAAGTTCCAGACTAGCCAGGGCTATCTATAGAGAGATGCTGTCTCCAATAATATAAAGTAATAAAATAGTAAGTAAATAAATAGAATTGGTGCCCCCCCCCCAGGACCTCAGCTCAGCTCCAAGTTCTAAATCTCACTTATGTCAGAAGAAGTCTCTGTGCTGCGCTCCGGTCAGCTTTGATGGCAAAGACCATTTTTCTCCATCACCACCTCCACTCTCAGTAATTGGCATCCTCACACACTTGCCTGCCTTGATGTCTCACAGGCAAACGCTGACTGGTTGATTATTTGCTCTGGTGATTGTAGCATGCCCTTGCTTGGATTTTGTCTCTAGGGTCTTTTTATTGAGAGTTTTTATATTAAACATACACTAAGTCCCAAGCTTGATTTTTAACTGATCCCACATGAAGGAAAGATTTTCAACTCATAACATATGAGGCACATCTGTTCTGCTTATTTGAATTCAGGCCGCACCATTCTTCTTATTATAATAGACCTGACTGTTGAGTATCAATATTTGTCTCTTTTAGTTCCATTGAACTTTCCCAAATGCTGTCCCTATTTCTGGAGCTTTTAAACACACATCTTGGAGTCTATGAAACAGTGGAACATTTTCCTTTACTCTTTTCCCAAGGTCTGTGCTGGTCTTGTATCTTGGGCAGGCCCTTGGAACATGAGAATCCCTGTCAGATGTCATCATTTTAAAGACTAGGTATGAGCTAGGTCTGGGGTACACACTCATGACTCCAGGACTTTGGAAGCTGAGGTAGGAAAAATTTGAGTTTAAGGCCAGTCTGGACTGTGTAACAAGACCTTATCTCGAAACAAAAACAAATAACTATCAAAAACAGTCTAGGCATGAGGTATGTACGAGTCTTTGAGGCTGCCTCTCAAAGCCCATTCTAGACCTTGTTTGCCAAGATAAGCTCTTTAGTTGATAGGAAAGACTTGACTTATCCGAGTGTTTACCTGCACACTGGAACCAAATGAGCTGAGTAAGACCTCTCCTCTCCAGAACCTCCAGATGTGTCTGGATTAGAGGCTCATCTTTGATGTCAGCACACGCTGGTGAATCTGCTAATCAGCCACTGTTTGTTTCTACTAACCAAATTAAAACTTGCATATGACCTACTCAAAAAAGAATTTTTTTTTCTGGATGGTAGTGGCACACACCTTTAATCCCAGCACTTGGGAGGCAAAGGCAGGTGAGTTTGAAGCCAGCCTGGTCTACAGAGCTAGTTCCAGGACAGTCAGGGCTACACTGACAAAGCCTGTCTCAAAAAACAAACAAAGAGCAACAACAATTTGAGTGGATTCAAAGATTTTGGCACAAATACTTCTCACTCCTACTTCCATATGCTCTCATGAGTAAGAGAGAAAGAAGGAGGTTTGTATCCGTTCTCTGGGGATGAATGAAAACATGGGGTGTGCCCAAGGGCATGTGAACACTAGGGCACTCAGGCTAGACATATGATCGTGATCCCAGCCTCTTGGCAGTGTTGGAGATGATGCCAGGCAGATCCCTCTACCAGTGAGCTACATTATCACGAGGCAACCTTTATGCTAGGCTCTTATCTCTGACAATGCATGGGAATCTTACAAGAACCTACTGAGATAATTCTTCTGTATGGGTATTGTCACAGTAGGGATGTGGCAGTGGGGGGTGGAGGTGGAGACAAGATGGATCAGATAGCATATAACACAAAGGAAGTGTATACTATTTATATAGTCTTTAAGTAAACAGGGTCTTTTTTTTCTTTTTTTCTTTCTTTTTTCTTTCTTTTCTTTTTTTTTTTTTTTTTTTTTTTTTTTTTTGGTTCTTCGAGACAGGGTTTCTGTGTATAGCTCAGGCTGGCCTCGAACTCAGAAATCCATCTGCCTCTGTCTCCCAAGGGCTGGAATTAAAGGTGTGCACCACCACTGCCTGGCAAACAGGGTCATTCTAAGTAGGACTAAATGGATGATAAATAACAGGAGGATTCAAGTTAGAATCTTAATTGCTAATGCAAACTAGGTTTACTTAGGCCTTGGACTACTGATCTTTTAAGTAAACACATTACTTTTTCCTATTTAGAGTTATGAAGACAAAAGAGGATGGTGCAAGTAAGTCTCCAGCATGTACTGTTCATGACTTAAGACGTGACCCCAGACATGGCAGTCACAGCTGCTGTGTATCCAAAGTTCATTCCTCATGTTGGTTCCATTGACTACTAGCACACAGTAGGCACTCAGAAAGGCTGACTTCATAGCACAGACCACATATAACACAATTCCACTTATATGAGAAATCTAGAATAAGTGAATTTCTAGCTAGAAAGCACATTAGCTGTTTCTAATAGCTGTTGGGAGGAGTGAGGAATGAATGTTTGAAGCATATGTGAGTCTTTGGGGTCATGAAAACGTCCTGGAACTAGGCAGAGGTTGTGCTGATACAACAATGTACTAGTTGTACTGAATACCACTAAACTGTGCATTTGAAAATTGTTAAAGTAGTAAATTTTGTGCAAGTTTTATTTTACCACCACAAAAACCACTGGCTTGTATTAGCCCTTAATTCTCTTCTCAGTTCCTCTCATATACAGAGCTGATAATCAGCTGCCCACTTATATTCTAGGGCATTCTGAAAGATCTGGGTCATACCCTAGGAAGATATCCAGCAAACTGTCTGATCCATAGCTCCCATGTCCTTCTCCCTGGTGGTATCTGGTTTTGCTATCCTTCTGTTTGACCTGAACCTACAGAGGAAGAGGAGGAATAAGCAGAGCAGAGTGGGGAGAGGCAGCAAAAACGATCAGCGTCAGAGCTGGAAACATGGCTCAGGGGACAAAGTACTTGAGGTAGACATAGAACAGTTCACAGAAGCTTTTGGGCCAGCTAGCCTGGCATATACAGATATACAGTAGCCGACAACAACAACAACAACAATAAACAACCAAAGACCCAAAGACCCTGTCTTAAGTGAATGTGAAGACTGTCACCAGAGGTTGCTCTCTCTCTCTCTCTCTCTCTCTCTCTCTCTCTCTCTCTCTCACACACACACACACACACACACACACACACACACACACACACACGGGCACACATATACCTCACACATACAAGTACCTATCACACACTATACACGCACTAAATCTTTACAAATGAAAAAAAAAAAAAACAACCCTGTCAGTTTAGGCTCAGTTAAAATCTTGATGTCCAGCTCCAGGTTGGTTATCTCTTCGGTTTTTTTCATACTGACCGGCCTAACTAGAAACTACATACAGCCTTGCTTCTGGAAAGAGCTGCTCTTTATTCTACGGCAGGGATCCCAAAGAAGACCCACGGTATTTCTCAGGCCCCACTGTACCCTCCTTAACCAATCACCCAGCACTCTAAATGCCAAGATTCTTGAGCTGCCACCAGGAATGTCCCTGGAGTAAATTAGGGCTTTTTTTTTTTTTGAGGGAGGCAGGGTGGGGGAGATTGAGCAATGGGCTCCAATCTGGGGTCTAGAGAGAGACTGCAGCATTTGAAATGTGTTACCCAATAAAACTCTCTGCTAAGGCCCAAGACTGAAATAACTCAGCTGGGCTCTGGTCTCAGCAGGGCCCATTCATTAGCTAACACTTCTCATCTGTGATGGTTACAGACAGGTTTTTTCATGCCCCCTGAAATGGGCTTCAACATTGCAGCTGGCAGACAGCTGTGGCCTCACAGTGTTTACATTACCCAGACGAATGCAGTCTGTGCAGGAGACACAGAATGAATCTGATTTAGCTGTTGGAAAATGGGATTTTGAAAAGTTCCATGGTTTTTCTCTCACCACCCCCCCCCACTCAACCCCCCAGGCCCGGGGAAGCAGAAAGACTGAAGTTGGAACGAAACAGGCATGGAGGGAAAAGGGAGTCTCTTGTTTCTTGGGCTTGTGCTTGCCTTTGTTTGCAGCATCTTTGTGTGACACCTCCAGGTGGTGGGAGCCCGGTGGAGAGTATAGGATTAAGGGGGCGGTGACAGATCATCCCTCCTGAGCTCAGTCTTACTGGTCAGCTCCAGCTCTCTGGGGACTCTGCACAGCCAGCAAAAGACAGCTGGGCAAAGGCCAGTCAACAGTGGTCTAGTCATCCCTTTTACCTCTAGACATGAAGAAGACAGAAGGACTAGAGTTCCCACAGACAGCTGGGGCCATGACCAACTGGTCCACGAAGTGGAAGGGGGGCTGCATACCGTGCTATGTAGGACCCATTGCACTGTATCACGGGGAACCTCCCTCAGGCCCAGGGACATTTGGCTTTATTTCATCAGATTAGCAGTATTAACCAAACCCGTTTTTTTGTTTGTTTGTTTGTTTGTTTTGTTTTGTCGTCTACGTCCCAATCTTCTGTTCTTATAGTTCCTTCTACCTGCACCAGGAAACATCCTCCCAACTGGTTCTCTCTGCCTGATGTCTTTTGCAAAGAGGTCTTCCCAGCTATCTAAAGTTCTATTATTCTATCATATTCTGTCCCAGCAACCCACATTTCCTGAACATCATCAACCACATGCCTTTGTTCACTTATTAAAGATACAGGCAAACAACCAGACAAAGGCGCTTCTCTCAGGGAATTCAGAGAATTTCTTGAAGGGAAGAAATAGAAGAAAACAGCAAATTACAGGAAAGTATGAAAACCACTAGAATTGGGCCCAAGAGATTAGAGGAGGTCAGACGAAAACATCTAACCCTATGTAGATAGAAGTGTGAAAAGACTTCCCCAATGTGCTTTTTACCTGCTACTCACCTCCTTAAGATGCTACATTGCCCCTATAATTTGTCCAACCATTTCAACCAAACACTCCAGACTGTCTTAAAAATTCTATTCCAGAAAGAGCAGTTCCCTCACACCATACACTTGTCCTCTTGTCCTTCCTCTTATGTGACTTTGTGGGGTGTAGTGCTCCTGTCTGGGAGGCCTCACATTGCCCCCTTGTTCTGTCTTCCTAGAACACAGTATCTGTTGACTGGTGATCTAGTAAGTGCATCTTTAACTATGGGACTTATCTGACTTCAAGAAGCACGAAAAAGGGATTTCATGGCCATAAGACAGGACCATCAGAAAATATGGAAATGCAGATGAAGGGGTTTCAAAATTTATTCCCCAACTTGCTCTTGACCTGGAAAGAAAATATTGCCGATAATCAAGTGGAGGTTTGTGTTTCAAGAGCTCCAGTTGGCAGAGACTTGGATATATTTTCCATTCTGATTTAAATATTTAGCCTGATTTGTTTGGGGCTTTTCCCCCCCGCTTTGTTTTGTTTTGGTCCCGGGCCTGCTGGTCAGGGCTAATTTGTACAGCTGCTTTTTCGTTTGGTTTCTTCCAAGAAAGCGAGAGGAAATAAGGTTGCCAGCAAATCTGCAGTTACCAAGGTTTCCCTAAAATGAATATTATTTTTCTCTTCTAATTCTACCAAATACAGTATAAAGAACAGCATGTGACTATTCCACAAATTTAGTTATACCAGAGGGTCAAATCCTGTACTCTGTCCACACCCTGCTGTTGGGAGACATATAATGCTGATTTCCTGACCCACTATTTAGGAAAATTGTACTGTAGTTGCAGAATGGTAAATTCCCCTGATTTTGTGCTTAGATTCTCAGACTTGGCTCATCCTGAGTTTCAGCAGAAAAGTGAAAGGCGCTGCTTTGGAGAGGCCAGGGGAATGGGAGAAGGCAGGCAGGAGAAAGCTCAAGGACTAGGTGTTTGGAACATTCAATTCTGTTTTATGCTCTGCCACTGACATGTCCTGTGACACAGGCAAGTTACTTCCTCTTACTGAACATCTTCCAGGGGGATCAGAGTGGCATATGCTCAAAGGCTCTTTCCAATCAAAAATTAGTGGACCCTATAAATCAGGGTTTGATGTTTCTATAAAGGCTAGTCAAGCTGGGTGTAGCAACACATGCTTATAATCTCAGCACTAGGGAGGCAGGGACAGGAGGATCCCAAGGTTGAAGCCAGCTTAGACTTTAGACTTTGTGGGACTGTCTTAAAACGGAAATTAAAAAGCCAATAAGGAAAGTCCCAAAGGTTTGTGGGTATTAACAAGGCTTTCTCTCACTGATATATCCCTATGAGACATTTGTCCAAGTTCTTGCTTATCATTTTTATAGCCCACGAAGAACTGTTTAAAGAGACTGTCCATGTTCTTACTGAAGTAGTGAGAGCCTACCTTGGAGAGCTGGTATGAAAGGTCAGTTTTTTAAAGTTTCATTGAGATATATGTTACAAGCCATTCAATCAATGTACACATTTAAAGTGTGAAATTCAGTGGATTTTTTTTGTACATTTTGAACTGTGCAGCCATCACCACAATCACTTCGAGAATATTCTCAGCATCCTAAAAGAACTTGCCTCATTTGGCTATCGTCATCCCAGTCCTGAATTCCCCAGCCTTCCTAGTCCTAGGTAATCACCAATCCAATTTCCCTTTCTATGGATATACCTCTTGTTCCATTTCTCAGAAAAGAATCATGCGATGTATCTGGTGATGTTATTTTCCACCCGGCATAATGAATGGATCTCTCCAGATTCGCCAAGGGATGACTCCAGAAGGGCAGTAAAAGCCAAGGACAGTGCACAACAGAAGCCAAATGCTGATAAGACAGAAGCAAAGTGTGGGAAAGTGTATTTTGGAGAGGTGATGAGGAGGAGTGTGGAGATAAAAATGGTGTGCACGGAAGGCTTCCATGCCTGAAGTGAAGCTTCAAGAGAACCTTGGGTGAAGTACAGGATTTAGGCACTCCAAGTTCTCTGACAACCCAAAACCTCACGTATCATTGATCCTTATTCTAATTCAAAGGCGTAGTGCTCTCTTGTGCTTGGGCAGACAATTCACATGATCTCCCAGCTCATTTGGCAGCACTTGGAGAGAAATCTGGCCTTGCAATCAGACTAAATGATGTGTTACCCTACACTTAATCTCCACCATCCATCAAAATCCAAGGGCCTTGGCCTCAGCCCCCGACAAGAGGCCCACAGTACCTGGGTAGGATTTCATTCAGGGAATGAATGCAAAGCCCCTAATTCTCCATCCATCTCAGCCCTCTGTAAACAGTTAAAGACTGCAGCCAACAGCAAAAAGAACTGCCAACCCAAATGAAAGCGGTGAGTCAGCAAAAGAAAGACAGATGGCAATGGATCAACTGTAGCATAGACACCAAGAAGCACATAAATGTAACAGAGACAGCAAGAAGCATACCCTCCTTAGTTCTGACCACATTGCCTCTCCTGGTGCTCATACAGAGCCCCTGAGAACTGCACTATAGGTGAAAGGAAGCATTTGCTCTCTGCACACTATGTGCAGCCATAGCAATAGAGGGGAAAAATGCTCTAAAGCATACTCTCCAGGTTGTCCAGGCAGAGGGATGCAAAGAAGACATTGATAAGGCTTTCCCCAGCTCTCTCATATCCATGCCCTAGGACCATTTCCTCTGATAGTCTTTTTCTAAAGGTGTTCTGATTTGTTTAGCCATACTTAACTGATCCACAGTTCAGTTTATGAGCACACCATTATCAACTCTAACTTTTGGCCCATTCCTTCTCATCATTTACCACACCTCAAAATTTAGGATGTTAAAAAGTTGAAACCATGGCTATAAAAGAATAATTTGAGGGGGGAAGGTTGGAAATTTCCATGTCTAGAATGATGAATCTACCAGGACAACATCAGAAGTGTTCATTGAATGTTTGTACAATGAAAGAAAGAATGGCAAATAGAACCCCTCACATAAAATATGGTCTGGATACTGGAGGCAGACTAGCATAAGCCAATTATCTTTTCTCAGCATCCCTGGGGACCACATGGTCCCCTATGGGTCATACCTCTTTCCTTAGTTCTGCTTAAGCAGGTGACACAATATACTTTGAGGCCTGCTTTCTTTGATTTCTATTCCATTTTGTGATTTTGCTCTTAAAAGTTATTAGTATTTAGTTTTATAATTCCATCCTTGAAGAAGAAGCCCAGATGATGTGACAAATGAGACTAAGCTTCTTAGGAAGTAAATTCACAGTGAATAAGACAAATCTCACTCACAAGTTTGATGTTTGTCTTGAGAAACAGTCTAGCTTGGGGTGGAGGTGTAGGGTGAGAAGTGGCAGGAGCCAGCCCTAATGCTGATGGTAGTCTGTGATTTTTTTCTTATGTCTCCTTTTCGCTTCAGCCTGCCTTCTGCTTTCTTTGGATCTGATTGCTAACCACAGAAGTTTCCAGAAGAAAACCTAGGGCAGCTATGCACGGGTGTTGCAAATTTCACACACTACTATTTCAGTTCACATATTCAAAACCCCTCTGGACCCAAGTTATAAAAACCTACAGGGTCAGTAGTGGATGAGAGAAAGAAGGTGGGAAAAAAAGACTAGACAGGGAAAGGTGTTTCAGATGGGACTGGAGACAGGAGAAGTAGAAGGGATGAAATCCTTTCACCCTCACTTCAGAGAAGCCCCCTTACAAGAATAGTGCTTTGAAATAGCAAAGCCACGAGGCAGTCTGCAGTCCACCACTGTAGTTGGTACCATCCCCAGTACATTCATTCTTGGCTATGCATCATTTGGAGCAGAATTCGCCAGCTCTCTGCTAAAGGGCAAGGGTGGAAGAGGACATCTCACCAAGGGATGGCCATGGGATGATAGCTTGAAAGCACTTTGATTATTTTCTAAACACCAACAAATGAAAGTCTCCACCTGGTGGGGCAACTCATGCCTATAATCCCAAACTCAAGAGGCCGAGGATTGCCATGAGTTCAGCAACATCCTGGATTGAAGGACAGCCTGGACTATAGAGTGAGACGATGTTTTAAAACAAACAACAACAACAAAAAGCAAGCAAACAAACAAACCTCCAAGCCAAACCTCAGATAGACCTGCAGATTGTGATGGGAACTTCTTTGTTGTATCTGCATGCCAGCTCGTGACTGGGCCACTGGGCTCTGCCCGCCAATTTCCACCAGAAGTCCTACTTTGGATGTCAAATTCTGTGTTGGGTACTTAGAGATACAATCATGAAATGGGCATGGTCGCTGCCCTAAAGGAATTCATAGTGTGATTGATAGGGAAGGGAGAGACTGACAGATCACTAATTATAACACATGGTGATCGGAGCTTGAAGGTGCTGGGGGAGGCCAGAGAAGCAGCACTTAAATCACCAGACAGGCAGGGAAGGCTTCCTAAAACACATGATGCATACACCAAAGAATGAGTAGGAGTTATGCAAGTGAAGAGGGACTGGGGAGAGGACACTCCACACAGATAGATGGTCTTTGTAGGAGTGAATGTTGCAGAGATTTATAAAATACATACCCAAATGGAATGTTGATCAATACAAGCAATAGCTGATCTTTGGGAAGACCATGAACATAAGTGAAAGTTAGCAAGTTTGTTTAAAATGCAACTTACTAAAGAGTAAAAACAAAACAAAACAAAACAAAACAAAACAAAACAAAACAAAACAAAACAAAACAAAAAACCCAATAGTGGAAAAGGGAGAGAAACAAAGAGAATGTAGGAAAACTATTAAGTAGCCTTAATAGTTGTATAAGGGCATAAATTATAAGTAACATAATTTATATTAGTATTTATGCCAAGACATTTGAATCTAGGTGGACACCATGAAATTGACAAAATTAGAGGACAAACAATAATAGACATAAAGATACCCACGTCTCATTTCTCTTGCATGTGCACACACACATAGACCCAACATACCGCCTTAGAGCATTGGAAGCACTGAGAAGCTTGTACCTGAATTCTCAAAGTTATTATCGCCCCATCTGAAACTGGAGGATGGACAGAAAGGCAACACTTCAATCTTATACTTTTGAAAGAAGAAAACATCAAGTAGGATTTTAGTAAAATATGGTAAATCCCTGAAATATAATGCTGATTCTCCACTAGAAAAGGTATCAATACAATTCATTGCATTTGCATATTAAAGAAGAAAAGTATAATATCATTTTATAAATGGACTTCAACATATTTGAGAGAGCTGATCAAGTATTTGCTCCCAGAAACCTATATGAAGTGCTGAGCATGTCTGTAATTCTGGCAATTGGGAAGATGAGGGAGGAGGATCTCAAGTTTAAGTCTAGCCTGGTATATATACACTAAACTTGAGGTTAGCCTCAGCTACATAGCAAGTCCTTTCTCAAAAACCTAAGAGTGAAGAATTGAGGTACCCAAAGGAAAGGGGAACTCCACAGGAAGACCAACAGTGTCAACTAACCCGGACCCTTGGGGCTCTCAGAGACTGAACCACCAACCAAAGAGCATACACCAGCTGGACCTAGGCCTCCCGACTCATGTGTAGCAGAGGTGCAGTTCGGTCTTCATGTGGGTCCTGAACAGTTGGAGCCAGGACTATCCTAAAAGCTGTTGCCTGTCTGTGGGATATGTTCTTCTAGCTGCACTGCCTTGTCTAGCCTCAGAGGGAGAGGAAGCACCTATCCTGGTAGACACTTGAGGTGCCTGGGGGATACAGGGGAGGGTCACCCACTCAGAGGCAAAGGGGAGGGGGAGGGAGAAGTATTGTTGAAGGGGATGACCTCGAGGAGAGGCAGTGAGGGGGATATAAAGTGAATACCTAATAAAATAAAATAAAATAAAATAAAATAAAATAAAATAAAATAAAATAAAATAAAACAAAACCAACCAACCAAAAAATAAAAAGACAGAAAGGACAAAAAATAAAAATAAAAAAAGCCGAGCCGGGCGTGGTGGCACACGCCTGTAATCCCAGCACTTGGGAGGCAGAGGCAGGCGGATTTCTGAGTTCGAGGCCAGCCTGGTCTACAGAGTGAGTTCCAGGACAGCCAGGGCTACACAGAGAAACCCTGTCTCAAAAAAAAAAAAAAAAAAAAAAACAAAAACAAAAACAAAAAAAACAAAAAAAAAAAACAAAAAAACAAAAAACAAAAAAACCAAACCAAAACAAACAAAAAAAAAGCCTTCTGAGAGGTCCTGGTCTACAGAACAAGTTCTAGGACAGCCAGTGGCTACACAGAGTAACCCTGTCTCAAAAACAAATGAACAAACCGAAATACCTTTGGAAAAATCAGGAGTTAAAGGGCATGATGTTTTTATTTGAGTATCTCACAAGTTTATAGAAAACTCCATCCTTAAAGGTTAAACAATCATTGTAGATTGGATAACAGTCTCTGAAGCTAGAGTGTGGAAGTTTCAATGTTTGTGTACCTTCTGGCTGTGTGACCATGGACGAGTTCCTTAGCTTCTCTGTCCCTCAATTTCCTCATCATAATATTATAGAAGGATTAAAAAACCTATTTGCCAAGTTTTGTTCCCTCCCTTAAAGCAAGACATGAAGAAGCCATGATGAAACTTGTGACTTTATATTTGAACCTAAAACTTAACAATAAAAAGCACAAAGACGCTTCTAGTTCCAGCCCCTCAGGAGACTGAAGCTGGGAATTTATTTGTGTTCAGGATTCTGAAGCCAGCCTGGGAAAGATAGTCTTTCCTCGTCTCAAAAATAGTAAAACAACATCCTCCAACAAGATAGGAATGTCACATTCCACTGCAGTCCCACTATTCAAAATTTTACAAGAATGGACTACTCAGTAGGAGACAATAGAACAAACAAGAGAATGAAGAGGACCCCAGGGGAAGGAACACATTCCTTAATATTTATAGGCAATGAAATGATCTATCTGCCCAGGAATTACATTTCCCTCTGACAGGATGTAAGAGAAAGACAATGCACTGGTTAGGGCAAAGATATTGGTATTTTCTCCCAGACATTTCTGTAAATTCTACCAATTGAATGCTGAGTCTGTCATCATCCATATATGTCTACCTTCCTTTAGGAAATATTAATTTGCTTGTTTTCTATGCATGTGTTTGGGCAGTTGTGTGTACAAGGTAACTTTTAGAGGGTTTGTTCTCTCCTTCAACCATGTAGGTGGTGGGGTTCAAACTCAGATCATCAGGCTTAGCTCTCCTACTGCCCTGTGAGACCCATTTTTTTAATTTTATTTTCTATATTCTATGTTTACATTCCAAAGGCTTTCCCCTTTCCCAGTTCCCACCCACCATATGTCCCATAATTCCTCTCCCCCCAACTATTCCCCAATCATTCCCCCTCCCCCCTCGGTTTCTTTACTAAACTGGATGCAATCTTTACAGGCCCAGGGTCCTCTCCTTTCTTCTTCTTGGGAATCATTTGACTTGCTATTTGTGTCTTGAGTATTTAGGGCTTCTGGGCTCATTAATATCCACTTATCAGTGATTGCATTTCATGTGTATTCTTTTGTGATTGGGTTAATTCACTCAGGATGATATTTTCCAGGTCTAACCATTTACCTACAAATTGCATGAATTCATTAGCACTACCATTTTTGAAGCTAGCTAGACTTGAGACTTTGAAACCCTTTGGGTCCTTCTTTCTCATTTATCTTCCATATCAAATTACCCACTCTGGCCTGTTACTTTTCCATGTAAAATATTTCTCAGAGATTTTCTCTTCTTACTGCCATGTCTCTAATCCAGACCCATGCTGATCTATGTCCAAAACAACGGGATGCCCTGAAATTCCTTTCCAAGCCACCAAGTATGTCTGTGAAAGGGTGATTTTGTTCTGAAACTATAACCTTCAAACCATCGTCTTGTTCACAAATGTCCAGTGGTTTCTCACTTGTTATTATATCCCTATGTATGATAACCAGTCACCATGTAGATGTACCCAGTCCAACAAAGTTTATTTTCTCTGTTCCCTTAAGAGAATCTGTCAACTTTAGCAAATCCAGTATCATAACACACTTTACTGTGTTCAGTGACTTGTACTAACTTATCCTTCTCCAGTGTCTCCAAATCTACTCTATCCTTTAATGGCTTCTTAAGCAAAAACTTGGAGACTGGATTTCTTGTCACTTACTACTGTCCTCCATTTCCTATATAGCTGAGGATGGCCTTTGAAATTTTGATCCTGCTGCCTCCATCTTTCCAGGCCTGAGATCACAGGCTTGAACCATCAAGCCTGGTTTATCATCTAACCTAGGGCCTAAGCTGTGCTAGGCATTTTAATGACTCCATGGAAGCCTGTTAACAGAACCATTTGTTGAGTCCTTCACTAGATGCATCGCCCCATGCTTCTTTAATCTGTCCAATAATAATATATAAGTATTCATTAACTCTCAACTCTATGAATCAACTGCAATGATTTCCTCAAGGTTTATGTTGATGATGATGGCAGGTCCAACCCCAGAGCACATGCTCCCCAGAACTGCTCTGTTCTGATGCTCTAGACTTCTCTCATCCACATCTGCTCTCCCCATTACCTCTTCAATCCCTCCTAACACCCATACCTTGTGTCATGTGTCTGTGCTTAGCTCCCAGAAAAACTGTAAACATCTAGAGTTTGAGGTGACTGACACCTCAGGTTTCTCTGTCTCCCAGTCCCCCCAAGCAGAGACAGGCCCATGAGGGGAATACTTTTGTTAAATACTTAATGTTAATTCCTGAAGTAGAGGAGAGGAAGCTAAATATATGGCTATTTGTCCTTAGTATTCTGTTTATAGAAGTGAAGAACTCAGAATTCCGGAGGCTGAAGAGATGGTTCAGTGTGTAAGAGAGCTCGTTGTGCAAGCATGCGGACCCAAGCTGGAGTTCCAGTACCCAGGTAAAAGCATCTTACAACACCGGGACTTTGAGGGGAAGAGTCAGGAGGATGAGGACTCGCTGGCTACCAGTCTAGCTCAAGGTTCATTGAGAGACCCCCATCTTGAAAGAATAAAGTAGAGAATGATAGAGGAGGATATCTGATGTCCTCCTCTGGCCTTTGCATGCACCCAAACACACACGTGTGCATAAACCTTGCATTTGTGGGGCGGGGCGGGGCGGGGCGGGGGGAAGGACAGCTGGATGAATAAATGAACACAAGCCTCCCCATTCCAAAGCCTGGGTTTCATTCTAGGAATAGAAAGGAGGAGTAGAATTAGCAAATTTCCCAAGATGCCTCCCTTCCCCAATCACTCCCTTATGATCAGGCTTTTCTCTGCCTAGCTTAGGTCAATGTTGCATGACCAATCTTCCCTTTACATAAGGATTGGATCAGGCTGGGTTTTGTTAGCATGTCCAAATGGAGCCAAATCTGTCAACTTACAATTGTACAAAATTGGACTCCTGGGACTCTTCCAGAAATGAGCCAAAGGAAAGCTAATAGTCATCCTACCTACCTCATAGGGTCAGGGCGGGAGGCAAGTGAGGTAATGGGCAGGAGCACACTTTAGAAAGTAGCAATGAGAAGCACATTGGATTCTTGGCCCCAAGTGGACCAACAGGAGCTCATGGGCGATGTGAAGGCCTTGCTTGGCCAGGTGAAAGATGGGGCTCTTTTGTGACCCTTGGATTTGCCGTTTTGCAGTGGCTGTTAGCCTTGCTTCCCAGCAATTCTTGGGAAAATAAATTTGATTACGAGACTTTAGACACTGGATTGAAATTTATCCTTGACTCCTCATTTTCTTTCTAAAGTTATACTTACCCTAACCATCCACGATACTTTGGGGGACTTGTAAAAGATAAGGTGACTTTTCTTTTAGTTCATTAAAGAGACTGTATTTTTGTTGGTAGCTTAGATTTAGATTTCAACAACCCTCCCAGTCAAAAGTAAGTCCTATGGGGAACACTCACTGTAGCACTTACTGTCTTCCATGGGGGGTCTGCCAGTGGATGCTACTCAACAGATATGAAAATGGCCTTCTTGGAGAGCATTTAAATACCCCACATTTCAAGCGCTAGAATGTTTGAGAGAATTTAGAAGTCTGGGTTCAAAGAAAGTTAAGAGTCAGAAAAGAGAGGATTATTTTTTGGGTGGGGGGGGGATAAAGGTTTTGGTTCAAAAGATTCCAATTCTGAAGAAGGACCTTGAGGGGAGCCAGGGGAGAGTGAGCTCAGTCTGGATGGAGAAGAGGAAAGAGTGCCGACTGTGCAGGGATCTTGGCCAAAGAGCCTTGGATCAAGAATAGACTGAGCTTGCAGAGGTAGCCAAAGGTATTCGAACCAGGGAATTGAGCAAGATTTATTGCCTAACTTGGCTCAGACTAGACAGTTTGGCTTTGGGTCTGTTTTATGTGTTGGGCATGCACACATACCTCCTTACAGTTGAAGCCTTCAGATAGTGAGCCACAACCCTCAGCAAAATAGGGTCAAGATGTTGCTCGTGGTGTTTGGAGTGTGCCCAGAACCCAGGGAGCAAAGTTACAGTACACCTAGGCCTGCAAATTAGACAGGAAGGCAGGAACGATCAGGCCTCTTGTCCGTCCCCCGTAGCTCCTGGGCCACTGCTTAGCTCATCTGTATTTAAACACTTTGTACTCAGCAGACTTGGTGGCTGGCCAGCACAATCATCATTATATCCATCCAGTGGCCTCTTGGGCCACCAGCTCCCATGTACTGTGTTCTACTGATCCACTTTTGGTTCCAGATACTATCCCTGTGAGCTGCTGCCTTGAACTGAGGAGGTGTGGGGGAGAGAAGGTGGGAGGAAGAATAAGGAAGCAGGGAAGGAGGGAGGGAAACACACACACACACACACACACACACACACACACACACAGAGAGAGAGAGAGAGAGAGAGAGAGAGAGAGAGAGAGAGAGAACACTTGTGTGTATGTCTGGAGGAGTCCTGGGTGGCCTCAGCCTCAGCTTCCCAGACTGCAAGTTTCAGGGCGAGCCTATGCCTCTGAACTTTGCTCTAATAGTTCACACTGCAGGGGGAGATGAGACTAGTTCCCTGCTGGTTCTGGCCCATATGCCCCGTTATGATAGGCAGTGAAGCAAATCATTTGGGCTCTTGCCTGGCCTTAATGGGATAGAAAGGGCTCCTCTCTTGCTTGAAAGGAACATCCAAGTATGTGCTTACTGTTTAGTTTTCCTGGAAAAATAATTTCTCTGGCAGGCTCAAGAGGGTGATTTTGCCTTTAGAAAAGGATTGTGTCATATCCACACCCTTGTGGCCTCCCACCATTTCCATGGCTGAAAAGCTTGCATTCAGGGGAAGAGTAAGCAAACATCTGCTAGAAGTAGCTTTTCATTTTTATTCAAGAACAACAAATGTGTTGTGGAGAGAGACAGAGTGAGAGAGAGAGAGAGAGAGAGAGAGAGAGAGAGAGAGAGAGAGAGAAAGAGTGTGTGTGTGTGTGTGTGTGTGAGTGTGTGTGTGTGTGTGTGTGTGTGTGTGTGTGAGAGAGAGAGAGAGAGAGAGAGAGAGAGAGAGAGAGAGAGAGAGAGAGAGACTATTGGGTATGTCTTTTTTGGGGCAATTTTAGCAATTCACCAAAAGTCAAGATTTTTTTTCTCAAGTAGAGTATGAAGTAGAAATTGGGTGTGAGTGTGAGTGTTCAGTGCTATGGTTTTAAGGTAAAAGTGGAACTAATGGGATTAAGACTCTTGAGCAACTAAGATGGGGCAAAGGACTAAAAGGAAGAATGAGATGTTGACAAGACATCGGTCCTAAAACTATGTCCTATGGAGTCATGCAGCCAAAGGGAGAAAATGTGAAGAATTTTGCAAAGGTAAAAGTTTCTGAGTGAACAAAACGAAAAACTTAAGTCAAATCCAAACCCATAATGAATCCTAGATGTTTCTGGCAGGGCTCGCCTGTGCTGCATAACTGCTCCCAGCATGTGCCCCTTCTACTGTCATACTGTGCGATGTCAACTGATGCTCCTTCAAACGCCTTGGCTCCTAGTTGAGCCTCTTCTGTATCATGTGTAGCAGTATTCTGGTTATTGAAGATGCTCTCTATCCTGCAGTATCAAATATTCAGCTAACATTTTAGTCTTCTGGTACAAACAAATAAACAAGCATATTCATCTTACTAACATACCAATTTCCTTTTATTTTTAATAGATGCCAAATTTCTACACATACCAAGTAATTATTTTAAAAATAAATATCTTTGTGATTTATTCTCAAAAAGTACTCAGTTGGCACACTGTGACAATTAGTGTTAAATTTGCAACTTGAAAAAAATGTACAATTACCTGCAAGATGGGCCTTTAGGCATATCTATGGGGAATTCTCTTGATTTTGTTGACTGAGGCGAGGGGACCTGCCCATGGTGGGTGGCACTATTTCCTACACTGTAGGAGCAAACTGAGCCCTAGCATAGATGAACTTGTTCTCTTCTGACGGCAGGTATAATGTGGATAGCTGGTTCAAGTTTCTGATACTTTGCCTTCTCTGCCATAGTGGACAGTAACCTGGACCTGTGAGCTAAGATGATCCCTTTCCCACTTAAGTTGCTTCTGTCAGGATATCTTACCACAGAACCAGGAAAATAAACTAAGATCTATACCTATAATTTTTAGGTCATGTAAAAGTGTCATGTATGAAATCGGGTCATGAGTAGAAAAGGCACTCTAGGTGCAAGGAGCTTCAAAACCATTTTCGCGTGGCTTTTTGAAAATAATTTTTAAAAGATATTGTAACTTTGTTCAAACACAGAATCCCGGTATGCATAATGTGTATATAAAATGGTGTTGCACTGGTTAAAATAGCCTTGCTTTGTACTGTGTAAGCTAGAAGTGAGATGATGCCACATGCAGCCAGATTATAGGAACCAGTTCACATGCATCTTGTGAGTCAGCTTGTTAAAGACAGCAATTATTAAAAATTGAATTATACGGGCTTACAATTAAGTTATATTAAAGACAAAGCTAGTGAATTCTCAAAACTCATCACTTCCTAATTATTTGACCACACTTCGTGATTATCAATAGTCTTGAGGTTGTTTGCATCTATTGTATCTGCGTGGTGGAAATACTGTACAATGGTGTGCTGTTGTATATCTTTGCCCAATTTCTTGTCTAGTGACGTCAGGTTGGGAAATTGAAATTGGCCCTGATGGGAATATTTATACCACAGAAATCCACAGAATGCTATAAATCAGAGATTCAGTTCCCCATTACTGGGAGAGCGGGTGTTAAACATTCACCAGTCTCCTGCCAACTCTGGGAGTCCTTACTTCTCTTAGAAGCTATCCACCCAACAATTGCCACCATAGAGAGGAAAGAAGTTTGGAAATCAGAGAAGGGGAAATGTGTTGGAGTGATCAACCATTATTACAGGACTCTAAGGGAGGGAAAGGTCACTGAATATGACTATCATGGCAGATGAGAGGTAACATGGTGACAGTGACGTGAAATGACAGTTGATAACTTGAGTCTTTTTAAATAAGGCCTAACTGCCTAACTTATACTCAAGACCCTTAAAGACTTCACTGCATCATAGCCTAGCATATCTCAAGATCCAAGAATGTTTAACCTATAACCCCTTCAAAATGGGCTAAGTTAAAGGTATAACAAGCTCTGTAAGAATACCCTAGTTGGTGGCAGCTACTGCTGCAGCCAATAGCCTCTAATACAACACATGAACCACACACAAAAAAGACCCTTAGCCAGCACATATCTATTGAAAGAGACAAACCAGTATTCACAAGGAAGCCCTTTCTCTATTTCATCACTACTTCTCGAAAAAGATATTCAGGGCATTTCTTTTCAGAAAGCTGAGGAATGTGAAACCATATTGAGTCAATTATTGGTGTGTGTGTGTGTGTGTGTGTGTGTGTGTGTGTGTGTGTGTGTTCAAATGCCTCCAGTGATGGTTGATAAACGAAATGACTTTATTGGGATGAGGATCCAATTGACAATGATCCACTCCACCCATTATCGCTTCTGTTTCAAATATCTTTGCATCTGTCTTTTCTTCTGTACCCGATCCCTTCATTTTCTATCCTCCCATTCCCCTTGCTTTGGATACTCTTCTTTTCCTGTCCTTTTCAGACTCCCCCACTCCCTCGCCTGCTAGCTGCTCTTCACATGGCTCTCCCAGCCACTCAAATAATAGTCAAGGCTTGCCCAAAGACCCTGGGGGTTGGGGAGGTCACTGCCTACCCCCTTTGCAATCCAAACAAATGTTCAAGCAACTTTGCTTTCAGCTTTTACAAAGAGATACTTACCTATAACTACATACTTTTGTCACTTTTCAATTTCTACTGGTGTGTGTGTGTGTGTGTGTGTGTGTGTGTGTGTGTGTCTGTGTGTGCCCCTCCCTAAAGGACTTTTCTATGTCTCTTTTATGCTTGAATGTTCTTACAATGTAATTTGGCATATCTACAGTTTATAGCACTACAGGAGAGAAGCTAATATCCTAATGTTAATGAGCCTTTCTGGGTTACAGTGACCCATATGCAATCATCTAGCTAGTTCAAACAGACTCTGAAAAGCCACTTAGGCCATAGTAGCTGGGTTAAGTGAAAAGTTCTACCAGAAATGATTTAATGGGAGGGTCACATGGCTCAAGTTTTATAGATAGTTGCTAATATCGCTCACTCTCAGGGAACATGACCAGTAATCTGACTATGGGTTCTTTTGAAAGGCTTTCTGTAGTCTATAGCCACCCCTAGTGAAATTGCTACTACTCCCAGGTGAGTAGTGAGGCTGCTGCTTCTAGGGTAGAACCATATATCTTAGGCACCCCCTCACACCTGCCACACACACACACACACACACACACACACACACACACACACAGAGAGAGAGAGAGAGAGAGAGAGAGAGAGAGAGAGAGAGAGAGAGAATTTCTGTGTGTAGCCCTGGCTGTCCTGGAACTCACACTATACATATCTCCTGCCTCTGTCTCTGGAGATCCGCCTGCGTCTACCTCTGGAGTAGTGGGATTAAAGGCATGTGCCACCACTGCCCAGCTCTCAGGCACCCTCTTTTACAAAGACATCTACCATCAGAAGAATGGAATCGGTGGGGAGAGAGCCAGAAATGAGTTTCAGTTAGAAGTCATCTGAATTATTCTAGTGGGTCTACTGGCTTCCAGACAGTGAGTTGCTCAAGCTACTTAGCTTTTCCAGGTCTCAGTTTGATATTTATTTATTTATTGCTGGCCTCAAACAACTGACTCTCTGGCTGAAGATAACCCTGATGGTCTCCTGCCTCCAGATGCTTAGTGCTAGGATTTCAGGGAAGAGACACTGTGACTGGTTCATGAGTTTCCACTTATATAAAATGGTGTTGATGGTAGCACCAGGTTTCTTGGAGTTATATTCATTCATTTGTTCATTCATTCATTCATTCATTTAAGGATTAATTCAAGGTTATAGCTAACAGACTTACTCTAGCACCTTGCACATATATATCATATCTACAGCATATATATGTATATATATATATGTATATATAAACATATATATATATGCTGTTTTTAAAGGAGGCTAGTTAAAAGTAAAACAAAACAAAACAAAGTCAAGATTGTGACCTTTTTAAGAGCTTGGCAGAGCTGTAATAAACTATAACCCAAGAGCCTTGAGGTCTGCACTCAGAAATATGAGGACTGGGCTTGCACCCCACCATTGTGGTCTGTCAATATATGCCACTGAATTATGGGGCACATGGAAGTGGCTCAAAGCCAGCAGACTACTGCAAATGGAAGGCACAACCTCTTGATGTGATCCTTCATGAAGTTCACTGGAAAAGTGGCAATTGGTGCCAGCTTCTCGTACCAACAGTCATCACAGTCTGTGTGTGCAGGGGAGCAGTCACAGCCTAGGCTCTTCATGCATGGTTGTTGATATTGCCTCTGCCTGGCCCTCACAGCTCAGGCTCTCCCCGATGACTTGAGGACCAGTCTTGAAGGGCTTTTTGAGATTCCTTTTTTTCCTCCCTGCCACCTCTCCATCCTAGAGCTTATATTGAATCCAGGACACATCACCCTCTCTGCCCTTCCCCACTTAACTTTTTACTTTACGTGTAAAAGATTGGTGAGACCCTGCTTGTAGTCTTAGCACTAGACAGGCCAAGGAGGGAAGACTGCCACAAATTTGATGCCAGCTTGAAATCCATAGCAAGACCCTGACTCAGAAAGCCAAGACAAACCTGACTAGCCCATCTCTACCTCTGAGACATGTTGATTTAGAAAAAATGGTGTGTGTGGGAGTGTGTGTGTGTGTGTGGGGGGGGTGATAGCTTTTTAGTTTCATACTGAGTGACAAATCAATGGGATCCTCTGCTTACTTGAGACTCAAACATCACTGAAATGTATTCTGAGCTTAACTGAGATGCAGTGCTGGCAACTTAAGGTCAGTGCGTAGCTTTATAGGTCTTTGAGCATTCAAGGTTTCACAGAGTGTTGGTTCTTATCTGAGAATTTTTTCTAGTAACTCTGTAACCAAGGCTAATAGGACTGTTTCTAGTGGGCATTCAATTCTTCAGATATCATTTTTTTTTAAAAAGCCATTTCGGAGAAATGCAAGCCCATATCAGGAATGATAACGGGATGATAACGGCATGGCTACCTCCCAAGATTTGCAAGCTGTGTAGCATTTTGCTGCAAATAAATAAATAAATAAATAAACAAATAAATAAATAACCTGATCTTCTTTGTTGCTTCTGTTAATTACATCATTGTTTTTAGTTTTTTTTTTTCTTCAAGTGTTTATAGCTCAATCCTAGATCTGGTTTCCCAAGTCTCATTTCTCAGCCAATCCCCTGCCATCTGCAGGGAGGCATCTGACTTCTGAGTTTGCCATTTGAATTTGTCCAGGTGCTGGCTTTTAGGGAAGGTTTTCCTATTCAAAGCTACATACGGTTTAGAAATCGGACACCCTCACCCAAGATTGCAACAGGAGGCAATTATCAGGCAGGGAGTGGGAATTCTCATGAGAGCCTGTGGGCTCTGTCCTTGACCTTCAGAGATTTTCTGGCATCTTACCTTTTGTGTGTATGTCTTCTCAGGCCTTTAACTAGCATCACTAGTGAGCCTTCCATCTCTCCCCTCAGATCAGTGTGGACACTGGGTCTCCAGCCATGTCTTCAGCTGCCTATGGCTATAAACTTGGGAGCTAGTTAGACAGATATTCAAGTGATTCTTATTATTAGGGTGAGTTCAGGAAGCCTGGGCAATTTCTTTCTATCCAGATGTCCAACGCATGATGTGATTAGAATCAGAGTCGTTTGAAAAGCCACTTGTCTTAAGCCCTGTACTGAATGCGGCAGATCTACATTGATTCCGATGGAACATTCTCTGAGAAGGCTTGTGAAATGAGAAACCAGTGAGCTGCCAACATCACAGTACAAGCTCACTTCACAGACATCTGTAGAGCCAACTTTCAGGATGAGCGCATGCTCTGTTTCTTCTGTAAAGCACATTGATTGATGCCCACAACAGGTAGGATGGGCTCGGATGTCTAGCTGGTCAAGACAGCCCTTCTATCTTAACTGTTTTTTATCAAATCAACAATGCTCCTAACTACATAGATACAAGAGAGCCTGTTACAGGTAACGAAACATTCAAAGAATGAACCCATTTAGCTGTTAAAAAAAAACCCTCACAAATACACATTTGGACCCATAAATACAGATACAATTTCAAGAAATAGCAGTAGTTGTGTTAGGGAAAGTACCAGGTGTCGGGTAAAAAGGTTCCCTCTGTGCCCTTTCGTTTAGTTTTAACCTTGGATAGTAACCATATTCTTTATCCTCCTAATTTTTATTTTAAAAATGTCAAAGAAATTGGAAAAGGCACATAAGATTTCATAACCAATTTGTCAACACAATAGGTGCATAGTTAGATTTCTATTCATCTTCATTACACATTGAGCTACTTGCAAGGCACATGTGTAATGGGACACATTTAAGATTTCCAAACTGAGTCTCTCAACAACTGTCTTCCTCCTAACCACAACCATTCTCCTACCTGAGAAAATAAGCAGAAGTCTCCCCATAGCATTTATTTTCCAACCCAACCTGTAGTCAAATTGTTCCGATATCCTCTGAATACTGTCTGTAAGTTTTTCAAAGTTCGGATTCTAAACTCAAGCTTTTTGCCTTGCACTTACTTGTGTGTCTTTGCTGTTATTTCAACCATAACTGTGTACATGTCCCCCTCGACCCATGTGTGTGTGTGTGTGTGTGTGTGTGTGTGTGTGTGTGAGAGAGAGAGAGAGAGAGAGAGTGTGTGTGTGTGTGTGTGTGTGAGAGAGAGAGAGAGAGAGAGAGAGCAAACTGACTTTTTAAAGAGCTCACTTTAGTTGTCTTAGAGCACATCTTAATTACTGGATGTACCAAATCACTCACGGTGTACAATACTTTACTAAAGAAAGTTTAACTCAAGATATGGCTGAGTGGTAGAACGGTTTGTCTAGCATAAACAAGGCCCTAGGCCCCATTCACAGAACTGTGAGAAATGATTGCTAGCAGTAATAAAAGAAACCAGATCCTTTCTTATATAAACAGCAACCTTCAAATCAGCTCATCTTCCACCATCCCCAGTAGCATTACCCACTTTCCTGGCTTCTGGGCCAGCTCTTTTAATCAGCCTCCTTGTCTTTCATCCTCCATGTTTGGTCAGTTTCCAAGTTCTTTATCTTATCCTCTGACCTGCCTTGTGATTTTACGACTTCTCTGGTCCCCCATACACCAACCATGGTCTAAGCCTTCAATGCCTCATCTCTAAAGTATTGTAACCCCCTCTTTACCTAAACCTTCTGTGCCACGAATAACTTTTGTGAATACAGAGGAATCAGTGTCTTAGCTGGTGACGGATGTCTACTTATATCCCAACACAGCCAAGTACTTGCTGAGTGGCCTTGGAAAAATCATTGTGTTTAGACTCAATTTTACTTTCTTCTCTATAAAATGAAACTATCCATGGTGTCTCCTCCTTCTTGATTTTGGCAGCACTTTCCCCCAAAGCTGCCACTTCTTTAAAGGTCACTCCAAATCCTGTCCTTTCTTTTTTTCATTGTGTAAGTTAGCATATGCTGATTGCACACAACAAAGAATTTCATTATGACATTTTCACAAATGTACATAACAGCATACTTTGATCATATTTGTTAATGTACAGTCAGGAATGCAAAGATTCTACCTTCTCTTTGGCTTTCAGATTACTGAAACGATGGAGCCCATGATATTGGAATCTTTCAGGAAGGAATTTCATGTTGGGAGAAGGGAAAAGGTTGAGAGACTGGTGTCTGTCAGCCAAAGCAGGATCTTATTTCCTAAAAACAGATTTTATACATTTCTATGTACTGTTAGTCCAATACATGAGGGACAATGGTGGGTCGAGACAGAACCACACGTTACCCCAGGCTGCTTAGCTATGTATACCTCTGGCCCTCTATTTAAACCTACAGGTCACATCAGAATTCTGAATTTAGACTTGGGGGGTGGAGCATAGGCCCTCTTTCTTCTTCCTTTTCCTCTTTCTCACCATCATTTATTTAAAATGGCCCATTAAAGACAGATAACCATACCTGGTTTGTTAGGCTTGGGGTTGGGGTGGGGGAAAACAGGCTCTGACCTGAACATCATGCACTGCTCCCACCTCCCCTTTCTCATTCCTCTTCCCACTTCTCTGACCTCTCTCCTCTTTCCAAATCACCCCCTTTCACGTTTTATCTTTCTTTTCTGGATATGAGCAAGAACATGTCTTTCTGAGCCTTGCTTTTGTTGCTTAATCATCTCCAGTTCCATACATTTTTCTATGCAGGCTATTTCATTTTCTGTAATGGTTGGATACTACCCTATTGTATAATGCCATGTCTTTGGGACACCCAGGATGAATCTACACTTCAGTTTTCTGGTCTCAGCTACAGCCCTGTCTCCTCCACAAAGTCTTCCCACATACAGTAACACCCACCCCCCCTCTGCATTTCCATGGCCTCTTTGGCCTTCAGGAGATGACTTAGCAAAGAGTAGTTTTATTGCTCTCCCACATTTACATTCCCATCTTATCTGCTGTTGGAATAGCCATGGAGTGTTGTTCCACCTAGGGTTCCCAGAGCTAGGGCTCTGCTGAACACACAGGGCTGAGAAATCTCACTTGACTGACCGTGAGAAACTGGGTTTCAGTATCCTTGCTCTTGACAGAGAGACTGAGAGAGGATCTTCTCATTGTCTCCTGCTCTTCTGGGACTATTACCCCCCAAATCATAGGAACTGTTCTGCTTTTTACTGTCTTAGGGTACTACCTAGTATGTACTTCATGCTTTGAATGTGTATTCCTCATGATTCTAATTTAACAAGTGAAGAAACTGGCTCACAAAGGGCAAGTTGCTTGTCTAGGGAAACCCAGCTTATTGACTGTTGAAGCTGTAATCTGTCTCAGTGCACCACCCAGATTCTTTCCCTTCTGCCTCTGGAGTCACAGAGAACAACAGTCCATGAAAGAAAGACAGTAGTACTGTCAGAGTAACTGGGATTTAGGAAAATGTATCCTAGTTGCCCACTTTAGGAAAAACAATGTTGACTAACAGAGTCAACTAACCTGGACCCTCAGGGCTCTCAGAGTCTGAACCACCAACCAAAGAGCATACACAGGCTGGACCTAGGCCTCCCCACACATCATATATAATAGCAGATATACAGCTTGGTTTTCATGTGGGTTCCGAACAACTGGAGCTGGGGCTATCCCTAAAGGTGTTACCTGTCTGTGGAATATGTTCTTCTAGCTGGGCTGTCTTGTCTGGCCTCAGTGGGAGAGGATATACGCCTAGTCCCGCAGAAACTTGATGTGCTAGGGTTGGGGGAGGGGATACCCAATGGGGCCCCACTTGCTCAGAGGAGAAGGGAGGAGGAAGGATAACGGGAGGGGGTAACCTGGAGGAGGGGCAATGAGCAGGATGTAAAGTGAATAAATACATTTAAAAATAATTAGAAAAGAAAAAGAAAAGAAAAAAAAAAAAAAGAATGTTTCCATGAATCTGTCTCCTCTCAGATTTGACTTCCAGAGACAGGAAGTGTCTGCAGGAGAATTGAGGCTAAGCAGTTCATCCGGGAAATGGATACAGGCTCTGTCTCTTTCTCAAAGGCCTTAAACTGACCATCTATCTAAATTAATGGAACTCCCATAGCATCCCCCCAGGGGTAGGGGAGAACAAGGGAAGGATGGGGGGTTAGATGACAAATATGAGTTCCAGGGGACTGCACCCCATTAGGTGGGCACTGGTTCACTTGCATGCTTATGATAATGAGTGTGTGTGTGTGTGTGTGTGTGTGTGTGTGTGTGTGTATGTGTGTGTGTATGCACGTGTTGAGTCTTTGAATTTGAAAAAAGAACGGACCAGAGTCAGAGTCAAAACTGCCTGCTTCTCAGCAGCCACTTCATCACCCCCATGTCACATTTCCCAGCTGGAGGGCAATAATTGTGTGGCCACATCTGGCCCCATCTGGGAAACACCAGGGTCTTCCTGAATCGTCATACACCACGATGGCTGCCAAGGCATAAGGTGACCTAAGTGGAGCCTTCACACAAGCCATGTGCACAGTCATAAAACCCCAAGAGAATGTGGCAATAGACATAGAGCCGCCTGCCTGCCAAATTTCCAAAGGGAAGAAGGAGCTTGCTGCATCTGTATTTGCTCCAGGATTGGAAAAATATATCTCAGTCACTGGAGCTGGTGTGTGTGTATGAGTGTCTCTCTCTCTCTGTGTGTGTGTGTGTGTGTGTGTGTGTGTGTGTGTGTGTGTCACGGGCGGGCTGGCCCTTACCTTCACAGGAGAGGCACTATTTATGCATACAATGCCAATGGTTTGATGCATACGGATGTCTTTATGTTACTAAAGTTCTACACTTATTTTTACCAGATTGCATCCTGCCTGACAATTTACTCCACTTTAAAAAAAAATCAGAAGGATCCGTGGCCTCATCCATGTTTACTATCATCATAGAGAACTTAGAGAGGAGAAGAAATCCACACACATTGTACTCACCCTGGGGATAACGTTTTCAGTCATTCTATTTAATTTAATTTAATTTTTAAAATTTTTTTGAGATAAAGTCTTCTGATTGTGTAGCCCAAGGTGGTCTGGAACTTGAAATACTTCTGCCTTAGTTTCCCAAATGCTATTTCCAACTGGAACCTACTTACTTGACTCTATTAGAAGCCATAGTACTTGGAAAGCACTCATTCATGGGAGCAAAAGACAGTGTCTTATCATGGAGGCATATCATGGAGGCAGCCATTATTAGATAAATCATGTAATTGGCTAGCCACTGATTGTGCTTGCTATTTCCAATGAACTGGTTCTTTGCTTAATTCAGTAAACAACTCTCTAGTGTATCAGGCAGAGCCAGTATAAAAGGAAATAGCACATGATCCTAACCTAGACATAATGGTGCATTCCAGCAATGGAGAGTCTGAAACAAGAGGATTGTTTGAGTCCACAAGTTTGAACCAAACTGGAGAGCATAACAAAACCCTGTCTCAAGCGCAGCAGAAATCAACATACTCTGGTGTCAGAAATCAAGAGAGAGCTCAGGAGTCCCAGCAGCAGTGAGAGGAGTAGCATCTATACAGCATGTAGAGGAATTTAAGGTGGAGGTTGGGTTTGGGTGGAGAGCTTCCATGGCAGACTGGGGATGGAAAAGCTATCTGAGATCTTTTTCTTCCTTCCTTCCTTCCTTTCTTTCTTTCTTTCTTTCTTTCTTTCTTTCTTTCTTTCTTTCTTTCTTTCTTTCTTTCTTTTTGGTTTTTCGAGACAGGGTTTCTCTGTGTAGCCCTGGCTGTCCTGGAACTCACTCTGTAGACCAGACTGCCCTCGAACTCAGAAATCCTCCTGCCTCTGCCTCCCAAGTGCTGGGATTACAGGCGTGCGCCACCACCGCCCGGCTCACAGCTATCTGAGATCTTAGGGTAAGGCCGAAGCAGTGGAGAGGATTGGCTAGGACACGGGGTGGAGGAAACACTCCCTGTAATTGGAGCGGCCACTTCACACTGTGAGTGGGGTGTCATATAACCCAAGGTATGCAGACCTACAAGGTAAAACAGTTCTTGTCCCCACTCCTTAGCACTAGCCATGTGCTCAGTGATGTGTTAGGTTCTGTTCTCAGCGTTTTTCTTCTTTTGTGTGTACGTGGGTGTGTAAGGCATTATTGCATGTGTGTGTGTCCTTCTGTGTACAGGTACATGCACAAGTGTTCTTTAGGCACCATCTACATTTTTGGAGGTAACACCTCTTCCTAGCCAAGTAAGCTAGTTTGGCTGACCAGTGAGCTGCAGGACCTGCCTGATTCTGCCTCCCCAGTGCTCAGACTAAAAGCACATACACCACAATGCTTGTTTATTTGTTTGTTTATTTCCCCAGTTTTGCCAATAGAGCTATCTCCCCAGTTTCTAAGTGCCTTCCTTCTGTTAGTTAGCACATTCAAGAATAGCCTTATTTCACAGATGATAAAAACTGAAGAAAATGACCCAAGGGACCTGGGTGTGGTTACTGAGCAGCAGAGCCAGGATCCAAGCCCAGGTATCATAGCGTGAATCTATTTTTATACTTAGCACCTTGAAGATGAACTCATAGCTAAAACCTGCTGTGTCTATGAGAAAATAAAACAGCATAAAACTGAAGAAATGCATGAAAGACTTCACACTGTTGAAATGCCAGCTAATAGAGAAATCTAAAGGAACTTTAAAATAAGTATGCTTGGGCTGGGTGTGTAACTCAGTGGTTTAGCATGTGCTTAGCACATGTGAGGCCTTATGTTCAATCCCTAGCACACACAATACAATACAATACAATACAATACAATACAATACAATACAATACAATACAAATGTTCAAAGATATTTACAACAGGAGTAGATGCTATAAGGCAGCTATTGAGTGTTTTAAAATTATATGTATATATTAAAAAGAATCAATATAGCTGGGCAGTGGTGGCACACGCCTTTAATCCCAGCACTTGGGAGGCAGAGGCAGGCTGATTTCTGAGTTCAAGGCCAGCCTGGTCTACAGAGTGAGTTCCAGAGCTACACACAGAGAAACCCTGTCTCGAAAAACCAAAAAAAAAAAAAAAAAAAAAAAAAAAAGGCCCAGCTGATGAGAGATGAATGAACTAGGCTGTAGATGAGGATATTATCCAGAAACAAAGCAGAGGAATAAGGATGGGGGGAAAAGCTGCATGAAAGGTAGGATGAGCCCTTCTAAGAAGCATCAGATCTCCTAGAGCTGAAGTTACTGTTTGTCATGAGTTCTCACACTTGGGCCTCTGCAAGCTCTGTACCCGTGTTTTATTCCACTAGTATGAAGTCTGCTCCCTTCACCATGGGAAGAAGACTGTTCCTGTTTCTTCCTTCTGTCTCCTCTTTAGCTGGCCTTTCTAGTCACTCTTGAGTTATCAGGTTGAATGTCATATCCTGAACCCCACAAAACAGGTCAGGCCCCACAGCCATATGATCCCCTTTAAGGAGCTTATGAAAACTATTAGAACAGAAAAACCTCTGTCCTTATTACCCCACAGAGGCTGGATTTCATCTGTTTTCTCATGGGTTCTTAGTGCTCAGTGGACTGGCTGGCAGGTGGGACATGCTCAGAGAGTTGAATGAAAGAATGAGTAAATGAATGAATGCAATGAGTAGCAATACCTGAGCAGATGAGAGGAAAATCCCAGGTCTGGGAGGGACCTTGGAAAGCTATTTTAACTCTTCCCCAGTTTGTGAGCAGAACTATTGTATAACCATCCCTGGAAGAGTAAACTATGTGCTTTTCTTCAAACCACACTACAGTAGTTCCTTTTTCCTTTAAATAGTTCTCATTATTTGGAAGCAAAAGGTGGTCAGGAAGCTGTTGAGAATGGAGACAGGGCTCTTTTTGAAAATATGTAAAAATAACATCTAAAATCATTTCCTATTTTAGAAGAGCCAGGGAAACTCCCAGCTTCAAAGCAACCCTGTTGTAAATCCTTCTGTTACAGGAAAGAATGGACCAAATTAAATGAAGATTCTCTTTTTATTCCTTTCCTTAAAAACAGATTGAAATTTAGTGTGATCACAGGAGTGTGTTAATATCAACTCACAAACATCAATTATTCATTTGAAGAGCTGGTTATACTGGGGGAAGGAAGGAGAGGAAGGAGACCACGAGGGCGGAGGAGGGGGCAGAGGAGGAGGTTGGAGGAAGAGGGGCAACAAGAACAAAGAAAAATGCCACAAAAACCTTATTGCTTTGTGTGCTAAAAAACAATGAGCTGAAAATTCCTCACTAACTATGACCAACCTTAGAAATCAAGTAATCCAAGTTCCAGTTTCCCATGCAATGTTTCTGTCACCTTGATTTCACAGAGATAAGCTTGCCTCTACCTCCTGAGTGCTGGGACTAAAGCTGTGCATCACCAGGCCCAACTCTACTTGCCTTTTTGCAGAGGATGTTTGACAAGCCTTACTCTGTGCTGAAGATGGAGAAAATGTCAGCGCAGGTTCAAATTTGAACCATGTTATCTCTGTGGGTGTTCCACTGCAGACTGGGCTAAAACAGTGGAGGAAGCATTCTTACAGTCTTCAGAAAGGATTATCTGATTCAATACTGAAGTCATTTTCTGATACTGGTGTGAAGGGGAGAGATTTCGGTATGCATTCTGTTGCTTCACATTTGTCTTATTCATTAAAGCAAACCAGTATGCCAAGCAATACTCATGTCAGGACCAAACGTGTTTCTTAACTGCCACCTCAGGTTGGCAAAACTCAGCCAATGGTGTTCATGAGAATTAAGTAGCATGCATAACACTGCATGCGTCATTGTTTGTAAATACTGTGCTGCATATTTTGATGTGGATGTCCATGTACATAGATGCTTTTTCTTTGCAGAGATCATGCTGTTGAACATTTGCCAACATGTATGCTGGCTACACCCAGAATAAAGCCAGAAGTCTATGTGGATTCCTTGAGTCTTTGAACATGTCCATGGTTTCTTTCTTTCTTTTTTTTTTTCAGCTGTTTCTGAGCAGACCTCCTAACCTGAAAGCAAACACACATCTGAGCTGTTTTCAGTGTGTGAGTTATGGTGGTGAGCTCTGCCCACGGGGAGGGGGAGGCTGTCTAGTCTTTGAGGCCTCAAGTTGCCTGGGAAAGTCCTCAGGAAAAGAGAACATTTCACTTCGGTGACAAATTTGTTGATTTTACAGATAACATCCACATTTTACCCTCAGAGAAGGCATATTCAGCGAGGACATTGGTTTTTATGTTTTCTCAGAGCAGTCATTAGTACAAATTAATAAATCTTTTTTTGGTGAGGGAACATTGGGCTATATTTTATCTTTGTTCAGCTAACAGAGGAAAAGGAATGCATTAGTTGGGTTCAAGATAGAAAGAACATGAAACTTTGAAGTTATACAGCCCTGGCACGTGTTCCTCAAGTCATATGAAGGACAGGGGATGCTTGCTGGTTTTATGCCTGAGCTGAGAGCATGCCAGGGCATCCTCGCTTTCACTGGCAGTAGAATTTAGAAAACTCAAGAAAAAAGATTCTAAAATGTGACGGCACATCAGCCTCACCTGAAGAGTCTGTTCCCAATGACAGGGCCTCACCCACAGTCCCACATTCCTTTGGCCCAGGGTAGGGTCGAAGCATTTCTCAGGTGATGCTTGCTGATTGCTATTAAGGTAGCCCTGCACCCAGCCACAGCCATCGGAAACAAAGTCCAGTGCTCCAGCTGCCTGGCTTCCATCACCGTCAGAGCATCTTCCCTACAGGGCAACTTTGACAGTTTGTGCTCATCTAAGCAAATTACAAAATTCCTTTCTTTCACAATTCACATGAAACACAGCTAAAAGCCTGGAATAGTTTGCCCTGGCTTATTTCAGTCTTGGTTAAGGGCAGGAATATTTTTATCTGAAAGTTGTCTGGATTCTCTCTCTCTCTCTCTCTCTCTCTCTCTCTCTCTCTCTCTCTCTCTCTGTGTGTGTGTGTGTGTGTGTGTGTGTGTGTGCGTGTGCGTGTGCGTGTGTGTGTCTGTGTGTGTGTCTGTGTCTGTGTGTGTCTGTGTCTGTGTTTGTCTCTCTGTGTATGTGGATGTATGTGAACGTATGTACATGGTTGTGAGGATGTGGATTAACATGTAGGTACAGGTGATTACTGTGCATGTGTGTGTGTAGAGGTCAGAAGCCAGTCTTGAGCAGGTCCCCGGTGCCTTCTATGGATCTTCGGTAGATCTAGGAGCTTTCATTAGCTTGGTACTTCACCAAGGATGCCAGGCTACCTTGCCAGAGAACTTCTCTGTCTCCCATCTCACTATCACATATCATTATGCTTCCCCCTCTTTTCGAGACAAGGTTTCTCTGCGTAGCCCTGACTAGTTGTCCTGGAACTCACTCTGTAGACCAGGCTGGCCTTGAACTCAGAAATCCACCTGCCTCTGCCTCTCAAGTGCTGGGATCACAGGCACGTGCTATGGGAAGCTCAGCTCTTTCTGTGAGTTCTGGGAATCTGCACTGAGGTCCTCATGCTCGTGAGGAAAGTGCTTTATTAATGCGGCCATCTCTTGCCGCTGAGTTTCCATTCAAACTCCTATAAAGAAGACTCTGGGTTCTTCTACAGAACGGATGCAGAAGCAGAAAGTCATAGGTCCAATGTGAGGGTGGGTATGGCAATAGCATGCTGAAAATCGAACACTGCTCATCTTCAGCTTCTAGCAGAAAGTAGGAATGAAAGAGGCTAGAAGCATTACTTATTTCTGGGAAGGAAGGCAGGTATACTAATGAGATTCCCTTTCTTTATGTGCCCAAGTAGGAACATAGAGGGGCAAAGTAAGAAGAGGACAGGTGGGGCTGGAGAGATAGCTCACTGGTTAGA
The DNA here is from genome assembly GCA_964023405.1 of Apodemus agrarius. Classification (NCBI taxonomy): domain Eukaryota; kingdom Metazoa; phylum Chordata; class Mammalia; order Rodentia; family Muridae; genus Apodemus; species Apodemus agrarius. The sequence continues at coordinate 130,186,248 of OZ030010.1, forward strand.
GCACTGGCTGCTCTTCAGAGGATCCGGGTTCAGCTGCCAGTCCCACATGCTCACAACCATCTATAGCTCTAGTTCCAGGATCCAAGACTGACTTCCAGTCTCCTTAGGTACTAGGCATAGACATATTATACACATGCAAACACACCTTCCCCCAAAATAAAAATAAATAAATCTTTAAAGTGGACTGAGTATTGCAGTACCTCATTTGATTGGGGTAAGGAGAATACACTTGCACATTCACACGAACATGCACACATGTGCCTACAAACACAGAAAGAGACACACATAGATATGCACACAGAGACATATATGGGCATACATGTACATAGAGACACGTGCACACATGCAGAAAGACACACCGATGCAGGAACATACGTAAAGACAAAGACACACACACAGAGATGAAAAAACACACAAATACGCACAGGTATACACACAGTACACAAAGAGACACACACACACACACACACATATAGAGCAGAAAACAGAACTAGACTGGAGAGAGAAGAGAATGATTTCATTTCTCTGAAGTTCCAGAACTGACCAAACTAATAAGTGATGGCAGACATTGGTGACTCAGGTTACCCTTAAGGGATGGTTAGTCAGCATTGTGTCACTGTAACAAACACCCCGTATAATCAATTTCTGTCTCTAGTGACCCTGGTGATTGTCTTAGAGGGGTGAAGTCATAGGGATTTTTTTCTTTCAACCTCACAGTGGTTTCTAAATTCATAAGGAAACAGTTAATAGGTACCTATGTCACAAATAATAATCTTGGCTTGACTTTTCTCTTTTTAGGAAAATGGAGGCATAATTGATAACAGCAAAATGCACAAATCCCACTAACATTACTGTACACTTCATGATTATGTGTGTGTCTGTGTGACTTAAGTCAAGATCAAGATAGAGGCTATTTCCAGCTTCCCAGAAGGTTCCTTCATGCCTCCAGTCTGTTCCCTTCTGTACCTTAAATCTGAAATGGTACCCGAAGGCCAACATGTCAAACATTTGTTCCCCAGCTTGCTACTACCATAAGGTGATGGGACACTTAAGTTGGGTCTGGTAAGAGGTCATTTGAATGAATATGTGTCCCTTGGGCCCCTCACAGGAATGATGGACCTCAGTCCTTTCCTCTTCCTGCCTCTTGTTTGCATTTAGGCCATGAGCTAAGCTGCTTGGCTCCACCAAGCATTCCCTGAAATGGCTGCTGCCTTGCTTTAAGGCCTTAAAGCAATAGGGCCAATGGACCTTGGACCAAAACCTCTACAACTCTAGGCCAAAAGTGATCATGGCAAGTATTTGATACAGTGTCACAAAGCTGGCTAACTACCCTGGTGAAGGTAACCCCCAAGTCACCATCTCTACTATCATTAATTAGATTCCTTCCTTCCTTCCTTCCTTCCTTCCTTCCTTCCTTCCTCCCTCCCTCCCTCCCTCCCTTCCTTCCTTCCTTCTTTCCTTTCTTCCTTCCTTTCTTTATTTCTTTCATTTTAGTTTTTTGAGACCGGGTTTCTTTGTGTAACCATGGCTGTCCTGAAATTTGCTCTGTAGATCAGGCTGGACTTGAACTCAGATCTGCCTGCCTCTGCATCTCAAGTGCTGGATCTAAAGGCATGTGCCATCCCATCCCTTATTAGTTTGGTCCATACTTAAAATTCAGAGAGATGGAATCATAGTCTCTCTCTCTCTCTCCCTCTCTCATCTCTTTAGACTGTTCTTTATAATATTATGATTTACTTAAATTATTGTGTACAACAAAAGTTTATTACATTTTATTGCTGATTGTAGACTTACTTCAATTTACTGCAATTTCTTTGTTGCAATTTACAGCAATTTCTGTTGCTGGTCATTGGGAGTATTTCCAGGTTTGAGCTATTAGGAGTGCTTCTAATTCCATTAAAGATTAAAATATCTCCACTGGAACCATATATTGCCCAGGAGTAACAGCTTGCTTTAATAAAATACCTACTATGTGTCAGGTACTTTACTTTGTTTCAGTCTTCTCAGTATGCCCAGGTTCTCACTCTCCTTTCAAAGAGGAAGAAACGGTATGGGCAGGATGGGGAAGGGGTTTGAGTTCTTTCAACAACCGACCACACTGTTACACTTGGGGCTTTAAAAGGGTTAGTAGGAAAACAGTGCTTGTGAAAGGAAACTGGAAACAGCAGAATGGGTAAGAGTATCCCAGTCCACGTGTAAAGCCATGAAAGACTATGACCAACAGAGAACTTTGGAGCGTAGATTGCCTTTTGCAGGAGTCTTCTGGATATTGGAAGTGAGTCTTCTATCACATTCATGATCAGTCACTGGCTAGAAGCATGAGGGTTTAGACTTCCAAAATCTCTTTGAGCATGTGTCCACTGAGAACTTCCCTTTAGACCCCCCACCTCTGTACTGGCTGGTTTTTTGTGTCAACTTGACACAGGCTGGAGTTATCACAGAGAAAGGAGCTTCAGTTGGGGAAGTGCCTCCATGAGATCCAGCTGTGGGGCATTTTCTCAATTAGTGATCAAGTAGGGAGGGCCCCTTGTGGGTGGTGCCATCCCTGGGCTGGTATTCTGGGTTCTATAAGAAAGCAGGCTGAGCAAGCCAGGGGAAGCAAGCCAGTAAGGAACATCCCTCCATGGCCTCTGCATCAGCTCCTGCTTCCTGACCTGCTTGAGTTCCAGTCCTGACTTCCTTTGGTAATGAGCAGCTGTGTGGAAGTGTAAGCTGAATAAACCCTTCCCTCCCCAACTTGGTCATGAAGTTTGTGCAGGAATAGAAACCCTGACTAAGACAACCTCCAAATACTGCCATACTGAGGACCTAGTTCTTAGTACTTTAGGACAGAGATGGGGACAAACAACACCTGTGGCACCACACTGTGAATGTCAAAGAAGGTTCAAAAGAGAACATTGTTGGGGAAACATGAGTTTGTGGAACTAGCGTTCTAAAACGCTAGGCTCTAACTATAGCTTAAACACAGTCTTAAGTGGGTTCCATGCAATGTGCTGCCTAACTAATGGAGAAGTGGGGAAGATTTTTAAAACTCAAGACAATGTGCTCAGAAAGAAGACTGGGATCTACGATAAAGTGTAAGTTTCCAGAGAAAGGGAGACTGGCTCTGGAAACACACACGTTTCTACAGTTTGTTTCACACTGAGTCATTGGATCTAATTTCAGTGATGACCACATCCCTGGACAGTGGCCTTTTCTCTACAATACAGATAGATGGAGAACAAGAGGCCTCAGGTAAGCTGGGCTAAGGCATTCAGGTGAATAGTGCACATTTGACCATTCTTTTCTGTCAATTATCAATACTGTGGGACAGAAGTAAGTCCTCGCATTTATGATCTCTTTATTTTCATGGGGATGTCTCGACCAGTCAGTGGAGAGAAAGGATAGTCTTTTAAACAAATAGGGTTATCATCAATATCTAGATAGCCACATACAAAAGAATGAAGTTGAACCCTTCCCTTACATCACACATACAAATTAACTCAAACTATATCAAAGTTCTAAATCCAAGAGCTAAAGATACCCAACCAGGAGTAGCATGGGTGAAAATCCTTCTGACCTTGCGTTACACAATGGTCTCTCGACTTTGATGCATAGGCATTCGTTTTTTAAAATGGTTAAATGAAACCTCATCAAATTTAAGAACTTTTGTGTTTCAGAGCCCGCAATGAAGTGAGGAGTCTACTTTCATATATATAACAGGAAGAAAACATTTCAAATCATACACGTGGTAAAGACTTGTATCTAGAACATATACAGAGTGCCAATAGCCCCATTTTAAAAAGACAAAAAACAAGCCCAATTACAAAGTATCAAATAAGTATTTAAGACACTCAGCATCACCATCATTAGACTGATGCAAATCAAAGCAAAATGGAAAGATAACAAATATTGGCGAGGATGTGGAGAAAGAGAAACTCTCAGAGATTGTTGGTTGGGATGCTGCATTGTGCAGCTTTTAGAAACAGAGTTTGGCAGTGCCTCCAAAGTTAAATATGGAGTTACCTTATGGCCCAGCAAATCCAGGGAGGCTTCAAAACACAACCACACAAAAACATGTACATGAATATTCATAGCAATGTTATTCACAATAGCCCCCAACAGAAAACATCCGAGTGCTTATCAACAGACAAGCACATGGTAGTTCCGTGATGAAATACTATTCAACCACAAATAGGAATAAAGTACTAAGACACACCACAACATGGATGAACCCTAACAATACAATGTTAAGTGAAAGTATGCACTCACAAAGCCTACATACTTTATTATCCCATTTATGTGAAATGTCCACATAGGCAAATCCATTAAAAGAAAAAATCAGTGCTTGCCAAGAGCTTGGGGGAGGAGAGACCTTGAGTGACTGATGGGGAATCTTTATGGGGTGATGCCAATGTTCTGGAATCAGTGACAACGGTTGCACAACACTGTGAATACACTATGATAGGTGAATCATAGGCCCACAAAGCTGCTATGGGAAGCACTGGGGGGGGGTCAATAACCACGTGCCACTCACACCCTTGGCTTCCACTACGGCTTCCCTGGATGAGTGGTCACTTTTATTCAATTCTGTTTCCTACGCCCATTAAAAAAAAAAAAAAAAGGTCTCAAACAGGAATTAAGGTTAGAGCTGTGTTTTGTCTATTTGCTCCCAAGGCTCATTTTTTTTCCAAAAGCTCTTTAGCACACTATACCGGTTCTTCTGGAGAAGCCAGTGTTAGAAAGCCAGTTTGGAAATGTGTCCCTTGGATATTTTTCACTCTCAATTTCAGTGCCTGCTGCAGAGACTGTGCTGGGAGTGTTTTCCTTCTTAAAAAAAAAAAATCCATGTGGCTGGAAGAAAAATCTTAAGGATAATTGTGTGTTGTCATGTCTATGGCAACACAGATAAAGTTGTAGTTAAGAATACACACCTCAGAGTGGGTAAAACAAGCTGACTGACAATACCTGTGAAGACACACAGCAGACAGGGTTCTCCGACTCTGTCGATGGAAGAGTAGATTGGTGAAACCACTTTTATAATGGTTTCACAACACAGACCAAACTAAGCAATGCTTAGCAGTTGTTTAGTCAACTTTGTGACAGTGTAACAAAGTTTAAATTGCATTTGTGGCAGAAAGGGATGCTGTTGTGGACAATGAGAGGTGGACGAGACCCTCGGGATCATGCCCTACCCCACCTCTTATGGACTATTAAATTGATAAGGAAACAAAAAACATCACTGAAGGCTGTGAGCTAGTTGATGCATGAATTAAGAGTTAGGACAACATTGCTAGGATCTGTTTTCTGTCTTTTTGCCTTCATTTTTCAGGAGAGCCACCTAATGCCTTAGAACAACCAAGCAGTGGGGCTAAGATACCAGCTCGGCCACTCCCCTCCAGTCCCCACAGTAGAAATTTAGTGGCCTCTCAGGGTTCCACTAGAGATACCCAGTGTTTCCAAAATGCCTGCTATGATCACTTAGGGATGATTCAACTCATCTGCCTGCAAAAATGAGTCCATTTTGTAGTACAACTGATTCCTGAGCTAGATGGCTTAGGCTGAAATCCAGGTCTCAGCACTCTCCAGCAGTGCGATATCGGGCAAGATATGTTACGTCTCAGTTTCTCAGTTCTGTCACAGATAAAATCAAGGTATCAAGAATGCTACAGGGTTGTTCAGCCTAAGAAGCCGAAGTTGCATAAAGGATGCAAAAGCTTACCTCATGCGTTGGAAAGTTTGACATAAGCAGGAGCTACGGCTCTCACATGTGAGAAATGCCACGACTGGAGAAAACATAGTATTTTGTGACCTCACAGGGGAGAAAGCCACGATCCAACAGAAGGTGTTAAGGAAGACTTTTTGAGGAAAATCTGAAGGATAAAGTAGGGGCCAGGATGGAGATATGTGGGAGAATGAGCATTGGAGACAGACAGAGCAATATGTACCATGACAGAGGGGAAACTGCTTGATGTAGGAAAATGGGGCTGGGGGTGGGGCTAGGGGTGGGGGTGGGAGTACTAATCTAGCAGGGTTAGAGCTGGAGATGCTAGGAGGTAGAAGAGAAGGGCCGGAATTGTGGGTGTCTATTGGGTGTAAAGGGGACCTAATCTTCCTAAAGCCTCTCCTTCTCCTCTGAGTCAGGCCAGCCTGTTCTTGGCCTTGGGGTATGCCCTGGATCGTGATAGAAGCTTGGCATGGGCTCACAGGAGGCGGCACCCAAGTGCAGGAAATGCCGGTGGTGGGGATGGCTCTGCATCCGGCTAATGTAACTGTCACGTCAGTCTCACCACCCCACCCCCCCACCTCGGGAAACACATTCCTGTCTGTTTCTGGAAAACATGTGTGCAAGCAAAGTTTGGCTGGGTGGCAGATGAAAGGGCTTTTGTTGTTGTTGCTCTTTTTTAGCAACGAGCATTAATGGCCCAGCTCTTCTCACCTGGGAGCCTTGAGCCAACCTTGAGTATTCATCTGAGAGATGGTTCTGCAATGCCCAACTCCCCTGGGTGGTCCTATTCTACTTTGGGGACTGTCCCTCATCCAGTGGCTCCCTGGTGACCTTCCTGCAGAGATACAGCAGGCAAGGGAAGTCTCATGCTTAAAGAATGCCTAGTGAACCCCCTCCCACCTCCAACCTCTTGGCTCCCAGAAGTCAATAGCTCTGCTCTTCTGGGCCAATGTTTGCAGAAAATGTTTGCAGACTTCATAGCATGCCACTTCCAAGAATGATTAGCAGTCAGGCAGCCAATCTTGCACTCTTATTTGGAGAACAAAAACCTTAAGAAGGTGGTGGGCTGGCTGGGCGCAAGGGTAGGGATAGAGGAGGTCAGGGCTGTTGACCCTCTGCAAAGCCCTTCAGCTTGCTTAGCTGAGTTCAGTGTCAATGAACTCCAGGTTCTAAGTAGATCACCAACCCCCCTGCCCTCTGTGGCCCAGCCTCCCTGAAGCAGTTTCTGTTGACTGGTCTTTTGTTCCCCAAAGGAACTAAGTCACAGCTTAGTCTCCAACCCTGCCTTGTAAACAAAACAAGGACATCACAGCTCTTAGAGCTCCGGCCAGAAACTGGAGTCCTTTCCATCTTTCCCTGTTGTCTTGGGGCTCTAGCATTCAGACTCCCTTCCCTGTCATTATCACCTGAGGACATCGGTGCATTTCAAAGTTTGCAAGCTCTGCCCCAGCTCAGGGCTGGCAGTTTCACATCTTTGTGTGAAGCCTGTGGTCTGTGTGCATAGCAGTTCTCCTCCTCAAGCACAAAGACTACCCAGTCTCCTTAGTTCTTAGAAACAAATTTAATCGTACACAATGACACTCCCACGACAGGCTGAGCTCTGAGTTTGCCAGACCTCCTGTTTTTGCTCATGATAGCCCCAAAGTTGAAAATGTTATCAGTTGGCTCCTTTTGCTTTCCATCCTGGTGAACTGAAAAGTAGCGAAACAGCATAGAATGACAAGAGTGTTTTAGCAAAATAAAACAGAGCAGAAATCAACGTGACGTTTAGCACTTCGGTCTGAAAAAAATCAATTATACAAACAGCATAGCAGAAAACTGGTTTAGTGATAGACAAGTAAAAGAAAAAGGTGGGGGTAGGGATTAGGGGGACTCTGGTGTATGTCAATGCTTGATGGAGCCAGTGGAGCAGAAAGCAAAAGTGGTTTCGGGGTGCAAGAGTTCTGCCCTGACTCCAGACATGAAACAAAACTGTGTTGAGTCACTACGTCGAATTTAGAGCATAACCAATGGATGAGTAAGAGGATGGAGTAATGTAGCTTGTAGCAGGAGTCGTGGCTATGCCTCATCTGTCTTCTCATCAGACTATGGACCCATTTGTTATGTCCATTGCTGTATCCTCAGCATGTAATACATACAGTGCTTAAAGAGTATATGCTCAATAAATAGAACAGAATTTCCTGAATACACGAAAAGAAAAGATTTCTCACTTGGAACATTCAGATTTATGCCATCCTTTCCAATAGAGGTGATCCTACCATTGACGGGGCATAAGGACAGGATGGGCAGTCATGGGTTGAGGTGACCTCAGAGGGGAGGTTCAAGAATCACTGATGACCTTGAGGACATATCCCTCAGACTTATACTACCATGTCCACTATGGAGAACAGAGGGGCAGACAGGGAGTCTCTGGGTTGCCCCAGGACTTTATCTGGCAAAGTTCACAGAGGCACCAGAGTCCTGAGTCCTCTCTCTGGAGCAGCCGTGGTGGCTGTACTAAAACCAGCCAGTACTCAGTACTCAGTACTCAGTCATGGGTTGGTGCTGCTTATCAAAGCAGCTGCTTAATGCCACACCCCTCTGCTCCCAACAATACAACCTTCCCAAATGAAAAACTCAAGGGAAAAACTCATGATTATGAAGAACTGAAGAAACTTAAACAAACGATTCACATTATAGCAGCAAACAGGCAAGGGGCTAGTTGCTTACTGTGCTGAAGCAGCTGCTGTAGAGTGCTCTGTAACAAAGGACTGCTGGGAATGAGGATGGAGGCCAGGCTTCAGAGACTGACGCTGGAGTGCTGGTTCTCATTAGCAGAAGTCGTAATGCTCTGCATTCCCCCACCCCCACCCCACCCCTGGAGTGCCCTGGAGTCTTAACATTTTGGCAGCTCCTTCAGCTATACTCTGGTTTCCAGAGGGCTACAGTGAGAGTCACCCTTTGTATAAGTCATGAAAGGGTCTGTCTCACTGTGTCTGTCTGTTTAAGTTGAAACCACCCTTTTGGGGCATCCCCTCTGTGCTGATCAGGGAAGAGGTGTGTGAGTGAGCCTCTATGGGGCAACTTCTTAAAAAAAACAAGGAGAGAAAGAAAGAAAGAAAGAAAGAAAGAAAGAAAGAAAGAAAGAAGGGAGAGATGAAAAAAGGGAAGATGGTGGGAATGAAATGGTGAATAATTTTTTGTGACTGGAGTGAGAAAGAAAATGATCCATCCTTCTGTGGCCATTTTTTTCCAGCTAAAATTTCTGTCCTATAGTTGGGCGTGGTGGTTAACCTCCATATTCCTAGCACTCAGGAGGCTCAGGGAGGAGAAGTGAGAGCAGCCTGGGCTACAGGGTGAGTTCCATGCTAGCTGGGCTACAGGGTGAGACATTAGTTGAACACCAAAGGGAGCCAGTGAGATAGCTTAGTGCACGAAAGCATTTGCCAGCAAGCCTGATGACCTAAATTTGATCTCTGGGATCTACGTGATGGAAAGAAGGAACCAGCTCTCCCACCCACATTATGCTCTGACAGCCACAGCATGTGCCATAGCACACAAGTCAGGTACTACCCTCCCCAAATAAATAGAATTCAAACAAGCAACCCAACAATAAACAAAACAAAATAAAGTTCACTGCTTTCGTGTGAAACCTCATTGTAGGTCTCCAAACTAAATATTGCAAAGGGAGTTTAGTGGACCAACTGATGCCAAACAAGAGTGGCAGAGAATGCAGAGCCCACCCTGGCTTCCAAATGCTCTCATCTAAGGTATCCTTTCTAGCAGAGAAAAGGCATTTGTTGCATACACTAACTTTTGATACGCACTTACGGAGGGAAGAATATCTTAATTCCAGAATGAGAACCCAGAGAGAATCAATCAAACAGACCTAGGTCCTGTGGACCGATCATCTAGCGTTCTTCGTGTGTCTCTATTTTCCTATTAACCAGGAGAAAATGTCACTGTAATCTAATGCAGGGTCTGGGGACATTGTCCACACAATCTCCAACTCTCCCAGAAAGGAAAGGAAAATGATAGATGAAATAGACAACTTCCATCTTTGACTTTTCTGGAGCTACACATCTGTTGGGTACCATTTCAACTCCTCATGAAGTAAAACACAAGACATTTGCCTTAGACATCAAAATCTTGGTCCAATATCTGACTTGAGAGCCATTTAACAATATGGACCTTTTGTGACATTTCACAAATGGCTATGGGAAGATCCTTAAGTAACCCAAAGGGACAATATTACCTTAGGTATTTTATCTTTGGGATAAAATGTATAAAATATTCTAAATATTCAAAAATATATTTCTTAGTTTCATGCTTCAGAGCCTCTTGGGAATTTTGAACCAGAGCTAAGGGGATACTATTTACCTTTGTCAAGTCTAGTAAACATAATCCATAATGTGATTCAAGAATGCAATGGAATAGTATACACACAGCTAACATTATGCAAATTGAACAGATTATAGGTATATACGTAGAATATGTATATGTGTATATATGTATATAAACATAAAAAATAAAAAAGGTCATGAATTTGAGAAAGAGAGAGATTGAGAGGGGGGTTAGAGGATACATGGGAGGAATATGAGACCAGAAGAGAAGGGAAATGATCTAATTATAATTTTCAAAAAAATATATTAAAAATGAATATAATGGAAGGTTGGAAAGTGAGAGATGCTAGTGCATGTCTCTCACAAATCCAAACAAGAAAACCCACACAGGCAAAAGAGAAGGCCAAAGTGATAAAGGTCTCAAGACAAAAGCAACGTGTTCTTCCAGCACTCATCCCATAACCTCAGTGGCATCTGCCACGACCCACAAACTTGTATGGCACACAGAAATGAGTGATTCAGAGCTATAAAAAAAAAAAAGCCACAGCCTCTCAGCCAGAGACTGATTGGGTTCAACCCTTTCCTACCACTTATATTGGTTTTGCATAGATGTACCCCAGGATAGACCTCACTGAATGCTTTGGTTATAGAATGCCTGGTTATAGAAGAGACGATTTGGCTGTATTGGAGAAAAACCAGAATATGACTTCCCACATTGGCTTCTCACACTTTTCTCTTTCTGTCTTTACCGCTAGAAACATGGATACGACACAATCTTCCAGCATAATAGAACAAAAAGATCTTGGCAAAAGCTCTGCTCCCAAGACCCACAGGACAGCATTTTGTGTATATTTGAGGGAGATACAGGAATCAGGTAAAGAATGCTTATTGTAGGTTTTGTTGTTGTTGTTGTTGTTGTTGTTTTAGCTGAGGGACTTCAGAAAAACCCAAATGATGTCTTGGGCCTCCATCACTATCAACCTAGAATGTGGAAAACTATAGTGGGGATGTGTCTGAGGCAGGGGAGCTCAGTCCTCACTGAAGAATACAACAATCCATCCCTGAGAACTAGGATCAGCAGGCTTTGTCCTGAGCCCGCGGGCGGCCCTATTGTTTTCGTTCAGTGCTGAGCTGGCTCCGATCCAAGAAGGAGAAGTAAGGAAATCCCATCTGCGCTGCCGCCTGGCCCCTTCCGCCTTTCCTGTGCTGGGATTCTAGACAAAGCAAGTCCAAGACAGAAGCTGGTGAAGTTCACTTGTCTCCCAATAGGCCTCCTGAAACATCTCTTTTCTCTCTGCCCAGGATACAAATAAAAGTGGCCTTTTCCGTCCTGCCCGTCTGTATCCTCAGAAGAGGGAAGTGCAGTAGGCAGCTGATACAGAAACTCTGAGTTTATGAGATTCCTTCTGGGGCTGGAGGAAGAGCGTAAATTCCCAAGTTGACAAGATCACCACATGGTGCTCAAGTGTGACGCTAGTCTGGCCCCCTCGCCATGCTTCAGCCAAAGGTACAGCACAGACTAGGTTAAAACAAAAGAGGCTTTCTTTGGCAGAGTGACCTTCCATAAGTCACTTAACCCTTCCCTGCTTCTTACTGCCATGTGACCGAAGCCATAAATTATTACTTGGGCACGTTCGGTTGCTCAATGAAAAGTAAAGAAAAAGGGGTGAACTTGTACCGTCGCTCCACTAAGGAAACTTTGTCCATTGAAAGCCAGGTTACAGAGTGGCCTTTATTTTAATTAAAAAGCATCTGGAAATGGAAAAGCCCGTTTGGCTCGGGGCCTCCTTGGAGAAGAACCGAGGCATGTCATCTGGCTGGGCCTTCTCATGGCTGTCTCAGTGGGAGCTGGAGAGGGAGCTGCTGAGGCTTTGGCACATTTTCTGTGACAGGAACAGATAAGCCCCACCGAATGTCCTGCTCCCTTGGCTGCTGTTAGGAGCCTTCTCTAACACACCATCCTCAGCTAAACCCTGCTACAGCGGGCATCTGCAACAGTGGATCGGCTACCCTGGCTCTGAGGGAAGTGGGGGAGGCTACCTTGAAGCTTAGAGCCTCCAAGATATGGATGAACAAGCCAGGGCTGGGGTATGTTTCTGCATCCTCCTTCACCCAGTGCTGACAGCAAAGGTATTTCTAGATATCCCCCTGTGCCTGGGTTTTTATGTAGGCAGTAGGCTCCAAAGCCCTGCTTTTCACAGAGCCCAGGGTGACTGGCCAGAATGGAATGCTCCTCAGATGGGGGACACAAAACCTGTCTCAGCCCTGATTATGCCTTCAAAGAGGTCCTTTGTCTTGTCTGGGCTTTGGTGTCTATATTGGGAAAAAATATAGCTGTGGGTCCTAAACAGAGCTGATAACAGAATCTACTGCACAGAAAAGTGGGTAAGAGGATGGAGAGCCTAGGTTTAAATTCTACACTCCACTGCTTTCTATGTGGGTAATCTCAGGCCAAATGACTAAACCTCTGTGTCTGTTTCCTTGTGAGTGAATCATGGTTATAACATTCACGTGCGCATAGTGTGTGTGTGTGTGTGTGTGTGTGTGTGTGTGTACACTAACTCACAGCATGCACAACTTGCTGAAGTTGTTTCTCTCCTTTCACTCTGTGGGTCCTGAGGATTGAACTCAAGCTACTAGACTTGCCAGCAGGCACCTTCATCTGCTAAGTCATCTCAACAACCTGAAATGGGAATATTTAAATTTAAATACTTAATTAAAATAAAAAACGAGGGTACAACAGGCAGGAACAATTTCTGCCACATATGTTACAAACTGTCATTGTTTACAATGAGATTTGGGGACCCTGCCCCAGGATATTTTGATTTCATAGATATGGAAGGAACCTTTGTAAGAAGAAGCTTTGAACTATTTCTTCTTCCTCCAACCTCTTGCAAGTAACAAGATGCTATAACCATTAAGATGGATGAACATGTTTCTAGAGAGTTTTCTGTATATATAAGAACACATACACATACATGGGGAAAGATGATCCAAGAATGGGTACCAGAAAGATGGTAGTAGTTTGAGTAACAAAGTTTTGTTTTGTTTTTTTTTTTTTTACCAAAAGCCATTTAAATAATTATAACACCTAGTTACTAGGTGGTCCCTCCTATACAGTTGGAAAAGATGTTTATTCACTCCACAAATATTAACGAAGAGACCATTGTAAGCCAGGCACTGTGCTGTTGGGGACACAAGAGTGAAAAAGTCAGGTAAGAGCTATTGAAGAAGCAGCCATACACATATGGAGTAAGCGAAACAAATATCTGATGTAATTCAAGTGAAGAATAAATGATCAGAGGAACGGAAACTGAAACAAGGTGTCTGTCAGGATCCCACCACTGTGAGGGTAATTAAGGAAGCCTCTTAGAAGATGCAAAGGTAGCTTTGAAAATCCACGTTGTCACCCAGGGGAAGAGCTAGGGTAAAGATACTGAGAGAATTGGCTCAACAGTTAAGAGCACTTATTGTTCTTGTGAAGGGCCTGGGTTCAGTTCACAGCATCCATACAGGACCTTACAACAGTCTGGAACTCTAGTCCCAAGAGATCTGACACCCACTTCTGACACATGACATACATGCAGGCAAAACAACCTCCTGGTCCCCAGCTGCCCTCCCCACCTAGACACTCCCCACAGCACTTCCTCCCCCAACAGCAGCCAGCCTGGACTTCTCATGATTCATACCAGGTTATGTCACCGCCCTGTCAAATGTTTCCCCATCACACAGAGAATATAACACCCGCCCCGCCCCCTACTCCATGGTCACAATTCTTCCTTGTGCTCTGGTTCTTAGTAACGCTTCCAATCTCATTCCCTTTGCCTCGTCTGACTTTGTATCTGTGATAAAATACCTGACAGAAACAACTTAATGGGAAAAGGGGTTTCCCTGCTTTGAGGTTTCAAGGCCAGGCTTTCAGAAAGCCATTCTAGTTTCCATGCTTTTCCTCAAATATGCCAAGAACAATCTTTTTCTAAAGCCATTGTTCTTGTGTTTCCCTCTGTCTTAACATGTCTCCATGACCTCTTTGGGCCTTGCTTTAGTGCTTCAGTCCTCTCCTAGGATGTCTGATTGTTTTTAAGATGTGCCCTGAACATGCTGTCAAAAATAGAAGCTTCCTTGGGGAGGGTAGCTGGAAATAGTAGAATGGGTGAAAGACTTACCAAACAGGCATGAAGACCTGACTTTTGATCCCCAGCATTTTTGTAACAAGTTGGGTATGGCGATGTATGCCTATAACCCCAGCACAGGTAATGTGGAGACGAGAAGATTCCTACGGCTCATTGGCCATCTAGTCTAGTTGAATCAGTGAGCTCTAGGTTCAGTGACAGACCCTGTCTCAAAGAGGAAGTTGGAGCGCACTTAAGAAAGACACCTCACAATTGCCTCTGGCTTCCATGTGTGGGCATGCATGAATGCACATACAGACACAGACAGACAGGCAGACAGACACACATGCACGCACACACCTAGCAGCTCCTAGAGTTTTCTATTTTCTGATCTTCTGGTTTCACCACTCACTCCCTGATCTTATGTGTTATGTTTTCGCTCTTTATTAACTATCTCTTTCTAATCTAATACAAATTCTGTGAGATCTATGCTTTGTAGTGTTCTCCCCTGTAAAATCAACACCCATAATGCCCTCAGCGTCTAGGCGCAAATGGTGGGCTGGATGATGCTCCTTGGAAAGATCTGTCCTCCTTTCCCTCTCCTGCCAGTTCTTGTCCTCTTTCTGAACGTTCAGTCCCCTTTCTACTTTCATAATTTAAAAGGAAATCTAAATTACATATATGAAAACCATATGCAACATTTGGCTTTCTGAGTCTCAAGAATTTCACTTAATATGATCCCCATTGTCCTGCAAATCACATGATCTCATTCTCCTTTATAGCTCACTAATACTTTATTTTGTACATATATCACATTTTCTTTATCTATTATTTAAAAAAGAAAACACCCGCCTTCATGCCTTTGTCACTTATAGGCAACCTTTTAAGGAAATTCCTTGGCTCAGAGTTTGGAGAGTCATTGTCTGTATACACACACACACACACACAGAGAGAGAGAGAGAGAGAGAGAGAGAGAGAGAGAGAGAGAGAGAGAGAGGGAGGGAGGGAGGGAGGGAGGGAGAGTAATCATTGGCTGGAATTAAACTTTACCTTTGGTTGACTTAATTAAAACAAATATCCACATGTCAAGTGTCCAGGCAGTATATTTCTAATTAGAGTGAGACAGACATGCTGACACTGGCACACATCTGAGACGATGCTGCACTTTTTCAAATGTCCTGGTGATTTCTTCCCTGCCTAACAGACTACAAGGAATATTCACATCTACAGATCAACGCCTTCACAATACTGGTCAGCTTGCTAAGTTGCCCAGCACTGAACTAACAAGTTCAGGGTGGACTCAGGATCAGATTTACGTGTCAAACTCAAGAAGATTGTCACACCACAGGCATGCTGGTCAGAGAAATGTGGGGTCCAGTCTCTTCTCTGGGTTTAAAGTTGCCCTAGTGATCTCTTATTAGGGTGTTATTGCTTCTAAAGGGCCCTGGGCAAACCAGAAACTACTTTCCCTAGGAGGAACTTCCCTAGGTCATTAGTGACCATCAATAAAGTTAAAATAACCAAACCACAGTCCCTAAGCTCTCAGAATATTGTGTGGGATAAGAATTCAGTGATCAGTAAACATTTTGATTGTGAAAAGGAAGGAGATAATGTTGGGGAAGCATTTGGTGAAGCAGTGCAGCTGCTCTGAAGGATAAGCAGAAAGAAGCAAGACCGAGGGGGGAAGAGACCAGGCTAAGGCACAGGAGAGGAGTGGTGTTCTACACATAGCATGGTATACACCTCCCCTCACACACACTCATGAGTGCGACAACTATTAAGCACCTATGCTGTGCCATGTCCTAAATATACCTAGTTTCAATTTATTAATCAAAAGACCACACATTTAAAAGAAGGGTGTAATGGCAATACCCAGGCATCAAGAAACCAAAGCTAAGGATGGCGATAATACAATTTAAGCCTAAATAAAGACAGACATTTTTCTTTTATTCACTGATCACTTATAAATGTTAACTATCACCCCAGCACTTAGTAGGAACTCAAAAATATTGATTGAATAAAATGAATGCACCACTAATAATATTATGGTTGGCTCTAAATGGTACCCCCCAGAAACAATGAAGACAAAATTCCAAATCAAGTGTTTACATCAGGTAATTTTCCTTATTGGATTTCAGATTCCCAGGTTTCTGTTTGTTTGTTTGTTTTGTTTTGTTTTGAGACAGAGTTTCTCTGTTTAGCTTTGGCTCTCTTAGAACTCACTCTGTAGACCAGGCTGGCCTCAAACTCACAGAGATCCGCCTGCTTCTGCCTCCTGAGTGCTGGGCTTAAGACATGTGCCACCATAGTAATGCATATGAACTCTTCAACTGTGAAATCAGCATGTAATTTGATTCTTGTCCAATTCATAAATGGTAGAGCTAATCCCAGGAACTATGAATAATATTTTGTATGTAATTTCTCTGTTCAATTTCAATGCTTCCTTCATGCCTATTTCCATATCTAGAATTTGCTATGAAGTCTCAGCGAAATCTAGGAGCACATAGCCTCAAAATTGTCACCTTTACTTGTGATTGAAACTACAAAATTGATTCCAGGATTGTAGGTTGATCAGTGAAATGGGATTTTGCTGAGTCTCATGGAGTCTGAAATGATTGCAATACTTCCATGGCCTTCCTCTCCAAAGTACAAGACTCTTTCTCCATCATTGTTGACCTACTCATTCTCCAGTCTAAACAGCAGAGACAGAGAGATGTAGAGACAGACAGACAGACAGACAGACAGACAGACAGACAGAAAGACAGAGAGCAAAAAAGAAATTTTCACAAACTAATTTGTATGTGACCACTAAGGAAGGCTAGAATATGGATTTCTGTTCTGGTAAACATGGTGGTTGGCTCTCACTATAGAATGGCCCAAAGATCCAAGTGTTACAAGTCCTTTCCAGCATGAATTGCCAGAGGTTTTCAGACAGTTGTATCATTTGTCTTTCTCTGCTTAACCCAACTCAGATTGAAAACAGATGATAGGGACAAGATTTGGTAAGAGTGAGGGTAAACGTCTCTCAGAGAATTGTCTGTAACACAGAACCTAAATGTGGACTGCTTAAAAGACGCTGTGAAACCATCCACACTACTTACCGTGGCCAAAAGCTTGGGCGGACACTTACTTTCCTGCAAAATTCCTTTTGCTTCGGGAGCTTACGGAAAGGCAACACTGGCTTTGTGCCTGACCTCATTTGTGTCCACATCAATCAGTGTGAGTACCAAGCATAAGGCAAGAAACTTATACAGGGCATCTCCAATCATGTTGGCCTCCATCTGTAGGAAAATCTAAACTTGGCAAAGCTATTACGGTATCAATATACTGTTTGGCTGGAATGACTTGGATTAGAATGCCCAGCCAGAAAGAGAGAGGGTAAGCTTATGACCCTGGTGGGGAATTGACCATATCAAGTAATGATCAACCTTGGACAGAGGGGTGGAGTAAGAGAACAGGATGGAGGATGGGGCTTCTGTGTGGTGTCCAAAAGATGCACAGGCTTACCAATAGTTAAATTAAGTTCCAGGAGAAAAGAGGCCACCTGGTACTAAAACATTCTCCTCATCACCCTCAAGAGAAGGGCCCCCCTTGTGCAGTGCATAACCTGATGCTCAAGCACAGGATGGCAAATGACTGTGCCTTCAAAACTTCTAGTGGGAATTCAGAAATTGGCATCATTTAGGAATCACAAGAGTCTAGGCATCAAATAGAATATTTTTTCAGAGCTGAATATTATCAACTGTTGTTAAAAAAAATCCACTTTAAACCAGAAGTGTAACTCTAATACCCACAAGGCTGAGGCAGGAGGATCTAGCATTTGAGGTTAGTGCAGTTTCATAGTGAGCCCTATCTCAAAAACAAAACAAAATGAAAGACCTTCAGTTAACACTGTTCAGGGCCATTTCCTTTAGCAAGAGACCATGGATATGATGGAAATGGCAGTCTTTGTGACTGATAAGCCTGGTGTAGAATTTTAGATAGCATGATGCTGAGGATGAAAGATAATCAGAGCCCTTTAGCATAGTCCATCGAAAAACATATGTAAACAGCTGTCCAAGCCAGCTCTGCTCAAACCTAACCCTAGAGACATGTCCCTCAAATCCCACAGGCTTGGACCGTATGGAAGAAGGATAGCCATTCCCTATGGGAAAAAGTGGTGGAGGAGAACAAACCATTTTCCCTTTATCACGGAAGGGCATCCAGCCCCTCCAGGGGGCCTCAATAAGGCTTCTGTCTGTCTCTTTGGGACAGTAACTTTGTCCCTGCTGACTGAGTGGCCATGTGTCATGCGTGCTTCCTGAGAAACAGGCTCCAACTTGTGTCCCTGCTATATTTGAGTTGTTGAAAGTGGATCCATCAGGAACTAGCCATCTGCGGCATTAGACTGTCATTTTCCTGGGCTGAGGCTTAAAGCGAAATAGGAGCTGAGCCTAGTACCAGATACACAGGAGCCCGCTCTCAAATTCCGCAGCCCGATGCTACCGACTATTTGCTTAGGTTAGATCCCCAAATAGCTTCCAGACTAAGCCACGGGGCCAGTGGATCAAGAGGTGAAGCAGCCAAATACACGGAATACAGCAGGCAGACAAGATGGCACAGCTTCCTTTTGGCGAATTCTAGGGAAATACTGGTTATTTTCTATTTCTAGGATGATTTGGGCATCAAATGCCTGGTGGAAGAATAGGAAGGTCATGTTTTAAAAAACAATTTAAGACAACATTAAAAGGCTGCTTCATGTTAGAGAAGTTGATATTTATCTTCCTTGAAAAGGAAAATTCAGTGTTTTGTGCATTTTGTTGGGGGCTGTGTGAAAGAACTGAACAACAATAGCTATTTGACACTCTAAAGGCTTGTGAGCCTTTATCAGGGCTCTAACTCAGATTTTCCCCTGCCCATGAAGAAGGACTCATTTTGAGACAGACATGCATTTAGCCATCAGAGGGTCCAGAAAGACAGAAGACAGACATTCATTTTGCTTTACTCAGAATGCAGAGGACTAATTCTCTCTCTGGCTTAGACTGCAACTGATCTGAAGAGAACAATCCAAGATGACAGTTAGACACTTTCCAAATAGCTTTGGATAAACAAGTGAGTCCCCAAAGCCAGTGGAGACACTATTTTGGAATATGAAGTAAATAAGAGTCAAGAGGTCATTAACCAGAGTTCTTCTGTGGATGAGGTTACAGTGAGCTGGAAGCCAAGAGGGCTCATCCAGAGACCATCTGGGTTCTAGCCCATGCCTGAGTCACCTTGAGGAAATCCATATTTTCTCCAGATCTCTATATTCATCTTCTACACAATTAAGGGTGGGACCTGATGACATAGGAGTTCTTTCCAGTTCCAGTGTTCTACAGTGTGGAGATGAGAAAGTTGGTCTAGAGTAACTCTGATATAGTTTAAGAAAAATGCATGTTTAAGTCAGAATCTAAAATACAATATTGCTTATGAAATACATACCTACATTTTAAAGCTCAGAAATAAATACACTCAAATGATATTTAAAACATGTATCTTGTGGCCGGGGCGATGATGACTCAATGGTTAAAAGTACTGGCTACCCTTGCAGAGGACCCAGGTTCAGTTCCTAGCATGCACATGGTGGCTCACAACCATCTATAACTCCAGTTCCCGGGGGTCTGATGTGCTTTTCTGGCCTCTGTGGACACCATGCATGCACATGGCTCACAGACATACAAGTAGGTAAAACATTCATGCACATAAAATAACATTTAAATTAAAAATTAGTTTAAAAAATCCATGTCTGCGCATTATTGTTTTAACAGTTGTCTTTCCATTATAACTATGTGTATTTTAAAACTGTTCTAGATTAGCATATAGTATTTGTGTTGACGACATATGCAATTGCTACTTGTAATGACTGGCTAAAAATATATGATGACTGATGAGACACATTTCATAAAGAGAGGAACTCTTGCAAGGGATAGTTAAAAGCATGGGGTGTACAAGGAGGCATACTTCCTGGTTTTACTTTTTGTGGGCTGCTTAGTGTTTGGTGGGCCTGCTTTTGCCATATTCCTATCACTGCGTGGCAAAAAAGTGGCACAGTGGAAAGAACAGTGGGCTTGCTTTGGTTTCTTATTGGGATCTACTGTCCTCTAAAGCCTTCCCTTTCAAATCTGTGCAGCGAGAAGCATAGTGTGACCATGTTTGTCTCAGGTCTAAATGACAGAAGGCATATGTCAAATCCTAAACATGACGGTCTGGTACACTTTTGGTCTCAATTCACGGCCATTGTTATGAGTTTTAAGAGGACCTGGCATGGGAAGTTGGAGGTTAGTCCATGGAAAAACACACCCAGAGAAAACCTCTCCTCTCCTTTCACCTCCTCTCCTCTCTCCTCCATCCCTCCCTCTCTATGTCCGAATCTCGGCTAAACCTGCTGCTATTTTCCCTCAAACGCAAGGCCGTCTTCAATCACTTTGCCTCATAGAAATCGAGGGTAAAATTATTGGGGTTACAAAATCCAAAAGCTTCGTCAGCCATGCTTGAAGGGCGGGAGGATCACTTTTAATTCATTGAACAAGCGTGCAACAGGCACTAAAGCAAGTTTCTTCCCTTTCTTACTTGGTCAAGTTCTATGGCGTGATGTGCTGTTCTGCTATGAGTCACTGGAGCAGCTGCCGTATGGTATTCATTGCAGAGGAGCTGGATTCCATACAAGGTGTTCCCAAAGGTTTCTTTACTGCACAGCCAGCCAGCAGTTCTTTGAAAGGTTGCATTGGGTGACAAGGACACTAAATCCTTACATGGATTACTGCTCCAAGAACGGACAACTGGAAATTACACCATGGTTTTGCTCTCCTCTATTTCCAGAAGAGAGAAGTTTAAATTACTCACAGGGGCCATCCCCACCCTTTCCGTGATGTTTTCTGGCTTTGGAGGCGCTTACATGCTTGCTCCCTCGTGTTTAAAGTCTTACGCCACAAGTTCTTTATGAAAACAAGATGTCTTTTACATTAACAGTAAATAAAATGGAGACTGTCACTGGAACATCACTCTGGGTAAAGGATCCAGATTTAAAATGAAAGTTTGATGACCTCCTGACCTCAAACCCAGCCTTCTCTATTTCTAGCTGCTTGGAAACGATCTCTACTTGGGTCTTCCACAGCAGCCTCCTGCTCATTATATCCAAAACGTTTGTCCCACACTGCCCTTCTGTTTGCATGGCTTTTGTTTTAGTTGAGGGCACTACTCCATTCTCAGGCCAAGAAAACCTTGAGTCCTAGTCATCTCCAACTTGTTGTTGTCTTTCACCCATCGTTTCACAGACAGCATAGTGCCCAGTGTAGAGACTGACTCAGAAACATCATATTGACTAATACACTGAGAATGCCTAGAAATAAAGGGGACACTAGACTTTAAATAAGCTTCTTATTTGGGGTTGACTTTTGTTTCTTTGTTTGTTTCAGAATGTCCTCTGTAAAACTAGGGACAGCAATAGCCTAGTTTACGTGCGTTGCTGTGGCTTAAATCAGACATATGCAGGAAAGGAATGGGGCGTGTGTGAGTGCGTGTGCAAATGTGCTTTACACTCCCTATGAACCTAAGCATCAGGCCAAGATCCGGGGAAGACTGACAAGAAGTTTCAAACTGAACTCCTGCTCTCCCAGAGCGCAGGATCTGCCTGGGGAAAGCTAAATCCAGATGGAACGCTCAATGACTTCCCAGGGCAGACATTCAATCCAGGTCTGCTCTAGGCTGCACCGCTAAGACTCGAGCTAAGCCCTGAAGGACAAAATAGGATCTGCAGACAGAAAAAGAGGAGAAGCCAGAACATTCCAAGGGAAAAAGAACAACATCAGACATGGCCGAGGCTGTTACCCGCATGGTGTATTGCAGCTGGCCCACTGAAATTTGTTTCATCAGCTGCAAGAGAACTCTGGAAAATTGCCTCTTTAGAATCCCGCTCTTTAGCATGGCCTGTGTGGAAAGGCAAACACACCTGTCCTTCTGTGGGTATGACTTCACCTGCACCTTGGGGTGCTTTGGTTAAATCAGAATAGTTTCTCTGGAACAGCCAAGTAGATGGATGGGCTGGGGGGATGGACCTCTGGTTAGTGGAGGCCCAGAAGGCAGCAATTCTGGAGCTCTACAGAGAGTTTGTACTGGGAATCTAGATAGTAGCCTGAGATTCCGGAGATGTTAGCAAGTAGTAGGTCGTTCAACTATCCACAGGGAAACAGGGACATCATTTTGAATATGGAGAAGGCAGCACATCCTTACCAGGATCTGTTTCAAGTGGTGTCTTCTGTTGGTGTGCTTGGAAGTTTTGCAAATCAGAGTAACATGTACATTTATATTAGAAAAGTGGCAAACTACGCTGTTAGATAAAAGAAGATTTGCCACAGATGGGTTATTCCATTTGATGAGTTCTTGGCAAACAGACCATGTCAGGCATGGAGATGTGGTGCCTTGGAATCAGGGCTGGAACAGGCTTTCTGTTTTCAGTTACCTAGGCTCGCCCTCTTTGTCACTTCAAAGTTGACTCCTAGGCTTGATCTCAGGTTGAGTGTTGAGTGGGGAGGTTTCTTTCCAAAGACTATCGCTTCTCCCCTCACCCCCAAGAGACTGCTGCTTTTAGCAGAGACTGCTCCAGGAATGGTTGGGAGTTCAGAGGAAGCTGGTCTGCCCTCAGGGTGGCACTTGGGGCATCTCTACTTGGCCAGTCTTCCATTCCCTGCAGCCGTAGCACCAGGCAGGCCAGCCAGCCTTTGTTTGCATTGGCATGTCCTTAGCTAACTTGGGCAAAGATGTTTAGGAAAATGTTCAAAGAGGTTGGTTCTGTGTTTTCAAGAATGAGCTATGACATAAAAGCCTAGCCACTTTTCTTTTGTTTGACTATTTCCCTCCCACAGCAGGTTCTACTATTAGCGATACTGGGATTTTGTGCTCCAATTAGGTACATTTATAATCAATCCCTTGGGGTAATTCATAAATGCTTCTCTTGGAGTCCATGGTGGGCTAAGCTCTGGTAGTCAGAGGAAGTGAAAGGCTTCAGAGAAAAACATTTAGTTTTCAGATGGGTGAGAAAGGGGTTAAAGTTATCAGGGCATAATGTGGGACTGTCTATCAGTGACAACAGTGTTTGGAAAAACAGGAATAAGCTTCATGTGGGGGAAGTGGTCCAGTAATTTCTCCAGTAGGGAGTGACCTGAGCTGTACTATGATAAATAAGTTGAACTGAGTTTAATCAGTTCACCACTATTTTTAAGCTTTATGTGAATGACTATAGGTCCACATTGTGCCATGGTGCACCTGTGAACGTTGGGGGGACAGCCTCGCCTTCTATCTTGTTTGAGATAGGGCTTTTTCCTTGTAGTTATTTGCTGTTGCCTACGTGGGTTTTCTATAGTGCGATTTTGCTATTTCAGCATAGCCCTCTCTTGTTTCTTTTGGTCTTTAGCTACGCAGGCCAGCTATCTTGGAGCTATTGATTCTCTTGCCTCAGGCTCCCGAGTGCTTATATCACTAACATACCACCACACCCAGCTTTCAATGTAGCTCATAGGTTTGAGTCGATTAGATTCTTGCCTAAACAAATGGAGATATGACATCTTGTTGGAGGAAAAATACTCATGTTTGACCTATTGAAAAGTTCTGTACATTTGTCTCCACTTTAGAACTCTCCAAAGCACTTTTTTTTCTTCCATTGGTTTTGGGGATCAAGTCCAAGACTTCATACTTGCTAGCTGAGTTTCTAACCAACAGAGATGCATTCTCAGCACCCAAAGGAATTGCTGAGGGTCTATTTTGTCTACAAATAATTTGTTTTCCTTAGCAAGAACCTAATGATTCCTAAGAGAGGGCCTGGCCATTCATTCTTCTGGTTTGTTTCTTCTGTTGGCATGAAAGTTGTGCGAGCAGAGCCTATGTCTTACACTTGGTGTCTCTCCCACAGTACCTCAGTCCTCCTAAGATCAGTCAAACAAAGTAGCTCAGAAACCAATAGATTCATAATGTGCTCATATCAAGGATTACTAGACACATTTGTTTCTCTAGCAAATTCAAGGTTCATGAGAGTTGTGTGTGTTCTGCCAAGTTCTCCTGAAGACAGAAAGGAAGATTCATGCTATCGTGTCTATCCCATGACTTGCTGGCATCCTCTGTGCTATTTCTAGAAATGGAATCTGGCTGTTGCCACCCCAAGCTTGGTCATCTGAGCACCTGGCAGTTGTCTATTGATGCCTGTTCAGCTGTCACCATCTTACCCCTGGTTCTGTTTGCTCAGGGCGTTTCCTTGAGCAGCCCTGACTATTTTGAGTCTAAGTTACAGCTGTCAGCATTTCAGGCGTAGCACATGTGTTTCTAGAATTAGGTAGAAATATTTGAAGCCTGAAAAAGTAACTATAATGTTCTGAGTATGAAAGAAATATTTAGGCAAGTATTAACTGGCAGCACGCACACTAAAAAGAATTGAGTCCCTGGTAATAAAAGAAGAGGACAGCAGAACTAGTCATCTTGGGTTACGTGCATTTTAATAGTAGGGGTTAAGTTACCAAGCTATTTATATAATTTTTATTAGCATGTCATTAAGGAATTGCCCAAACATGGTAAGACTGTTTGCTCTAAACAGCAATATGACAGAATTGACCAAACACATTAATTTTATTCTAAAAGAACTAGATCTTCGATGTAAAAGGTCACTCCAGTTATGTGTGTCTAAGGGATACTTTGGAAGTCAAACTGTGTCTCTTGACCGCATTCTTTTAAAAGTTAATAACTTCTGCTCTCCAATCTTGGAGGGACAATATAGATCTAGCTTATTTATGCTGTAGCTCTAAAGCAAAAGTGTTAGCTGTTATTAGTTCTCTTTGAGCCAGGCTGAGAAAAAGTAGAGAATTAGTTTTCTGGAACGCTAAGACACTAATGCAAAATAAAGGGAATGGAAACTTCTCCAACTCTCAAGAGCAAGATGAATCTAGTGATCTACTAGAGATAGAGTCAATTCCCTTTACATTTAGATGTTCTTCGGGATTCCTTTATTTGGATCCGTTGAGGCAGGGGGTCTCTAGTCTCACTTCAATTTTGCCCTTCATTGAATTGCTTTCGTGATATGTGATGGAACAGATGAAGCAAAGCCTGGTTAGCAAAGCCACCATCATCCAGACTTGCTGGACAAAAGCTGTTGTAGAACTAAAGGTTTTGGAGACAGAAGTAGCTGTGGTGCCGATGAAGTAAAGGCCATGATTTCAATCCTTAAAAGGACTGATTATCTTCATTTCTTTCCAGATGATTCTGATACAGAGAGTCCTGACACTATGCTTTTGGGAAACACTACAGGAGAGACTAAACCCAGTCATTTCTACAGTCTAAAGAAAACTAAAAGCTTAACAGCCATCACTTTTAGTCTCTTTCGAAATTTGGCTTTTTGTGGCGCCATGTGTCTCTATGATCATTCTGGTCCTATTTCCTTTCAGTCAATAAATTATTGATAAAAAGATTACTGAATTAGATCATATGTTGGAGAAGTTCAAACTTAAATCCTTGGCCCTAGTGCTGATTTGCAGTCTAATCTTGACTTAATCAGTTAGTTATTTTACCCTTTTGTAAACTGAAAATCCATCTAAGAAACATCTGGTACATTTTGGATGAAAAGTGTTTGCATCACAGGATTAACTTTCCTCGTCTATCTATGGTTGCCAGATTTAGAGAAAGAAGAGAAGGCATCCAGTTAAATTTGAATTTCAGATAAACAATGGCTGATTTTTGCTATAAGTACATAGCATATAAGTACATATACTTGAAGGTATATTTGCAGCAAGTATTTTATTGGTTATCTGAAATTCAGATGTAATTGACTGCCCCATATTTTTATCTGGCAATCCTGTCTCTACCACCACCCTTTTCCTGGAGTTTGTACTTTCTAAGGCTTGGGCAAGAAGAGAGAATTTTGTAGCTCAAGGCCAAGAAGGAAATGAGTACTCATTTAGTATAATACAGGAAAGGAAAAATGCTAGAAAGAGATTAACTGTCCACATTGGAGAAATCTAGGTTCGTTCCAGTGATGGGGAGGATGGAGAGTGACTGTGCAAATGCATGCATGGCATCCCAACGACGGTGCAATTCAAACCACACAATCCAACACGGGACTCCGTAGCGTCAGAAAGAAAAATATATATATATAAAAAAAAAACTAAGGACTTCATCAAACAGAACACCAACTCAGAAATCCGCCTGCTTCTGCCTCCCAAGTGCTGGGATTAAAGGTGTGTACCACTACTGCCTGGCGACAGATTACATTTAAAACTGAGTGACATGAAACAATAAACCAGACTGACAGTAGATAATAAACAATGGATTTCCCATTAGCAACAATGGGATTCAGGATGCAATGAAATACTATTTGCAAGGTACTGGTGGGATTTATTCATTCACTTAAAATTTGATATGGAGTTGAATTATCTGACAACAACAACAGAAAGACTAGACTTGAGTTATCATCCACAAAGGATGGCAACTAAAATGAAAACGTTTTGTCATTGATGTCACCTTTACATTTTTATTTCCTCATTCATGGATTTAGCAGGTGTGGGCACCCTGAGGATTGAACTCAGGTAGTCAGTCTTGGGGCCAAGCATCTTTGCCCTCTTGCTAGCCCCCAAAAGGACTATTTAAAGAAAGTAAACTAACATGAAGAAATCTAAACCCAGAATAGAGCGCTGAAGTTCAAGAAACAATGCAGTGAAAACTTCGGTAAATATGAACACATTAAAATAAGCCCCATTTGAGAACTTTTGAGATAAATAAAGTGATCTAAAGTTCTGGGGACTGGAGAAATGGCTTGGTAGTTAAGAGCTCTGCTCTTCCAGAGGGCCCAGATTTAGCTCCCACCCACATGGTGTCTCACAACCATCTCTAACTCCAGTCCCAGGTCCCCCAATACCTTTTTCTAGTTTCTGTGGTCACCAGGCAAATAGGCAGTGTACAGACATACATGCAAGAAAAATAGACACATAAAATTTTAAAACGTGAAATACAGCCTAAAATTCTGGTGACCAGAATAAAGCTGTTCAAAAAAGGATTCACAAATGTATAATTACTAATTTCTGTGGTATGAAAGAAAAGTGTAGCACAAAAAATATTTATCAATAGTCATATTCAAAAATAAATTTATAGTATTATCCATAGGATGAACAAAAAATACATTTGCCTAAGTTTCGATATGGTCATTGGTTACGTGCAAATAAATTAAGGTAACTACTTAATAACAGCTTGAAATAACAATTTCCAAAATTTTGAAGAAGGCAGACGAGAAAAAAAAATCAATCAAGCCAATAAAGGCAAAAAAAGCAACTACATAAAATGATTTTTAAAAAAGTAAAATAAAAAATACCACAGAAAGGACACTGTGAATTCTGTTTAATCATGCTTTGTGTGTGTGTGTGTGTGTGTGTGTGTGTGTGTGTGTGTGTGTCTGAAGCATCACTGTCTAGACAGGGCCCTTATTCTTCAATACTTCATTCAATGTTGAATGGTAAAAGGTTAGAAAAGTATAAACCAGGAAAATCCTAACCAAGAGAAAGCTCATAAAGCTATATATGCATCATATTTTAAGACATCTTGGCAGAATACCATTGAGATTAAATAAATCATTACCCATTGAAAAAAATTTTAACAAAATGGTATAATAATCCAAATGCTATGTTTCTGACAATGGGGGAATTATAGCCATAAAGATTTTATACTATTATGAATAATTCTCTACCAATAACATTGAAAATTGATGAAAATATCACTGTTTAATCTCGAGGAAAAACAGAAGAAAATATTTCACACTCATAAGACTATTGCAATTTGATTCCTCAAACCAGACAAGAACAGTCCAAGAAACAAAAACATTGGTTAAATCTTCCCATAAACATAGAGACCAAACTTTGAAAAATGATCTGATTGATGTATGTATATGACCATCCAAGGTGTGCTCCACAAATGCAGTGATGGTTCCATGCTAGAAAATCCCATGTTAGGACCCACCACTGAGGCAGGTTAAAGGAAAGAAAGCTATCTAAAAAAACGATGCAACCCACATGTGTAATAAGGTGATCTCAAAAAGTGGCCTTGGGAAACCTCCTTAGTTTGATAAAAAGGTATCAACAAGAATTGTGTAAAAAACATAATGAGAGACTATAAACATTTGTTGTAAATCTCTAGAAAGAAAGGATAATAAGGATAATGATGCCTGCTATTCCTGCTTGTTTTTTTTTTTTTTTTTGTTGTTTTTTGTGTTTTGTTTTTTGAGACAGGGTTTCTCTTTGTAGTCCTGGCTGTCCTGGAACTTACTCTGTAGACCAGGCTGTCCTCGAACTCCCTGCCTCTGCCTCCCAAGTGCTTCCTGCTTGTTTTTAAACATTGTAATGGAAAACTCAGCTAGCACTGACTGTGGATAGAGACAGATGATAGATTGCTTCCTGGTATGTGCAAGGCCCTACATTTGATTTCTGGGACACAAATAAACAAATAAACAATAAGTAAATAATTCAATCTTACCAAACATAATGGTCTAAGAAAATAAAGAAAACAAAGAAAAACTTCATATCTGAGAATGACATTGATTGCCTCTATAGCAAATGGAAGAGAACCTAGATGGTAGAACTGATATAAACATTCAATAAGGATGCTTGAGGTATCAATAGGAAGAACCAGTACCATATATTCCCAGAAATAACAAATTGGAATACAGACATTTTAAAGGAATATTATTCAAAATGTGTGCTTTTAGTAAGGCAGTAGTCTTGAGTTATATGTAAATAGTGCAAATACAAACAACACCCTTTAAACAAGTTTCTCTAGGTTCTTTGAAATTTAACATTTTAAAAATATTTTTATTCAATATATTTTCTATTTACATTTCTGGTTCCTTAGGTTCTTTCTTCATGCCTACAGTGGTAACCATGTTCATTCACTCAGTCACCAGAGTTGACTGTATGACTGCACACACAATGACCACAGAAAATTTTATGGGAAAAATAGCTAAAAAAAAATCATAAAAGATGACCTTGTACTTTCAGTTCTAGGACAAGATGATGGAAAAGTATTTTCCCCTATTCTTCCTTCCAAGTATAATTAACCCTGAATACTATGTATAATACAAAGACTCTGACATGGAAATGAGGGCAGACAGCTAAGGATTTTGGGAACTGAGGAAGTATTGCTAAGTTCCCTCTATTTTCTTTTGACCTTATATATCCCAAGTAGGGTGCTAGAGAAGCCAGCAATTCAAGAACATCAATAAATATAGACCAAGAAAAGCCTCTTTCTTTTAGGCAAGGAAAAGGGGAAAGGAGCCACCTAGTCCAACAGAAAATCCTTAGTAATGGTTCCTCTATGCTCCAGTCAAACTCAGAAGAGGATGGCCTGTTTTCACTCATGCCACTTAAGTCATAGGGATCCTGGACTTTTGACCTTCCTGACTGTAAGGTGTCCCAGTCATTTAACCAATGAGGTGTCTAAGAGGGTATAGTGAGGAGCTGGAACTATATTAAGTCCCTCTCTAAAACCTGTACTAAAATCCAGACCTTTGGAATGTCTGTATTTGAATTGCTTATTTCTAGGATTATATGGTACTGATTCGTCTTTTTTTTTTTTTTCCGAGACAGGGTTTCTCTGTATAGCTCTGGCTGTCCTGGAACTCACTCTGTAGACCAGGCTGGCTTCGAACTCAGAAATCCGCCTGCCTCTGCCTCCCAAGTGCTGGGATTAAAGGCGTGCGCCACCATGCCCGGCTCCTGATTCTTCTTATTCATACATCAGCATCCTTTTTGAATGCTCTTGTTAGTTCTACTACCATCTAGGTTCTCTTACATTTTCTATGTAGAGAAGAACAATAAGGTCCTTGGTTGTGAGTGTTAGTTTTAAATGTCAACTTGTCACAATGTAGAGTCCCCTGACAAGAAGGGCAAAAAGTCTTAAGCAATAGGCATAAAGAAGAACCAAATAGAGATTTCAGAACTGAATGAACAAAGGCAAGAGCAAATCTGAAGGAAGAGCATGTAACTAAAATGACTGGGCGGATAAGGAGTAGGGGAGATGGGAGTGGGGGAGGAGGAGAAAAGGAAGGTACAGGATGATAAGGAAAATACACTCAGCGCACAATATCTACTTATATGAGAATTTAAAAGACAAAAAAATTACCTTGTACAAACAATAGAAAGTAGCCAGAAAAAAAAAATATGAGCAGAGAACCAAAGAGCTGAAGTATTGTAACAAAAGACACAGTGAACATAGCGAGGCAGGGCAGTGCATGCAACTTCTAACTTAAGGAGCAAAAAACAGGAGGATCATCATGAGGTCCAGGCCAGCCTGGGCTACATAGTGAGTGTTTGTATTTCCCTCTTTTTCCATCCTTCCCTCCCTTCTTCAATGTCTCCCTCTTTCCTTTTATTCAGAAGAGCCAAGGCAGACAAAAGACAGCGATTACAAAGCACTCACAAAAATCAAAACAAAACACAGTGGCTGAAATTTTCTCGACTTCGTAAAAAAGAATAAAGCTACGTCTTTTAAATCTTTAAAAAGATTTAAAAAGCTGAATGAGCCCCATATGGAGTAAACCCAGAGAGATTTAGGGCAAGACCTATCACAGTCAATATTCTGATAATAAAAAGAGAGAAATCCTGAAAGGAACAAGAGACAATAGCTCAAGTCTAATGCAAGAATAGTCAACAACTACCCCATCCTGCCCTGCAGAGGGACAGCAAGGAAGCAGACAGTGTGTGTTTCAAGGACTGCAAGAAAAGAATTTTCAGTGAAGTTTTACAACCAGCAAAAAAAATATCTTCCCAGAATGAAAGGGAAGTCCAGACATTCTCAGATGAAGAAACACTCAAAGAATTTATCATTAGCACACTGAACTTTAAAGAATAGCTAAAGGAAGTTCTCCAAACACAAATGAATAATAGGAAGAATCTTGGAGAATTGGGAAGGAAGAACAAAGAAAGTGCAAAAAAAGGGGGGCAAATACAATAGGCATTCCTATTCTACTGAGGATTCTAAATTATGGCTGACAGAGCAAAAAGTAAAATTTATCTGATATGATTTTCAGTGCATGTAGAGAAGATATTTAAGATCAACTCTAAACAGGAGAGGGAAAACGGATATAAAGAGAGCTAAAAAGATTTCACACTTTATTCTAGCATATTAAATGACGGCACTAGCCAACTGTTAAGTTATAAACATACACTATCAGCCTCAGAGCAATCCCCAAAGGCCACAGAAACAGGCTCCGTAAACTTTGTCATTAGGTCCAAATGGAATTCTAAAAGTGTTCAACTTCAGTTGGGCATATAGCTCATTTGTTGGAGTATTTGCCTATCACACACAAGGCCTAAGTTCCATCGTCAACATGGAAGAAGAAACTAAATTCCTCACCCCTCATAGTGTTTAGGTAACCCTCAGAAAAACAAAAATCAGGGCAGCCAAAAACAAACAAACAAACAAACAAACAAACACCACCCAAATCAGAAATAACTAAAACACCCCTCAACACAGAAACAGTTGAAGAGAGGTGTGACCAGATCATATGCTCAGTGATGAGAAGAAGCAACTGCTTAGGTGGACCTCCAGGGAATCATGCTGAATGAGAAAAGTTGTGTTCTGCATTATTCCACTCATATAATAATCCGAAATGGCAAAATCATAGAGATCAAAAGATCAGTATTTTCTAGAGAGGAGAGATGGGAGCGTTCGGCATAGATATAAAGGGAGCAGAAGTGGGGGAGATTGCTTGGTAGGCAACAGTGCTTGATTTGAAAGCATGAAGACCTGTTGAAACCCCTGTACCCGTGTAATAAACCAGGCATGACTGTAATACCAG
The DNA here is from genome assembly GCA_964023405.1 of Apodemus agrarius. Classification (NCBI taxonomy): domain Eukaryota; kingdom Metazoa; phylum Chordata; class Mammalia; order Rodentia; family Muridae; genus Apodemus; species Apodemus agrarius. The sequence goes on from OZ030010.1 coordinate 130,218,222, forward strand.
CACTGGGAGCAGAGACAAGGTGATCCTCACAGCTTGCTGGACAGCCTAGCTAACTAGTAAAATTCTGATTCATGGAGAGACTTTATAAGAGGGGGAGGGGGAGGGGAAGAGGGAGAGGGGGCAACCAAAATTAAAAATGAATTATGAACCAATATTAAAAACCAAGTTTTGTAACATTTTGATGAAATTACACAATACCTCTATAATATTACAATATGCAAAGATTAAAATCTTACAAATTCTAATTTTAAAAATGGGCAAATGTTAAAGCATGCACCTCTAGTTCCAGCTACTCAGGATTGTAAGTCAGGGGTACTGCTCGAGCCCAGGAGTACAAGAACAGCCTGTGACCAAAAGTAAGATCCATCTCAAAAAAAAAAAAAAAGACAAATCATATATAAGAGACATTTGCCACACATATAACTGAAAAAGAAAGAGTGGTCTACAGAGACACGGACTACATAGAGCATGGCCCTCTTAGCAGTACTTTTGTTTTCTGTGGTTTCAATTATCTGAGGTCAAACTTAATGTGAAAGTATTAAATGAGAAATGCCAGAGAGAAAACTACATATGTTTGAAATTGCTCCACTTTCTGAGTACCACGGATAAAATCCTGTTGTCTTATGTTGTCCCTTCTGGGGCATGAGTTGATCCAGCATATCCATGTTGTATATGTGACCAGCCTGTTAATCACCATGATCTTGGTTATCAGATCATGGTATCATTGACCATGCTTGTTATGTCTGAGTAATAATTACTTTCCTTAAGAATGACCCTTAATGTAAATAAAGAATATATCCAATAAAAAAAGAAAAATGTAAATAAAGAATATATCCAATTAAAAAAAAAAGAATGACCCTTAAATCCAAGAGGAGTGATATTGGCAATTAGAATGATCCAAAGGGAAGACAGAAATGGAAAGGTCTAGGTTTAATGAGGAAAGAAGACCTAGTATGCTGAGGTTGACAAAATCTACACAGAGTTCACACTATTCTATGCTATGGAGTTTCCAGCATCCACTGGGGTTGGGGGGGGTTATCATATTTCCACTTGATTAAGTAGAGAATATCACACTATAAGTCTTAATTTTCTAAAAAGTAACCTGCCCCAAAGCAAAATGGGGAAAAATACCAATAGACATCTGGAGAAGAAACTGCAAATGTTTTAATATGAAAACATGCTTGCCCTCCTCAGGACTCGGGAAAATAAACAACCACAACCAAAATGAGACATTATCTTACTCATCAGATTGGCAAAAATTAACACTCACTGTCAATGTTATGGTATCATGGCAACTCATCCTCCACAAGTAGGACTGTGGACAGGCGGAGCTATGTCAAAAACAGATCTGTCAATGCTCACACTTAAAATGTGCATATTCTGTAGTTCAGAAATCTTACTTTATTTTTAAAGATTTATTATTTGTGTGTGTGTGTGTGTGTGTGTGTTTGCTCATGTACACAGGCTCACACACATGTGCATACCACATGTGTGAGGAACCTTGCAGAGGCTTGAAGACAGTATCCAATCCCCTGGAGCTATAGTTATAGGTACTTATCAGGCATATGATAGGACTGTTAGGAACCAAACTTGGGACCTCTAAAATCACAGGAAGTGCTCTTAATTGCTGAGCTATCTCTACAGCCCCAATCTTACTTTCTCAAAGAAGAATTTCTGTGGAACATCCTATATGGTGTTTGGTGCCTACTGTTTCTGGAAAATTAGAAACTACCTAAAATATCCATCAGTTGTGGAATAAGTAAACTAAGTGTGTTTCTAACAGTAAGAATGTTCAAGAACATGATGCAGAGTAAAAACAAAAACAAAAACGTACGTATGTGCTCTCTCTCCATACCATCACATTGCGTATTGAACCTATTTCTATAGCATTACAAAAGGAAACTCTTAGAACTGAAAAACAAAGGAAATACAGCAGTGAACTTACACTGTACAGGAGGAATGTATTTGCTATATTCTTCTCTGAACTTTAATGTGTATTTTGAGTCTTAACTAGAAAGGAAAGGTATGTTAAGTACTCAATTACCAAGGAAACAGTAATTTTAGATGCCCGCCTTACCAGAGCCATTTTAATATTTAAAGAAATATACAGGACTGGGGGTACAGCTCAGCTGGTAGAACATGATGCCCTGGGATCCAGTGCTAGAAACACACACACACACACACACACACACACACACACACACATACACAGACACACAGACACACACACACACACACACACACACACACTCCTACCTGAAAAAAAAGAAGGCTATGTAATATTGGACATAAAAGTTGGAGCCTTGGTCACAAGGAAGAATGTAAGTTGGGCAAATGACACCTGGGATGAGAAAAAGAAGAATCTGGGTGTGGCTGTCTGTAAGGGAAGAACAGGGCTAACAGGGTGGTTGGAGAAGGTGGAAGGAGAACCACAAAACACACTTTGCTCAGAAATCACATCATGCTATCGAACATTACATTCTTGCTTTAAAAAATGAAGCACAAGGAATGTTTTTCAAAAACTTGGAGCCCTGTGGTATTTGCTGTTGCTTATGTAGTGTGGATTTCTGAGGCACAATTTCAAAGGGTGCCCCTTGCTGCTAGCGCCAGTCCTGCAATATGGGTAAGTTGACAAGGCCGTGATAGAAGGATGGACATCCTCTGGATAGAAACACACAAAGAGGGACCAGAGCTCACTTTCCCCCTCAACCACGCTTTCATCCCTTATAAATAAAGCAGTGTTTTAAAACACCCACACATAAAATTTAGAGTGAGATTTATAGAAACACAGACACCTAAGTGCAAATAAATCCCTTCCAACATTATCAAGATCCCCTCTATCTTGGTCATCAGGCTAGGGTAGATTTAACCCAATTTAAATATTTCTTCAGTCATCTGTGGCTTGTAGGCCGCCCTCCCCCCCCCCCAGCTCCCTTCACCTCAATCAAGCCCACTGGTTGATTATACTGCTTCAATCTTTCTAAGGCTACAGTTTTCAAGAGCCTTTTTATTGCTTAGGGCATGTTCCTTCTCCTAGCCAGTGCTCAGAATTTTAACTATCTAACTTGTCAATTTCTCTCTTTCTCTTTACATGGGGGAGAAACGGGGATTTCTGTTCCACACAGTTTGGCAGAGGCCAGCAGGGAGTGAGATTACAGCCAGATGTGCATCTACATGTCAACAGCCAGAAGGTCTGGGATGGTGCTTTTTCAATCAGAAGGGAGTAGTTATTTTCCCTCTCTCAGAGAAGGCCTCCTCCCTCCCGATTTGGCTGCTGGATTCTCACTGATTAATTACCGAGGTTGCATCTCAACACCACTGGTCCCCTTAACGGTTCTAGCAGGATTCCAGCTCATTTTTAAATGTATTTCTTTCTTCTGAAAGAACTGTCTTCCTTTTGCAAAGCATACATTGGAAAAAAGTAACAGAAAGTCTTAAAAAGGACAATGTATCCTTTAGAGTTGGTTTCATTATTTTGAGACAAGGTCTCACTACACATAACCCAGGTTGGCTTTGAACTTGCTGTTCTTTGCCTAAGACTCTCTAGTGCTACATTAATAGTCAAATGAATTGCTTGTTCTATTTGCTTGGTATGTATCACTTCCAATATCTTCATAAATATGTTTCATATTGGAAAAGCAAGGCAACATAGGCATACTTTTCTCTGTATCCGACAACCACAAATCCGTATTTGGCTTCCCCACAGGGATAGCTATATAGTTCTTCCCTAGTAACTAGTTCCCATTTCTAGACTGACTCACAACCAAGGCTATCTGTGTTCTAAGGATGCTACATGAGGTCTATAACAAATCACTCTATGAAACCTAACCTGGAAACTATTCCTTGATCCTACTCTTATTTCTAAGGAGCTTAACATATAATTCGGCCAGTTCTGGAAGTGGTTGCTCCCCAGTTGTAGAACCATTCAGCATTCTCAAAGATGACATCTCTGTACTTGTAAAACTACTGGAAACAGAAACCTTGTAATTTACCTGACAATAGGTATCACAAAACTGGGGGCCAATCGAGCTAAAAAATGTGTTCACTTAAGTGCAGGAAAAGCTGCATCTTTTTAACCTGTCTTCCCACGTATTCTCTCTCTGCTCTCCCACATAACACAAACGTCATGGCTACACTGTGATGTACCTGCAAACGACTGCTACATGCATTAAATACATTCCCAAATGCACTTTCGTAATATATGATTCTAGACGTGCTATTAACTGAGATCTGGGCAAGACACATACTTGTAATCCTGGCACCTAGAAGGCTGGGGTAAGAGGATCTCATGTTTAAGGCCTGCCTGAATTACATATTAAGTTCTAGAACAGCCTTGGCTCTATAGTAAGACCCTGCCTTTAGAAAAAAAAAAAGGGAGAAGAGAAGAAAACAGACAAATCTGGGTGTAGTCAAGCTAGCTTGTTAGCCCAGCCTATCTGGGACAGAGGCAGTAGGATCGGGAGGTCAAGGTTATCCTTAGTTACATAGTGAGAGACCATCCTGAGCTACATAAGGCCTTGCATCCAAAAACAAAAACTGACACGCCACCCTAAAAGACTGAAATGTAAGCAAATAAGAGGAAAACCTTGAATCCACTTCAACTTATAACTAAAGTAAACCATCCAGCAATGTCATTACCTTAACTACTATGTATAACAAATTACTCATCAGCTGTGCTTGACAATGGCTACTCTTGTCAAATGGTGGCCTGCCGTGCTATCTCATGCCTCTATGTATGATAGTTCCCTCTGTTTTGAAAGTTTTTAATGATGTTTCCAAAAAAAGGTAGATTGAGGGAATGAATGAATGAACGAATGAATGAAGTGCTTGTGACCTCATAAGCCTCAGGTTACATTTAGAACATTCCTACACTGAACCACGCTGTGCAGTAACAAAAATAATATCCCATTATGAATAGTGAAGTCAACTGTGATTATGGGCAATTTTCTTGACCAGAAAGCATAGAGCAGCAAGATGCTTTGCAGCTGTACATTTCTATTAAGGGCTGTTTAAATAAACATAAACCACGTTTGCCCGGAGAGAGTGAAAGACATACACAAATTTTGGTTAGAAAATAGGTACATTCATTTTTTTCATTTGCTTTAAAATGTGCCCTTAAAATAATAATTACCCTGGGTTGTCATTTTTTTTTTTTTTTTGACCAGCGACAGGGACCAGAAACAGTGACCTAATTTGAGCAGGGGTTCGCTGGGACATAATATGGCTACTGTGCCTGGAGTCTTTCTTGGTCATAAAAGCCATAAGGAAGAATGACATAATGGTGAGATGGTAAATCACAGCCCAAACCATTTTGGTTGGCAGAATTTGAAAGATAAATAAACATTACTTCAGGAGCAGAGAAGACGTGCCTAATTACCTCCGTGCCTAGGCTAGGATCCCTGCGGCTGCTGTCCTTCCTGGACTCAGGTGGGTCTGTACAGACAGGGTCCACGTGTGCAGGATCCTGGAATGGTCCAGTGAGGAGGTTGGTTGGCTATGGATGTGGAGACTGGCCCACCTCCGAAACCTCCTCTCCAGGGAAATCAGGCAGTCCAACTGAGTAAGAAGAGAAGCCCTGAGGGGCCCCCGGTGGAGCCTGGAAGGAGTGGGATTGGAAGAAGAGGAGAGGCTGGTCCCACCCACTCTGCCTTGGAAGTGGTGGGGAGTTGAACTGATTGCGTTTGCAAATCTCTGCACTTTTTACCTCAAGCCAGTCCAAATTCCCTCTCTCTTGTTCTGTGGTCACCGGGCCTGGCCACAGTTGGAGCCCAAATGGGCTTTAGGGCTCATCCCAGGTGATCGGAGCCCGGGGCTGGAAGCTCCACTTCTTGCTTCCTGTCTTTTTAGAGCTCAGAAACTTCCACCCTATTGTATTTTTTAATGACAGTTCCATACCATCCCCCAAGTGTTTCCTCTCTTTCCCTCCCCCAACCTCTGTCTCTTACAGGCACACACACACACACACACACACACACACACACACACACGGCCCTCATCACTGAAACTTAACCCAGTAAAAGATAGCTCCTCTTTACAGTCCTTGGCAACCTTCATTTTACTGTCTCTATAAATTTGATTTAGTCTGGATAACTCAAAAAGTGGAATCACAGAGTATTTTGTTCTTTTACGAGAATTTGATTAACATAATGCTCTTGAGGTTCATCTGTGCTGTCTGTAGGCATGTGTCAGAATTTTCTTTCTTTTAAAATCTGTCCAGTACTCTCGTGTGTGTGTGTGTGTGTGTGTGTGTGTGTGTGTTACATTTTGTCACTTTTCCACAACCTAGAATCACTTGGGCAGAGAACATCAGTTGAGGAATTGTTTAAATCAGGCTCATCTTTGGGAGATTAGGTAGTTTGTCGACTAGTGTGGGAAGATCCAGCCCACTGTGAGTGGCACCAATTCCCTCAGCTGGACTTGGACCATTTAAGTGAAGAAGGCCAGCTGAGCCCACACGTGAGCAGGCAGGCACCATGGCTTCTTTTGCTTCTTTTTGCTCTTTGTTAGGAATGTGATGTGACTAGGTGCGTGAGTTCCTGACTTGATTTCCCCTTGATGATGGATTGTAATTTAGAACTGTAAGCCAATTAAACCCTTTCTTTTCTAAGGTGCTTTTTTTTTTTTTTTTTTTTTTTTGGTCAGACTATTTTACTACAGCAACAGAAATGAAGCTAGAACCCCTGCTGGTCTGTTCCCATCTCCCAAACTTTTGGACTGTTTAAATGTTAGGAACAGATGTCTCACCTTTGTTCCCCCACAACCCTACCCTCTGGTCATCACAGCCTGGTGTACATTGGTCACACAGACCAGCTGCTGAGGTTTCTGCCTCCTTTATCTGCCTAATATTGCGGTGAGTAGGTAATTACCTACTTCCTGTACTGAGAAGAGGGTTAACAGTGAGAATCAGCAAAGCTAAGCAACTTGCCCAAGGTCAAACAGTTACAAAGGATGGAGAGATGGCTCAGGAGTCAAGGAACACAGATTTCTCTTACGGAAGACTGAAACTGAATCTCCAGTACCATAAATGGAAACTCCACCTCCAGCAGACTCCAATACCTCAGGCTTCCACAGACACATACACATGTATATACCTACATATCCACATACATAATTCTCATAATTAAAAATAAAAATAAATGTTTAATGAAAACCCAAAGACTTGTCTTACCTCAAAGTCCACATACTAGACCCTCATGGTAGTGCCTGAAGAAAACCAAGGGACACTTTGCCACCAATTGTTTATGTTTAATATGGCGTAGAGTTCATTATTGTTGTTTGTATTTTTATATTTCTGATAATTTCATTCATGAGTTGTGTATTCACATCATTTCTACTTCATCTTCTTGTTCTTCCAACTCCTCTGATGTTTCACCTCACCTGTTTCCTGTCAAATTCATGATCTCTTCTTTTGAAATTATTAGTTAAATTCCACATGCACACACAGACACGTACATGCACACGCACGCACACATGCATGCACACATGCACACACGCACGCATCACTGAGTCCATTTAGTTGCTTTAGGGATGACTACTTGCGATTGGGCAACCTATCAGGGGACTCATCCCTGGAGAAGCCTGATTTTTTCTCTCTCAGAAGCCAGCTCACTCTGGTGACCTCACAGGACTGGGTGGTACTTGACCTGGGCTAGGCTGGGCAGAGTGGAGATGGCGTGGGTGGACAAGAGTCTTTGGAGTTAGTTTCTAAGAAAAGTCAAGCTGACTGTAGGCATTGGCAAGCTAGCAACTGTATGTGCTTAGAAAAGGGCTCTTTGAATGTAAAAAACTGTCCAACTTTGGACAAAAAAATCATTCCTACTGCTGTATAAGGCAGTACTGAAAACCAGTATTCATTTCAACATTGTTTTTCAATGTGAAGAACAGAGTATGCACAAACTTGAATCCTGTTCTCAGATATGTGACTTTTCTATAGCTACTTGTTCCATTTTCTCCCCGGAAGCTCCCTGCCCTTGCCTACCTTAAATGGATTAATTAATTGTGGAGGTGGCCAGAATTTTAAAAGGCTAGAAGAATTAGGCCTGAGGGTTTGGGGCAGATGTTTATCTATTAGTGTCTCAATGCCTGAGTGACACTAAATTCCATAAATGGGCCGAAAGTCTGTGGGGCTTTTATGACTGAGACTTAAGAGAAGGGATCCTGAAGGTGGAGAAAAAGGCTCAGTGGGCCAGGAAAGTTGTAGACATAGATAGAAAGTCCCCTGCCTCAGTTTTGCCAGTTGTTGGCTAAGTCCACAGTCTTTCCAACACTGCCCCAGAGATTGGCCAGAATCACCAGAAAACTCTGGTACTTGGGCAGTGGCAGGCCCAGCTGGGTAAACAGGAGAGCAAAACAAGTCAATCAATCAGGGCTGGCTCCAGCCTGCCCTAATCCCCTCCTGCCCCTTCCTTTCTAGTTCCCCTGGGTCTCCTTAGCAAGCAAGCAGGCCCAGATGTCCTTTGATCTATAGGAAGGGTGAGCTCAGCCCCACATGTGACCCACCCCGAGGGTTCCTTGCAGGGGACCATGAACTTCACACATCCAGCTGCTAACAGAAAAAAAAAAAAGGCAGGCAGACATGGCGTGATTGGAAAACTTAAGGCTGGCCTATGGCTAGGAGGGGCCTGGGTAGCTGAAATGCACACAGCCATGAAGATCAATGAGGCATGTTATCTACTCAAGCTTTGGAGCACGGGTCCCAAGCTATATTAAGCACCCAAGGCCTGGTCAAGGACAGGATCAATCTCCCATTGACTCTTTCTTCCATGGCTGAAGGTTTTTATACACTATTTGGGCTTTAGTCTGGGCTCTTATAGTTTTGAGATCCTCACATCCTGATAGCAAATGGATAGATCATTCACTGTTATGCCATTTTCTCCCAGATGGTCCCCTTCCAAGTGCCCATACAGCTTAAACATAGGTTGAGTGAGGGTCTTTTGACTGCTGTAGACTTAGGATCTGAAAAGGCATGCAATAGAACAAATACTCATCATACACTTGGAAGAATGAATGGATTAGCATCGTGAAAGGATTAAGAAGTTAGTCTCTGGGGGCCAGTGAGATGATTCACTGTGTATTAAGGTGCTTGTTGACAAGCTCAAAGTGCTGGTACTATAGCTATAGACCACCATACATAGTTCATCTAATACTGGAGACTGAACCTAGCGCATGCTAGACAAGTACTTACCAATTGAGCTATATCCCCAGTCTGAAAGCTCCCTTTTGAAGTAGTCTTCAAAAGCAGCAGTAGACTGCATGCACTTGAGTAACTTTTTACCAATCACATAGATAATGGGGAAGATTCGCCTTTAGTGAGACTGCCCTTCAGAATGATAGCAAGGGCTGTGGGCAGCGAGACATACTAAAATTGCGGAACCCTCTAAGTAGCTTGTTACTTAAATAAGTTAGATTATTTGCTTATTTAATATTAATAATAATTATTATTATTATTATTATTTCATATATCATACATGTGTGTGGACACACATACTACTGCACATAGTGGAGGTCAGATAATTTTGTGGACTCATTTCCATCCCTTTTTCCATCCCTTACATGGGTTCTGGGATCAAACTCAGGTCACCAGACTAGCAAGGCAAGTTCCTTTGCCCACTGAGCCTCTTCACCCTCATGCATTCTGATTCTTTATCAAAGAGGGCCTCAGTCTGAGTCTGCTGTCAACAGAGAAGCAGGATCCAAGCAGCACACTCCTAAGTGGAGTCTTTGGTTCTATAAACAGAATGGTCACCTCACTGTGTGCTTGAGTTTGTCAAATGTCACACACTATATGTCAGACGTGTGAGATTTGACATCACATGAGCAATATAGCACACATTTCCAAATCTATTTGAACTTCAAAAGACATGCCAGCCACTTTGGCCCCGCTTAAATGTGTTACACTTTTGATCAGCTGGTACCTGATGTCCAAGAAGACTTAGAAACCCATGTGTCATTTGAAATGGAGCCAGGAAAGTGAATTTTTGATGAAAAGTAAATTAACTCAAGTCCTGGAAACTTTGAGTTCAGCGAGGAACACAAAGCATATGAAGTCAGAGCAAGTCTCAAACTCTCTATCTGAAAATACTCTTGTGGCTTCACGTTAAAATCTGGACATGTCATTAGAGTCTGGAGAAGGGAAGGTCAAGAAGCCTCCTCAAAGGGGGAAAAGCCTCATCCCAAAGTCTCTGCACAGGGTTGGCTCCCAACACAGCATAAGGGCAGACTGCTTTTTCCAATCTTATGTATATTTTGCCATAATACTAAGGAAAAGAATCCTCCATAATATACAAGTAAACTGAATACAAGCTCATGTGGATAAAGAACAGCTTTGAGATTTCTCCTAGATCTACAACAAGACAAGGAGCCCAACTCTTACCAATGCTATGCAACATACAGGAAGTTCTAGCAAGGCAAATTCACCAAGGGAATGATACAAACAGAATCCAAATTGCAGTGGAAGAAATACAACTATTGCTACTCAGCGATACCATGAGCTTGACTGGAAAGAATCCTCAAGAATCAACCCCCAAATGACTAGAGCTCAGAATCAAGCTCCTCCGTATTGTAGGATACAAGGAAATGCAACAGCCAACTGGATTACTGTACACCAGCAGAGAACAATTGGAGGATAAAAATAAGACAACTGTGTTTGCAATGAAATGAACAAAACAATAAAAAGAACAAAACAAGGAACCAACTGCGTTTACCATAAAAAACCAATAAAAAACGAACAAAAGAAGAAATCAACTGTGTTTACAATAAAAAACCAATAAAAAGAACAAAAGAAGAAATCAACTGTGTTTACAATAAAAACAAAACAATAAAAAGAGCAAAAACAGTTTCATTAAATTTAACAAGAGAAGCATGAGACTTGGTTAACGGAAACTACAAATTATCAATGTGAAGACTGAAGGAAACATTTTTTAATCATACATTAATAGTACAAGCTAATGTTCTTTGCTCCATTTGTATGAATGTACATAGATTACTGTGCATACTGTGATTGTGTTCATTCCTTCTACTTCCCTTCCTCTTTCTTATTCCCCACTTTCTCCTTCCATATTCCTCATAGATCTCTTTTGATCCCCTCACACTCTTAATAGATCACATGTATGACAGAAAGCATATGATATTCGTGTATCTAAATATAGCTTATTTCACTTAGCATGACAATCTCCAGTTTTTTTTTCATTTTTTCTACAAATACACAATTATGGTCTTCTTTCTGGGTGAATCCACTTCATTGTGTATATGTACCACAGTTTCTTTCTCTTTAATCTGTTAATAAGCATCTAGGCTAATTCCCTGATTTGGCTGTTTTGATAATACTGCAGTAAACAAGTGTCTTTAGGGTGACCCAACTTTGACTTGAAGAAGACTAACAGATGAACAGATGTGCCTTCTTTTTAACCTAAAAATTTAGCATTACTAAAATACTACTTCTTTCCAAAACTGACCTAGAGGTACACTGCAATACTGAACTAAAATTGTCAGCTGAATTTCACATATCAATTGACCCTAACACATAGAAATGCAAGAGAGGGTCCAGTTAGATGGCCCAGTGGGTGAAAGTGCTTGTCTTGCAAACCTGATGTCCTGAGTTCAATCCCTGGAACCCACAGGAAGGAGAGAACTGGTTTTTTTTCTTTTTGAGACAATTTCTCCCACTGAAACTGGAAGTCAACATTTCAGTTACACTAGCTGTCCAGGAAGCCTTTGGAATATTCCTGTCTATATCCTACAATCCAGCATTGAAGTTACAACTTTTTTTTTAACCTGGGTGCTAGAGATAAAAACTCAGGTCCTCATACATACACAACAAGCACTTTACCCATAGAGTTCTCCAAATTATAAATGTTTTAAAATACTATGTTCATATGTTTTTTAAAATAAAATGATGGTAGATAAACTCACTTTGGTATTTAAAGTCATTGAATGCACTTTGAATAAAATAACAATTCTATTTTAAATGCTAACCTTTATAATAGATTGGAAAATAACATCTTTGCAACCATTCATAATTATGATTTTGAAATTATTTGATAAAATTTACAAGGAGACACAGTTATTAAAAGGTCAAGGATAGTGTGATGTCACTTCTTTGGTATTCTTGCCAGAAAGGCTATAACTCCAAAGAGATTGTAAAATGAGGGACATTCCAGTGTAGCTGCTGAGATTGTCTTAATTAGCACCAACGTCATGGAAGAAAAGAGCCAGACCGAGGACTTGTCACAAGTGGGGCTATTTTCTCCTAATCCTTCCATACAAATGAATTGTATGTGGAATTTTGATACAAATACTAATCCTATTTTAATTACAAACCACTTTTTAAAAACCAGTGCCATAAAAGACTATATCATCCCATGGTCCTCTGACATTATTTTCAACTATGAGAGAAAATTCCTCCTTGTGGATGGATACAAACTGTTACTGGATCACATGCTCAGTTTTGTCAGTAGATGTTAACCATTGAGGGGTGTGAGGACTTGCTTTCCTCTGCCAGAGTCTCTACACACAGAGTAGGTACTTAAACCAGGACACATGACGTACCCATAGCTGTGGCTATGAAATTACAAAGAAGCTGTGGCTTCTACCCTATCATCACATAACCAGGCTGTTATTCCTCATGGATGATGGCGGACTAAGATGTACAACTCATAGCTCTATTTAGAAAAAAAATTTTTAATATATACACAGATATACATTTTAATATTTATCATTGCATGTGTGTATAACTTATGAAGAGATGTTTCTAGTTTACAAATTATACTCATGTACTATATGTTGATATATTAACTGTGGATAGTACATAGTATATACAAAATAGAAAATTAGATATTACATGTGCATTTATGATTTGTAAATTTTAAACAGTCATTGCTGAATCTACATATGTATATATATATTATTAAATACATGAAAAAAATCTAAAGACTTAAAATGATTTAAAAAGCAAACAATAGCTTGATGTGGTGGGACATACCTTTAGTCCTAGGACAGAGTAGGCAAAGTCAGATGCTTCTCTGTAAGTTTGAGGCCAGCCTGGTCTACAATGCAAGTTCTAGGACAACCAGGACTACATAGAGAGACCCTGCCCCGAAGTAAAAAAAAAGTTAAATAGAAAAAAGTTCTAATTTTTTTCTGCATACCAATATTCTACACCACTGTGGAAAAAAAATCACTAGATAGGAATATTGTCAATAGTATCCATTTGTTTTCTTAGAAAGCCAGCACATCAGTTCTCCCACACACCTACAAACTGCTCTTAACTGAATCCTGAGGAAGTCCACCCCAAACCCCTTGGACCCCACCAGACATTTCACAGTGACTCCTGCAGGGGTCTGCTGACCTCTGTGCCATGTGGCTGTTCATTACACAGCTTGTATGTTGTCTATTAACTTGAGACTCTTGGAGCCTGTGGGCACAAGGCAAGCCATTCATCTGTCCGGTACTTAACATACAGTTAGCCTTCATTGTTCAAGGCCACTCTGATTTGTAGACCAAACACTGGCCCTGGAGTCAGAAAATCTGGACTTTAGTCTTTCCTCTGCCCCTTGCTTAATTGCATGACCTTGAACATTTATCTCTGTGGAGGAATCCTCATCGTGCACAGGAGGCAGTGTGACCTGGCAGAAGCGACATATGCTCCAGAATCAGACAGGGTATGCTTGTATCTCAGCCCTGCCACTCGGGCGCTGTGCCATTTCAGGAAAGCTTATCTTCTCTTGGTTTCCACACTTGCATGTTGAATCAGGGCAACAGAATAACTATCTCAGCCGCTTGCAATGGGATGCTGCGTGTGTTATGAGAACAGACCTCAATCAATGTTTGCTGTGTGTGAGTCCTTGGAAGGTAAGCAGAGTCACCAAATACCAGAGCTCTCAGTGATCATCTGCTCTAACCCCTGCCTCCGCCATAGTCTATAACATATTGAAGACAAGAGACCTGGCCAATGCCATACTTAGAGTTCCATCTCTTTTATAAAGTGAACGGGTTGGGATTCTCTGCATAGTGCTATGACCCTCTGCAGGCGAATTTCCCTTGAGCAACCTCCTAGCTTGTAATAAATGTTTAATAGCCTTTTAAAATGGGAGATGAGGAGGGGAAGGCAGAGCTATGACACTAAACTAGGGCTCATGAGCCATATAAAAAGGGTTGGGCATTGAGAAGGAATTTCTTTTTCAGTGCTGCAGATCAAGCACAGCCTCATGCCTGCCAGGCAAGCACTCCACTGAAGTACATTCCAAACCTTTGGCCTTTACAGACAGGATCTCATGGCATAGGCCAAAGTCTGTCTTGACATCCTCCTGCCTTTACCTCCTGTGTGCTGGGATTGCAGGGATGCGATGAAAGCATGTCTCACTATAAATAATTCCACAGTGATACCCACCATCATGAGTGTTCACAGCTTGCTATGGATCAGGTATTATTCTAAGCATCTATGTGAATGAAAGTCTCTACTCCTCAGAGCAATTAAATCCCCATTTCATAGTAGAGGAATCTGGACCTCCAAAGGTTCAAAAATTGCCCAAGATTATCCAGTAGGAGAGCTAAAATTCCAACTTAGGTAGTCTGTCCAAGAAAAACTTGAGCAGGTGTCATAATTACCTGGAGAACTTGCTCACAAACAGATGGCTGACTCCCACCTCTGACTGCTGATTTAGTAGCTCTCTTGGGCTATGTCTGCAGATTAGTTTTGGGATAATGGTTCATGTAGTCAAGGGTGACCTCAAATGTAGCAAAAATTGACCTTCAATTTCTGAACTCCCAGCTTCTGTCTCAGAAGTGTTGGGATTATACACACATGCCACCATACCTGTTTTATGTGGTGCTGGCAACTTAGACCCAGAGCTTTATGCATGCAATGCAAACACTCTACCAACCCTACCACATCTCCACCCCTAAGGATTTAACATTTTAACAAGTTTCCAATGACATTAATGTGGCTGTCAAACTTTGAACATCAATAGTTCTAAATTCTGTGTTCCTTTAAAATACTTTTTATGATTAATTCACAATATTCTTGATTGACACATAATATTTATGGGGTAGAGAATAATCTTTTTTTAAAGATTTATTTATTTATTATATGTAAGTACACATCTCTATGGATAGTTGTGAGCCACCATGTGGGTGCTGGGATTTGAACTCATGACCTTTGAAAGAGCAGTCAGTGCTCTTACCTGCTGAGCCATCTTTCCAGCCTGAGAATAATCTTTTGATTAACATATTTGCCAGGCTACAGACATAGCTTTAGTAGTTGGGTACTTAGTGCATTGTGCAATGTGCTTAGTGCAATGTGCTTAGTAAGCATGTGCAAGTCCAGGTCCAATTCCCAGAGGGGGATGGAAGGATGGAAGGATGGAAGGATACATAGGAACATAGGTAGGTAGATAGGTAGATAGATAGATAATAGATAGATAGATAGATGATAGATAGATAGATAGATGA
Source organism: Apodemus agrarius (assembly GCA_964023405.1). Taxonomy (NCBI): domain Eukaryota; kingdom Metazoa; phylum Chordata; class Mammalia; order Rodentia; family Muridae; genus Apodemus; species Apodemus agrarius. Next base: position 130,233,669 of record OZ030010.1, read on the forward strand.
TAGATATACAGATAGAATTGATAGATATTCTTAGATTAATAAGCATACCCATACCCTCTACTTTCACTATTTCTTTATGATGATGCTATTCAGAACCATTTCCTATTATTGTTACAGTCACCTTTTGTACAATAAAACATCAGAATTTCTTGCTCCTGTCTAATTATGATTTAGCACTCACTGGTCAACTTTGACCCAGCCATCCTATCCCCCTGGCTCTTCACATTCTCTGGTCATTCGGATTTGATGCCCCACTTTCCTTTCCTTAGTATTCCACATGAGTAAAAACCATGTAATGTTTGTCTTTCTGCATCTGGCTCATTTCACTTAACATAATGTCCTCCGGTTCCATCTATGATGTTGCAAATGACAGGATTTCAGGTTGTACCCTCTGCCATTATCCAGTCACTCCCCTGGTAAATCTTTCATTGACTCCTCCATAAGCTTCAAGATAAAGTGCAGCTGCCTCCTTAAAGCATGCAGAGAATGTTGTGATCTGGCCTTGTTTAGCTTTCTAATCTCATTTCCTTCTAGAATCCCTTATATATCCCATGTTCATCTTCTAAAACTATTTTTCCCGTTGTAGAATGTATCCAAATATGCCACAAATGCTCTATGGCTTCTGTGTACATTTGCGATGTTCTTTTCTCTGGGGTAGTTGTACTCTTACACATTCCTGCAAGCAACAGTTGACAAAGTTGCTGTACGAGTTTCAGCTCAAGCATTACCAAGGGCCATCATTGAACCCCACTGCCTACTCTCACCCCCTCTGAACTCCCCAGGCTTGCCTCTGTCATAATCTTGTTCTCACCACACTACTCTCTATACCCTAGTTTCCTGAACAATCTTGAAGAATCTGTTTTATTCATTTCAGTATTCCCAATGCCTGATTAATATCTGTTAAATGAGTATTAATGGGTGATACTTGGGAAACATTACAAGAACCCAGATGACAATTTTAAAAGCTGCTCGGGGAGACTATGAATCAAGGGAGAAAAAGGCCAACTGTCTCTTGCTCTAAGCGTGTCTCAGAGGCAAGAATATTTCTGACCATTCTTTGTCTCAATGAGTCTCCATTTCTCCCTTTCTCTCCCAGGTCCCCACCATCTTCCAGTTTTGGAGACATTCATTCTGACCATACTCTTCAGGCTTCCTTTCCAATCTTTCTGTTGGGCATGTTCCCCTCCACATTGACAGCAAGGCTGTCCCTTTTGCTGTGGAGGGAAAGCCTCAAATGCCTGTCTCTGGCAATATCAGACAACTCTAGTAAGCAAGAACAACTCCCCCCAAACTGGGGAAGCTTAGGAGTGGAAGGAAATGGGCCGGGCCATCTTTCCTGGGTTATTTTATTTTTCCTCCTGCATTGTGGTTTGTTTTTATTAGGGCATTTTCTAGCTCTTTTAGAAGAATGGAATGAGATCTTCTCTCATGCCTATAAATCTTTTGTTATTTTTTCTCTTCCTGACACCAAGGCAGATAATGAATACTGATTGGCTTTGTGATTTATGACTTATTTGAATGGAGGTTACTTAGCTAAGATCTAAGAAGCATCAAGAAAAGCTTAATATTTATGCCTTTCTTTTCCAAGTGACTGGCCTCGAGTTTCATCAAAAGAGTTGTTCAGCAGCCAAAGCAAACAGTAGAGAGAGTTCTACTTTATAAACTATAGCTAAGAGGTAGAACCAACCACCTCTGCTAGAAGTTCAAATAGAATGTCTCTGAGCAAACAACCACCACTACTACAAGCAGCACCCACAGCAAACTTGGGAGGAAAAGAATCCAACTTCCAGGGTTGCTACATACCACACTCAGAAGGTCAAGTTTCAGAGGAATTTGATACCTGAAGATAAACAGTCCATATACAGGATTAAGAATGAATTATTAGAAAGTATATCCACAAAAAGGAAAAGGGAAAGAGAGAGGGGGGAGGGAGGGAGAGAGGGAGGGGGAGGGAGGAAGAGAGAGAGATAGGTGGGGTGGGGGAGGGAGGGAGGGAGAGGGAGAGGGGGAGGGAGAGAGAGAACATACTTCAAGCCTATTCTTTGGACTTTTAAGATAAATTTAAGTCATCCATTTTAAATGTTAAAAAAGCTAAAGAGAAACATATCTAAGAGCTAAAAGAAGATATGAGAATGATGTCTCAATTGAAAGGGAATATATCCAGGCATAGTTACAAAAAACCTATAATCCTAGTCTTTCAGGAGGCTGAGACATTAAAATCAGAATTTCTGGACCTGCCTAAACTATACAGTGAGTTCAAGATTGGCCTGGGAAACTTAGTGAGATACCATTTTAGAAAAGAAACAAGATGGCTGAGGAAGAAAACAGTGGTAGGTCATTTGTTCGGCATATAAAAGATTCCAAGTTCAATTTCCAGTACCAAGGAAGAAAGAAAGTAGAGAGGGACAATCTGGGAAGCTTAATAGCAGGAACGGACCATTCACTAGATCTGTTCAGTGGTAGGTATTAATGGGAAATAGAATTAATTAGAAACCTTGAAGATCCAGACATAATCCAGTGTGAGAAGCAAATGGGGACCCTTCCTCTCACACCAACAAATTATCATAGTGAGAGCACAGGGAGGACAAGTGACAAAAGGCCTGTTGGAAGAAAGACTAGCCCAAAATTTCCCCAAAGAACTGAAAAACATTCACCTACACAGGAAAGAAGCTCAACCAATTCCAAGAAGGAGGACCTCAGTGCAATCCATACGCAGGCACACTGTCATCTCACTGGGAAAGGCCAAAGACACAGGGGATCTCAGGAACAGAAACACAGAAGGCATGCATCACCTCAAAGAGATCGGAAGCCAGGTGTGAAGGCGCATGACATCCCAGCACCCAGGAGACAGACTGCAGCTCACCTATGGCTACATACAGACTTCAAGACCAGCCTAGGCTACCTATCTTAAAACTATGAAGGCCATAAAGCATTGGAAGATTTTCAAAGTAACGATACACCAAAAAAAAAAAATAATAAAATAAAAAAAATTCTTTAAGAAAGAGAAAAAGCCTGTTAGGTTTCTATGTCTAGCAAAAAATTCCTTTAGAATGAAGAATAAATGAAGAGATTCAAAAAGTGAGAGAGTCTGCTACAAGAAGACCTGCATTACAAGAACAGTGGAACAGAACAAAGTGCAATGATCCAGCTGTGTGAGAAAGCCACAGAGAGAGCAGCTCCTTTGAATGCTAACTACAGTTCTTTAAAGAAGATTCAAAGTCTAAGCCTGGCGTGGTGGCGCACGCCTTTAATCCCAGCACTTGGGAGGCAGAGGTAGGCAGATTTCTGAGTTCAAGGCCAGCCTGGTCTACAGATTGAGTTTCAGGACAGCCAGGGCTGTACAGAGAAACCCTGTCTTGAAAAAAGAAAAAAAAAGAATAAAAAAAGAAGATTCAAAGTCTAATTGAAAAAAGAAATGATTGAGATGCCAAACTTATTTTGCCTCCAATATAATACAATATAATACATACATACATATATATATATGATAGGGGCCTGCATAGTCTTGTCAGAACCTTATATCATGAAATAAACAAGCCTACAGATATGTTTGAAATAAAAGGACACTAAATAGTATTTATAAACCACTTGAAGAAATAAAGAATGCTTGTGAAATAATATTTAAATGCATATTTTCTTTGGTTTTGTTTATTGAGACATGAATTTCATGTATCCCAGACTGGTCCCAAACTCACTATGTAGCCAAGGATTACTAGAACTTCTGATCCTTTTGCTTCCCCCTCCCTGCGTGATGGGATTACAGGTGTATGCCACCACATGTGGTTTATAGGAGGGGGACATGGAGGTGTTGGAGAGAGCAAAGGGAAGGAGAAATATATTTAGATTTTAAAGATATAATTTATTATATTAAATGCAATATAAGAGAAATTTAAAAGCTTAAAATCTTCTTTCCTAATCCCCTTATTCTAATTATTAAAGAGTAGTGTATAGAGTGGTAATTACAAATCTATTTAAGGTACATAATATATAAAGGCAGGGGAAAAGCAAGACAGGAAAAGGAAGTGCCCTAGCCTAGGGTCACAACAGAGCTGAGGAGTAAAACGTAAAGATGACTGAACACAAACCTGGTTGTGGAACTTTGAGAACTAGAGTTGGAAACGCTTGCTGGGCTATGTAAGGTAAAAAATCCTGGCTCTTTTTCCAGGTCAGAAGCTGTCAGTTGGGGCTCTTGAGAGAAAGTTCCCAACATCCCACCAAAGAGGCTCCTTCCTTCCTGGGTTTTTGTTGTATCCTTCATGCACATACTCAATAGTTTATGCAAATGGAACTTCACTCTTTCAGGAACCTGAAGGTTAAGGTATTTTTTAGTGAAGAAATGGTAATACTATCATTCACAAAGTGCCTCTCATTCTCCGCTCTCTGTATCTCTCTCTGTATCTCTGTTTTTGTCTCTCTGTCTCTGTCTCTCTCCCTCTCTGTGTATGTGCGTTCAAGTTACCTAAATTTACAACCTCATGAGAACATGTAGTGAAATAGGCATAACACCTATCTGATCTACAGAATGAGGAAACAGGCACCAACACACAGTCCTTTACACAATGTCCCATAACTAGTATGTGACAGTTTCAATATGACCCAATTCCATCTCCAGTGTTCATGTCCTTTCTACTTGTTCCTGTCAGTCAATCCCAGCTGACACTCCTCCACTGTATATTCTAGTTCTCAGATGGGGTGGGGCTGCAGGCATTCCTACATAGGAAATAATTTCAGAAGAGTGAGAAAGTTAGCTTCTCTCAGTACCTCTTGACGATCCCACTTGCCTTGCTGGCCAAGGTCTGAAATTTCACTTAGAAGTTTGTTCCTTTAGCTTAATATCCCTGATTCCCAAGACACAGGCCTAACAAAGCATAGAAGACTTTATGATGTGCTAGAGAGGATTTTATTGCCCACATGTAGACAGCCAATGGACGATGCTATGGGAGAAGTCATGAAGGGAGTGTGAGATCAGACAGGATGGAGGGTTCCACGCTAGAGAAAGTTAAGACAGCTGCAATACACAGATGTGACCATTCTGGAGACACTCGGCCTTGTCAAATGCCAGTCACTGCTCTGGAAGCTATCAATTCATCCTCACAGCCAACACTGGGTCTCTCCCAAGGAAAGACTTTTCTGTGGGAGCCACTGAAGCAAGGTTTCCCAGGGGGACTGGCTGCTGACTTTCGAGAGTTGTCTGTTTATATCAAGAATCCACTCTGATTAGGTTGGAATTGCTACTCAGCAAAATCCCTTTAAGTGTCACTACTACCTGGGAAACAGGTCTTGTCTGACTGTAAAGTGAGCAGGGGTGGGGGGAAGGGAGAGGCAGAGGTGGGGTGGCCTCCGGGTGTGTGCACAGGTTGAAGCTGAGAGCTGTAATGGGGGATGTGCTTTTGCCTGATCTTGGCTCTGCCCTTGATGGTTGGGTGACCTTGAACAAGTCTTTCTGGCTGCTTCTCTCATTTTTTCCTGGTGTCTCTGTGATGGGTCCCATGACTATCCCTCCCCAAGCTCAGAGTTACAGGGCTGTTGTCTTTGGCCAGGCAGAGCTCTCTTCCTGAGAACACTTACAAAATGAGACAAAGCTTATCTTTATGTACCTGTCCATAAAGTAACAACTCTTTCTGCCACCTGACCTTGAAATCTATGCTCCAAGCTATTCTGGGTTTGACTTTCAGCATCTCTACTTCTAGTGTCTGATTTTGATAAATGTGTCTAAGCCTCTCCTTACTTATCTACAAAAGGGGTACATAGTCGTACCTACCTATCACATGGAGGATTTGCAATACCCCTGGCACACATTTAGTATTTAGCATAAAACACTCAACTCTTAAAAGTGAGCAAATGAGCAATGTTGTGTCATTAGAAGGTTAGGTAATTTCTCAAGTTTTGAGACGTTTAAATCAAATGAAGGCAATTCAAGTATAAATGTTGGCAAAGCCTTCAGCCTCTTCATCTAGTCTCCTTCCAAGGCTATGCAAAGGCATGTGCACTGTGCCAGACTTCCTGAGCGCCTCCTCTGAAGGCCATAAGCCTAGCACACTGTCTGAGGACAGAGATTGGAAGCATGCGACAGGGACTTATTGTTTTGTATCATGTGACATTTGTGAGGCACACAAAAGCTCGGCCTCTGTTAGCCCAATCATTCCTCCTGGTGCTAGAAATTCCCACTGTCTTCAGCAGAGAACGTTAAAAAAGAAATCCAAATGTTGAGCTCTAGTCCCAGCACTGTGGCCTCCACCCCTGGGGGGGCTTCTTACCTCCTGGAGATCCCTTTTAAAGTGCTACAGTGTCCACAAGTCATGTCCTAATCAAGGACTCCCGACTAGTGAGTTACTTACCAAGGCTTGACTCACAGAGTGGGGGTGGCCCAGGCACCAGGACTGGAACCCGAAGGCTGACTGCCAGCAGAGAGCCGCGCGATGTGGGTGGAGCTTGGGCTGCGTCCTGTCTTCCTACTGTATCCCACCACATGCGGTTCTGTATGTTTCCTGTCTGTTTACTCTTCTCCAGGGAAGTGAAATCTAACCCCTGATCAGTCCAAGACTGGACCCTCATGTCATACCGAGCGGGTCTAATCTGTGCAGAGGAGGCTGGGGTACATGATGGACCATTTTTCAGAGATACATTTTTATGACTGCCCAGCAAGTACAGTAGCATAGAACTAATAGCTAACTAAAGGCTGCCAAGTACTAGGCCTGCCAGATTTGCTTTAATGACAAGATAAGAACATTTACAATTAGCACATTCGGTCTGTAAACGGGCTTCACTACAGTCCTTGCCAAGAGAGTCTTCCCAGGTTTTTGAGTAGTTCGAGCCTTTGTGCATAGTCCAGTTTTGGGAGTAGCTGGTGAGGAGTGGGACATAGCCAGAAGGCAGAGTGTGACTTCAAACCTAAGAGTTACAAAAAAAAGACATTTGGAACAAACTACCAGGGTGATGAGAAGGCCCCCTTGCTGGTCCCTGATACTGCCAGGAATAGACACCCACTTCTGCTCCCCCCCAAAAAAAAAATGGAATGAATTGACAAAGGTCCTGTGTGCATTCTCCCATGGTATACACACACATTAATGCACACATGCATTCTATACACAAGTCCTTTGTTAAGCCCTGAAGCAGGAAGTGAGAAATTAAAAGAGAGCTTCCTGCCATCCGTCGAAGGAGCCAGCCCTGAGTGATACAGACCAGAGTCCCTTTCATGGAGTCTTTGAGTTCATCCTAGATGCAAAGCAGAAAACTTCCAGGGCTCAATGCAGGAGACGATTTGCCTACTGGATGCTCAATAACCCCACAGTTGCTCTGTGGGTGCCGTGGGTCTGTGTGTGCTTTGGTGAGGGAACCAACAGGAAAGGTTCCAGTCGCCTACTCTTGCTATGTCCGCACAGGCAGCCACATGGAAAGACACATTTGTTTTTCTCCTTCATACTTCTTTGTCGGTTCAGGGTTTTTTTTTTTTTTTTTTTTTTTTTTGAGGGGTCTTCTGCCTAGCAGGGAGACGTGGACTTGGTGGGGCTGTGAGTGTAGGTGTTTTGTGTTACACAGCCCCAGGCTGGCTAGAGCAGAGAGGTTAGAGATGCCTGACCCTCTTTCCTCAGAGAGTGGGACATTCAGAGAGAGGATGGAGAAGCCATAACTTATCAAAGGACATCCCAGAAGGAGCTCTGCAAGGTGGCAGGGATAATGGGGACAAGGATACCCATTGACCTGGGGCCTGAGGCCAGGAGGAGCAGTAAAAGAAGAAACCAGATTGCTCTTGTTGGAAACTACAAGTTACTAGTATAAGAGTACTCATTGCTCTTCGTGTGTGTGTGTGTGTGTGTGTGTGTGTGTGTGTGAGAGAGAGAGAGAGAGAGAGAGACCCGTGAGTATGTGTGCATGTGAGAGTGACTAAGTGTGTGTGTGTGTCTGAATTTGTGTGTGAGTGACTTTAAGTGTGTGTGAATGACAGTGTGTATATATGAGTGTGAATGTGTATAGCAGTGTGTGGGAATATGTATGGGAATGTGTGTGTGTGTGTGTGTGTGTGTGTGTGTGTATGTGTGTGTTTTGTGGGGGTTGCAGTTTGCAGACAGATGTGACTTTGCTTGCTACATGTCCAGCACAAGGTTGGTCCAGCAGCCTCATCTTTGTAGAAGAAATCTCTCATCTTCAAAGACCTGAGTGGGTCCTGGGAACTCTGCCTGAGGTTCTTGCCCAGATGAAATAGAGAAAGGCAGGACAGCTGTGCCTGATGTTTCCTGAGGAAAACAAAGAAGCCTGTGCCTGGCTCTGCCGGGTCTGGGAGAGGAACGTTCTGGTGGGAGCCTGCACTGTCAGACCCCACTCGGCTCCTCGACTTCCTCAACCTTAGCTGCAACCCCCTTCACATCAACTGGCTTGAAGGTTGAGAATAAATTGTTGAGGTGAGGTGGATTTTTTTTTTTTTGTCCTTTGTTTTGTTTTGTTCTTTGTTTCTGCCCAGACTCCATCCTGGTGGCCTTTTCACACTTAACCTATTGTCCACTACCCAATGCAAGAACCTGGACTTGATCCCAAAAGCAAAGCCTGCTAATTTCTAGATAACTGGGAGTACTGGGAAACCGTGGGACTCGGGGTGTCCCCAGAGCTCAGCAAGCCAGCTCCCTTGCTCTGTTCCTGGGGGCTGGCAGGAGTTAACATGCAGGCCGAATCGCTCCACTCCACACCTGCAGAGGGGACAGTAAGCCTAATCTGCCCCCAGTGGCTGGCTATACAGGGGCCTCATTCACAATTCACTGCCTTCTAAGGGGCACTGCCTCTCATGAACCGTTCTTTCAGGCGCCTTTAATCTAAGGAGCTACCGCTAACAGCCAAGCTACCCTAATCTGGAGGACAGGCCTCAGCTTCTCTCCCTCAGCACATTTTTAAGGAATGGTGTTTTCCCCCCTTCTAGCTTTTTTTTTTTTTATCATCATCAAAATATATTCACAAAACACCCACATCTCTGTCCACACTATAAATCAGGGTGGGGAGCTTCTGGCCCACAGCCCAGATCTGGCCCTCAGCTTGATTCATCTGGCATGTGGGGGATACTGTATTGGCTGCCACAGCTGCACGCTGAAGAATAATGCCTCCCTCCCCACAGCCCCCACCCCCGCCCTGCTGGGGCCTTCCCACTCCAAATGGAACCTCGAAAATAGCCAGGCTCCAGTGTGTGTGTGTGTGTGTGTGTGTGTGTGTGTGTGTGGTGAGGAACATCTCCTGCAAGTCCTTCAGTTGCTATTAAACAGGAAATGGCATGACAAAGCTGACGAGGTGATTTTTCAAAATGAGCAAAGTCAATTTATTTCGTGGCTTCTTTGCTAATTTTCAGGATTGGCTACCATTTTCTTCTCTAACTGACCTGATTCTTTTTGCACTGAGACTTCATGTTTCCCTCTGCAGGGAAAGCTAGTGAGCAGCACAGCTGGGAAGCAAGTTCCCACACAACTTACAGCACAGCCACTGTAACCATTGTGCCCCACGGGTGTCCTTGGAGGAGCTTGCCTCCAAGATGAGGCATTATTGTTTTCTGTTTGGTTGATGTTGTCGGTCTTTGCTAATGTATCATCTACCCATCTACTTCCTTATTTCAGATAGAGTCTCATTATGCAGCTCTGGCTCGGCTGCTACTTATGACAACTGCCAGGCTAGCCTTAAGCTCCCAGGAATCCTCCTTCCTCAGCTGTGGTGAGATGACTGTCCTGTCGGCCACCAGGCCTGGCCTCTCCTGGGTCTTGATCATAACCCTGTGCTACCCTGGAATACCTAGAAGTTGGGCCCCAGTTAATTCTTACAACTTGTGCTCTAAAGAATCAATTTTAAAGGGAAGCACATGGGTAAAGGATGGAAAGTGTGTTAGTTGATTAGTTAGAATTTGACTACTCTGTTACTCAGGCCAGCCTGAGCCTCACCAGAACAGACCAGCCTTGAACTTGGAGGGATCTTTCTGATTCTGCCTCCTAAGCTGGAATTCCAGACATAGACCAACATGCCTGGCAACAGATTAGTTCAAAGTTTAAAAAAACAGTGAAACTCTTCTGAAGTTCAAAACAGAGAGATTCCTCTTTCTTATTCGCTTATATATATGTCTTTACTAATTGAGGGAAATGAAAGGAAGACATACTCATTCACACACACACACACACACACACACACACACACACACACTCATGCAAAGAGACTGGGGTCCCAGAGAGACGGAGATCATGGAAGACCCCAGGTCTCATCCACCCAGTGACCTCTTCAAATCTTCCTATAGTACTTTGTTGCCTCCGCTCCTAGATGATCACATTGGGATGGTGGCTCTGAGTGGGTCAGTTGAAACACAGAAACTATATCCCAATACAATTATCTGTTCAAGGGAAAAAAAAAGGTATGTGTCCAGGAGCACCCAGAAGTGGAATGGTTAAAGGCAAAGAAAGGATAGGTAGTCATTTGAAATGCCAGATCATCTGTCTGTCTTTTTATTTTTGAAGTGTGGCTATGTAGTATATAATGAAATCTATCCATCCCAGTCAGCTCACAAATGCCCTTTGCTGACACTACAAGGAAACAACCAACTGTTTGGGTTTAGGAAAACTTAGGGGGAACTCTAGACTGATCCAGGAAAGAAAGACAGCTGCTTGGTGACAAAGCCCGGGGTGTGGGGAGAGGGGCAGATTCCTATTTCTTAAGGCCCGAGCAACTAGAAGTATTGAATAAAAGGGAAGCTTGGTGGGGCTCCTGAGCCACCAGCAGGGGTGTCTCTGCATCCAACAGCTGGTACTAACGGCCCTGGCAGCACAGTACTCCAGATGGGAACATGTTGTCCTCTCAAGATCCTCGGTGACCGAGGATTTGCTATGCTCATTATGAGAAGGTTCTGGCACCCTTCAGCCCATTTGTACCTCTTCATCATCTCACTAAACATTTGTCATCTGGCAGGCACAGCTGCAGGCTCCTAAGAAACCATGGCCCTAGACCTATGGAAGACCCCACTGAAACGCACCAAGTGGAAGAGCGCCTGGAGAGCCAGCATCCCTAGAAGTCACAAGACTGACCACAGAAAACTCATGCCTCTGTCTTCACACATGCCTGCATGTTCCCCATGGATGGCACTCCAGAAGCCAGCAACTCAAAAGGAGTCTGATTCTCCCCAGAGGGAAGTATACAAAAACTACAGGAGTGTAAGAAAGTAAATCAAAATAGCAGTGCATCTTGCAGCCTGGTGACCTATTTCCTGAATTGGATGCTGGAATCTCCTTCTCATAGAACAGCCAATTGTGATGTGTTAGTATTTTCATGCTGTGCAGCCCTCTGGCATAGAGGCGCTGCCCCATTCCTTCCCAAGGAAATTCCACTGCAGGCAATGTTATGATTAGTGGACTAATAACACTTGTCGTTGGAGTACTCCAGACAAAGCTCCAGTGTGGACTGGCCTCCAAGTCCCTTAATCACCTATTTCATCATCTCGACACTGAAGCCCTGGCAATGGGGATGGACTTGTGGATCCCAATAATTAACCAAAGGGACAGCTGCTCCTTTGCATGGGGATCTCCCTTCCATTCATAATTCCAACCCAATCCGGGGTGTTAACTAGTGTGGTTACATTGGCCAATGCTGGATGGCCGCTTACGGTTTGGGGGGGGGGGGTGCTGCAGGTTCACTCAGAGGCAAGTCACCTGCTGGTTCACTGATGACATTCATGCACACACAGTTTCCTTGCGATTAGCTTGCTGGCATTCTGGACCAGGGCCAGCAGAGGAGCCAGGAAATGCATGAACGTGCCTGTAAGAAGATTGGGAGCGCTGCTGATTCCCAACTACAATGGTGTGCTGCTTTATATTTCCCCTTGACGTTGTAAAGGGGGATGTGGAGGAAGAGGTGCAGGAACTCCATACATACCAAAGTATGTAGGAAGTCAGTTGGGTGTATGCGAAATCAAGAGATGGGGGAGGGGGAACAAGAGGCGAATTTTTCCTTCTGGTCCCTTTCAGTTGAGGTTCAAACCAAATGGCTGTTAATTAGCTGAAAGCGGGTCCTTATAGGCTCTGAAGGAACTTAACTTACACACGAAAATGGGTGAAAAGAGATGAGGAGAAGACGGTGATGCTGACATGATCGGAAAGGGGAAACAAGAGCCTTTGGGGACTTAACTGTTTTCTCACAACTTCTGTCTATCATCAGGCCAATGGACCTGACCTTCTTAGTAACCCTGAGAGCCACCAGAGCTCTTCGGGTACGTCTTTGAGGGAAGAAATAAACATATAAGGAAAGCGCTTTAATGAACGGAAAAGTACAGAGTGGAAACAAGATGGTATATGAGAGAGAAAGATTGAAAGGGAAGGAGAAGCCGGGTGTAGTGGCGCACGCCTGTAATCCCAGCACTTGGGAGGCAGAGGCAGGCGGATTTCTGAGTTCGAGGCCAGCCTGGTCTACAGAGTGAGTTCCAGGACAGCCAGGACTACACCGAGAAACCCTGTCTCAAAAAAAAAAAAGAAAAGAAAAAAGAAAAAAAGAAAGGGAAGGAGAAAGGTCAATTATTGTTGGAAGTGGGCTTCCTAATGGTAATGCCCAGGAGTTCTCAGCTGAAGCACTGGAGCACAGGGGCTCCTGGAACGGACCTGAGGAAGAAGCTCTTCTCCAGTGCCCAGAACTGGACTGTGTGAAACACTTCAGCAGTCCTCTTGGAAACAACACCCAAAGCACCCAATTCTCCATGATTTCCTTCCCACAGATGTTCTGCTCCAACCCCAGGTTCCTTACAGACAGGTACTGTTCACAGGGTTCAAACAAGCTCTTTCCCAGGATGAGATAATTCCCCTTGCCTGGAATCAAGTGGGAAAATCTCAGATTTCCAGCCCCACTGGGCCCAGGTACCAAGAGAGAAGCGTTGCATCTGCTCCCTTCCCCACCCACTTTGGGAAGGACAAATTGTGCAGTGACCAGACAGCTCCTGGAGCAAAGGCCCAAACATTCTCTGGGAAAGTTCCACCCCAATCCTGTTCCCACTGACCTTTCCAAAATTCATTTGGCTTTGTTTTGTGCTCCACAAGTTATGAAAGCTAGCTTCCAAGGGAGCTGGAGAGAGGCATTCCCAATGTGGGATTTAGAATTTTTCTTTTCCACTCAACTGCCACAGTAGAGTTTAAGGCTGTTTCTCCCTCATATTTAGACAATGACGCAAAACCTGTTGATTTGTTTAGATACAATTGTCCCTCAGCAGGACAGATGGTTTCCGACAGAATGGAATAATTAGGAAATTTAAAAGAAATAATTATGTGGAAAATATGGTTGGAGTAAAGGAAGCCTAATAATCTATATGAAGAATTCAGGTTAAAACTGCATGAAAATTGTCATTATAAATTTATTGCCTTGCTATCCCAAAGTAAGATAGCTCCATCAAGAAGACATGTTTTATATTATTTATATTATTTATATTAAAAACAAACTTTAAAAAAATGTATTCATGGGAACAGCGACACAAAATGTTCAGTTTTTCAATTTCTTCCTGTGGAAACTAAAGTTCCTGGTGACAAAATTATGTAAAGCAATGACTTCATTCCACCAAATCGTTTTTTAAGAAATAACACAGTAGGGTGTGGGAAAGTTATTTTATTAAATTATTTTGTTGTTGTTGTTGTTTTCCAACTTTGAGCTGCTTTTTTGGCTCTTTAAAGCTCAAAAGATTTTTTTTTAAAAAAACAAGTTCTTTCTTTAAATGAAAGCGTTCAGGCTCTGGAGGTGGAGGTGGAGGTGGAGGTCGGTGGTAGAGTGCTTGTCTACTATGTGTGAGGTCCTGGGTACCATTTCCAGAACCACATAAATAAATAAACAAATAAATTCTTCATGCATAATGCTCCTTTGCTCTCACAACTGAGGGCGAGAGCTTGCCTGAAACACTTAATCCTGGGCCAGTTGACTCTTCCAGCAAACAAGAGGCCTAAATGTAGGGAAGTGATTTGGCCTTACTTACACACTTGTTCACACAGTGTACTTCTTGTCTTCCCACACCCCATGCCAGTGAGCTCCCTTTCGATTCCATGATCTGTTAAGAACTATACAGCATGAGTTTGGCCCAGTGTGTTGATAAAATACTTGAGCCAGAACAAGAATCTGTAATTCTTTAACATTATCTGTCTAAGCTGAATATACATACATTTAGGACCCATAAATTGCATTCCTATGTAAACCCAGTGGAAAAGTATGCCTGGGTTTCCAAGAAATAAATACAGAAAATGCTCCTAACAGCATTAGTCATAAGAGCCATAACTGAAAATAACCTAAAAGTCGTATCAAGAACAGAAAAGGCAATAGTGATAAAAGACAATACAAAACATCCAATGGAAGACAGTACAGAAACAAGAATGGTGAATAGCTAAAAGTAATCCCCTACATTAAGTTTACAAGCATGATGTTGAGCAAAAAAAAAAAAAAGCCATCCAACAAAAGAGCATAACTTATATGATTCCATTTGTACAAAGTTCAACTTTAGAAAAACAACTCATCTGTTAGTGGCCAGGCCAATGGTGACATCTGAAAGGAGAGTGGCTGCAAGGACAGATGAGGAATGTCGTAGACTGATCTATGTCTCCAAGAAAGATGACCTTGTTTGCTGAGGGATATTTTTAAGACAGATTCCCCAGTTGGTCTTGAACTCTATGCAGACTAAGCTGGCCTTGAACTCACAGAGATCCACCTGCCTCTACCTCCCGAGGACACAAATAAAGGTGTGCTTCACCCCACCCTAGGAAAGTTAATCCTTTGTAACTAATTTATGGATCTCAGGATGAGATAGATCATCCTGGGTCACCTGAGTAGGGCCCTTGGCTCAAACATTCAGTGTCCTTATGGGAGACAGAAGAAGGGAAGGCACAACAGAGGAAGAAGACAAAGGCAAAGAAGTCTAGAGTGATATAGCCACAGGCTAAGGCATACTGAAAACCATGAGAGCTGCAGATTCCCCCCCCCCTAAAGTCCCAGAAGAAAGCAAAGTAAGCCTTGTTGGAAAGTTGATTTCAATTGCTGGCTTCTAGAACCATGATGGAGTCAATACATTTTATTTTCTTCTTCTTAATAGTATGTGTGTGTGTGTGTGTGTGTGTGTGTGTGTGTGTGAGAGAGAGAGAGAGAGAGAGAGAGAGAGAGAGAGAGAGAGAGAGAGAGAGAGAATATCTAGAAGTCAGAGAACAACTTTCAAGAGTCAGATCTCCCTTTGTACTATGAGTTCCAAGGCTGGAACTCCTTGGGCTTATGAGGCAAGCATCCCCGCTCCCAAGTTGCCTACCTATCTGTTCTTTTGATTATTGTTGTTGTTGCTGTTTTTGTTGTTTTTTAAGGGGACATATATTGTTCAGACCAGTCTCAAACTCTTTAGGTAGCATAGCCGGCCTTGAATTGGTCCCCCTGCCTTTGCCTCACATGTTCTTGGATTACTGGTGTATACCGCACACCCAACTTAATTTCTGTTGTTTCAAGCCACTAAATGATAGTCATTTGGCTGAAGCCACAGCTTATTAGTACAGGAAAGTTAATCCTATGTCTTGTTCTGGACATTTGTTCTGATCATATGAGTACCTTGATTTTTTTGGGGGGGGGTGTTGGATTTGTTTTTTTGTTTTTTTTTTTTCTTCGAGACGGGGTTTCTCTGTATAGCCCTGGCTGTCCTGGAACTCACTCTGTAGACCAGGCTGGCCTCGAACTCAGAAATCTGCGTGCCTCTGCCTCCCAGAGTGCTGGGATTACAGGCGTGTGCCACCACCGCCCGGCGAGTACCTTGATTTTTAAAATTCAACATTAGGCAAAAAACATGTTAAGCAAAATAAGCTAGACTACAAGAGACAAATGTTGCATGTTTTCTCCAATATGGAGGATCTAGATGTAAACATAAACAATATGGCATGAAGGTAGAGGGGAGAGGAAGAAATTGCAGGGAGGGGAGAGAAAGGAATGGGAACTACAATATCATGTTTTTTGTTTTTTTTTTTTTTACTATACACATATGATATGAAAGCAGGTGGGGACAAGTAGGGAAGGGAAGAACGGGACCATTAGTTGGGGAGGGTCCGGGTAGCAGAGGCATGAATAAAAGCAAGTTACCATGCCTGAAATGCCATCATGAAACCCATTATTTGGTACACCAATTTCAAAAAGAAATACACCAAGAAGATCTTTACATTTACAAACAGTCCTTCCAAAGATGAGTAGAATATTTAAAGACAAGCTGAAGAGTAAGGCACAGTGCTCCATGCCTGCAGTGCCAGCTACTTGGGAGACTGGGCAGGGAGCTCTCCTGAGCCAGAAGGCGGAAGCAAGCCTGCACAGCGTAAGGACACTTAATCTAAAGCAAAGGAAAGTTCAAGTTGTACACTGATGATTCGAGCTCCTTTTTCCGTGTATACTATATTTCAGTGAAGACATATTTTAAAAGATGATGATTCTGTAATCTATTTTCCAAGCACTTGCCACTTTGAATAAACAGAGGCTGGCTTTACGAGGTTTTTCCTTTTTCCTTTGAATTATATGAGGTTCTGTTGTTTGCGTTTGAGCCTTGCTCTACAATAGGAGGCACCCACACCCCGTTTTTTTTAAAGACAGGATTTCATGTATTCCGAGGGTGGGGGTGGGGGTCTTGAACTCACTATGTAGACAAGTTTAGCCTTAGATTCTTGATCCTTCTACTCCTACCTCCAGTTTGTCGCGATACATAGGTTTGAACCATCATGCTCAGTTTACGTGGTGCTGATAATTGAATCCAGCTTTGTGCATGCTAGGTAAACAACCTACCAACTGAGCTGCAGCCTCAGCCTCAGCAACTCCTTGTTATCAAAGAAAAAATAGAGCAAGCATACACATCCACATCCACACACAAACACCACACACACATCACACCACATGCAAAACATCACCCACACATCCACACACACACCATACCACATACATATGCACATATCACAGACACAGATATCACATCACACCATATACACAACATCCCACACACATGCACACTGCACCACAGACACACCACACACACACACACACACACACACACACACTTACCAAACACAGCTCAGAGACAACACACACAGTCACCCCCCAACACACACACACACACACACACACACACACACACACACACACCACTTTGGACTAGGAATCCAGCTTAGCAGCAGAGTGTTCACTGAGCATATTTGAGGTCCCAAGTTTCCCCTGAAGGCAGCCTTTCCACACAGCAGTACACCTTTCCCACTCTCGTACAATGAAACCAAAATGCCAGTGGCAATGTGCAAACATCTGATTTATATGGGCTTTTCTCTTTCTGAAGTAGGTAACGGAATACTGAAGAGACAACACGTGTCTGGATGTCTTGGGTTGGGAATAGACATGTTCAATCAGAGAGCAATGTCAGAGTGGCCAACACTTTACTTTTGCTCAAAGTGGACCAGTTGTGACCCAATTGTGATGAACAAGATTTTTTTTTTCCAAATTAAATTCTACCTAACTTCATCTTGTCTGACAGTTCTACAGTGGGTTGGAGCAAGAAGCCTTCCATAATGTTGTTAAGAATGAGATTCAAAGATTCAAAGACAGTTTCCTTGTCCTGAAGAGGGGAAAATAACACACTTGGCAGCCTGCAAACAATAAGCCAGTGGAGGTTTCTTATTTTTCCAAAAGAATGAAATGCCTCCAAACTGAGCCTGTTTTCCGTCTTCACTCTCTCCAAGCCCAGGCAGATGATTCTGAACACACACTCTCCTCTCACTGGCTCTGAAGAAGTTAGCCCTTGCCAGAACTGTGGACTCAAGGCGAAAGCCAAGTGCAGATGGACGTGGCTGTGCAGAGCAGGCCCAAATCCCCTCAGCAGGGATTACTGTGGAACAAAGCTGGCGGGGTGCAGATTTCAAACAGACACAGGTGCAGAGAGGCCCAGGGTGGAAGCTCCAAGAAGGGGTTTTGGGAAAGAGTGTTTTCCCACCCTTCAGGCAGCTCTCATGCGTGTCCGTTTAAAGGGGGCCATTGCTGCCTGAGTACAAGGACCGAATGTGTAAGTTCATATCACTGCAGATGAGCATGCAGGCCTATTCCGGCCTCCGTAAGAAGGTTGACCCTCCCTCACTGCTCTGGCCCTGGCCCTGAGAACACAGAATGTGAGCACCCTGACTGGGACATAGAGGAAAAATGAAAGAATACAGTTTGGGCTTTAGTTTTCAACTCGGAGAGGACTTTGGAAGGCTAAAGAAGGAACAGACCTGGTATGGTAATCCCTGTAATCCCAGCACTTTGGAGGTTGAGGCTGCGTGTTTGAGGCCAACCCAGGCTACAGAGTGAAACCTTGCCTTAGAACACTAAACAAATTAGTAAATGAAATGAAATCAAATTAAAATAAAGCTGGAAAAACTAAGAAAAATGACCAAGTATGGGCAAGACAACCTTTGTCAGTGACTTGGGTGCTGACTTCCTTAAGAAGCTAAATTAGGTGCTGGAGAGATGGCTCAATGGTTAAGAGCACTAACTGCTCTTCCCAAGGTCCTCAGTTCAAATCCCAGCAACCACATGGTGTCTCACAACCATCCATAACGAGATCTGATACCCTCTTCTGGTGTCTCTGAAGACAGCTACAAAACAAAAAAAAAAGATACACTTTTTGGGCTGGAGAGATGACTCAGTGGTTAAGAGCACTGACTGCTCTTCCGAAGGTCCTGAGTTCAAATCCCAGCAACCACATGATGGCTCACAACCATCCGTAATGAGATCTGACTCCCTCTTCTGGAGTGTCTGAAGACAGCAACAATGTACTCACATATAATAAATAAATAAATCTTTTTTAAAAAAGAAGCTAAATTAGGTTCAAAGTGATGAGTTCTCTAAGTTCTCTCTACGCCGAACTCCCCAAGTGTGTGTGTCTTGTTCTGAACAAATGTCCTGTCTTTTCCCTCTTTGAGTACAAGCAAAAAAGACCACAAGGGCTGGGCCTCCTATTTCTGTTGTCACCTTTGAGCTCTTGTCATCTACATACAGCTGTTAATATTAAAAAAAAAAGACACAAGAAATAAATGAAGGCAAGTGAAGACAGAAGTGAACGACCGCATGTTCCAAATTAATTCACTCTTGGATGGCCGGAACGGCGACTTCTTCAGCAAGATGAAAAGCTGTGCTACAGGATGTGTGTGTGTGTGTGTGTGTGTGTGTGTGTGTGTGTGAGAGAGAGAGAGAGAGAGAGAGAGACAGAGACAGAGACAGAGACAGAGACAGAGACAGAGACAGAGAAGGGTGGAATAAGAGTGAAAAGTGAAAAAACAACCCTCCTCCATAGGGTAGGAAAGAATAGCAGTGCTTGTGAGCACAGATAATAAGTAACCAACTTGACAAGATGTCAGAACATTAGGTAATGTGAAATGTTCAGCCTGAAACCTTGACTCCAGCATGTAGCGCATATTTTCCCCTTAATTCGGTTTTGTCTGTGTGGCCTTCCAGCCAAATGTTCTAACTGAAAGCCCTTGAGGAAAGCCGGAACATGAGACAATGGTTCATAATTCCATTCTATCAGCATCCACTGGCTGCGGACTACGTGCTTACTCTGCTCAGTGCTGTACTCAAAGTGTACAAAGCAAGAGGCACAGTCAGGACATCCAAGAAGCTTACCATGTGGCGAGTGCACAGTCCAACATAAACAATGAAAACCATCTGATAGGAAAATAAAGACACAGGGCTGGGACGATGACTTAGTGGGCAAAGGTGCTTGTCCTCAAGCCTGATGATCTGAGTTCAGTTCTCAGAACCTTCATGGTAGGAGGGTATGTGCGCACAGATGTATGAAAACACACATACATACATGATATATACATGATACATACACATACAAATAAATACATGTATTTTCTTTCTTTTTTTTTTTTAAGAAAAGGAAGACATAGGGCCAGCAAGATGGCTCAGCATATAGAGATACCTGTAGCCAACCCTGATGAGTTCAGTTTGATACCTGGAACCCACATGGTGGAAGGAGAGAATTGTATTTATTTGTTTATTATTTTCATATGAGTGTGTGTGTGTGTGTGTGTGTGTGTGTGTGTGTGTGCTAATGCCTGAATCAGGTTAATGCACCACATCATGTCTATGTAACAGTCTTTGTAGGCTAGAAGAGGATGTTGGATTCCCAGGACCTGAAGTTACAGGGGATTGTGAGTAGCCAGGTTGGTGCTGGGAACTGAACCTGAGTCTTCTGCAACAGCAGCGAGCACTTTAACCACTGAGCCAGAGCGCCAGTCCTTTGTTTTTGTTGGTGTTATTTTTTTCTAATCATAAAACCCTTTTGAATGCCACCAATGTTTAGACAAGTCCACAGTTATAAGTCTCTGCGTAGGACTCAAATCAGCCTACTACTGTTCAATTACACATTCGGTGCTTTGCTCTTTGTTAGATCTGTGTTCTCAATATTTTATAACATTTTAGATTTCTTTATTTGATTTTTATGTGTATGAGTGGTTGGGCTACATTTATGCATGTGCAGTATGTGCATACCTGGCTCCTGTGGAAGCCAGAAGAGAGTGTTCATTTCCATAGAACTAAAGTTACAGACAGTTCTGAGCAACCATGTGAGTGCTGGGAATGTTATCTGGGTCCTTTGCAAGAGCAACAAGTACTGTTATGTACTGAGCCATCTCTCCAGCCTCTGCCCCTACTGCCCTCCCAACCCCCAGTTTTCGAGACAGGGATTCTCTATGTAGCTCTTGTTGTCCTAGAACTCACTCTGTAGATCAGGGTGGTCTTGAATTCAGAGATACACTTGCCTCTGCCTCCTAAGTGCTGGGATTAAAGGCGTGTGCTACCCCTGCCCAGCCTCATATGTTTTCTTAAAGACAGACTCTAAGTATATAACCCAGGCTGCCCTGGCACTCTTGAAGCTCCTCCCTCAGTCTCCCTAGAGTTAAGATTACAGACCTGTACCATCAGTTCTTTCCTCCTTTGGTTTTCTTTAAAAAATTATTTTTGCATGTGATGAAAGTCTTTCCTTAGAGGCCCAAAACAAATACTCCTTTAGCTTTAAATGCTATGCACTAGGTCATATACCCATTTCCAAACTGAGCTATCCCAGGAGCATACAATTACCAAGATTGACTCAGGCCAATTAGACTCCATCTGCAGGAGCTGGGAGCAATAGTCAAAACTATTTTGCTAAACAATGTTGAAGAGGTTAAATGGATGGAAAGCTATCAGACCACAATGGCCACCATCTTAAGCGTACTGTAGCTGAGTTCCTTAATTCTAGAGATAATGGAAAAAATAGCCCTGCTACAAGCAATTGGCCTCTCCCTGAGAGCCAGCTGAAGTTAAGGTCTACTCTAGTGACCTCTTTGAAACTATAGTCATATCCGGAGTAACAGGAATGCCACTGCCTGGAAAAACAGGCTCCTTTCTAAAATGGGCTTTCCCTTCTGGCCAGACTGCTTGGTCCATAACTTCAGTTGATAGGATCTTTGGGAGAGGTTTCCTTGGCCTTTTGTTCAAATGTTTGTGCCCCCTTTATGATTCTATACATGAATAGGAAACCAGCCCTTTCCAGCTATGTCAGGACCCTGATTAATGCCTCTGTAGCAAGCACGACCCAGGCCATAGGGAGCTGGGTTCCTTCCTTTCCCAGAAGGAAACTAACCCACTCTCCCTTTGTTTGAAGGTGCTGGGCTAAAAAACACCAGCATCAATTTCAGGGGGAGGTGGGGGTGAGGGACAATAATCTGCTCCCTTCTCTGTTCCTCTGTTCTTTTTGTTAACTTGAAAATAAATCAGCCTTGAGAAGGGAAGATTCATCCAAGACAATGTACAAAGGCAAAGCTGTAAAACTCAGTCACAGGCAAGGCTGCAGAACTCATTGTGACCCCTGGTTCTAGGGGATGTACAACCAAGGAAAGGCCTGTGGGCCTCAGGGTGCAACTCTCATCTTCTACTTTTTCCTTGACCTGTTTCTGATTTTCCAGATTCCCACACCTCCCGCGGAATAGTTTCAGCTCCTTGTCTGTTCTCTGCCTTGTCTTTCCCGGGCAGGGTGACCTGCTCTTTGTCCCTTGGCCTGTCTGGCTAAGTGCCTACTCATCCCAATAGAGAGGAAGGTACCCTTTACATCTCTGCTTTGGGTCCATTTTCACTGCTTTTCTGGAGTTCACATCAACGACTTTAAAAACATTTTGGTAAATGGAGATATAGAAGCTAGATAGGATTGTGGTCATTTTGGCCCTCATTTTTCTTGCTGCTCACAGAGTAGGAAAATTCAGTGCTGTTTTTGGATTTGACCCAATACCGTTTCTGTCCAGAATGCCAATAATTCACTCTCCAAGTGACTTGTTTGGCTCCACTGACCATATCATATACCATATATTACAGATAATTTATCACAGTCATTGGCAAAGCTGACCACTGCTTAAACTCCACTCATGGGCCTCAGCGTCAATACTGGCAGAAGCAAGCATCCGCTCACATTAGGGAGATGTGGTGGGCTGTTAAAGCAATCTATATTATTTGAGGCAAAGGAGTGGAAGCAAAGAAACTTCCAGGGCTCTTGGATAAGTATCAGTACAATTGCTTTTGGACCGCAAATACTTTAAAAAACATTACACTTTCAACATGACTTAGAATTTGTTTTTCAAATCATGTAAAATGTTGTGTACAGACCATTTTGCTCAGTGTTGAGGGAGCTACAGGGTTGGAGTAGTAAGGGGTACATGCCATATACTCTGAAGTAATGTTGAACAAGAATAGACTATACCACAGAAGTAGGGGACTTTATCCTTCCTTGATGTAGAACTTTCTAAGCATTGCCCTTGGCCATCTAGAGTTAAGCAAAACCTCTCATTAACCTATAGCTACTCTATACCCAAAAGTTCAGTTACTGGCTTGCTGTGGCTAGAGTTGAACCATCCAAGACGCCAAAATAGTGTGGACACAGTGGTTTATATGACAGCTTGCTTTTTGCTGGGAAGGGAAGATAAATGTGTACAGGGGTGGGGAGAATGTGGATCAGACCTCCCTGGGAAACACCCTGCTATATTCCGAGTTGCCTGGTCACTGAACTTAAGTTTAAAAGAAGACATTATTTTGTTTGGTGACCTCTGGTGAAGCTTGCACTCTGCCAAAGAAGAGAAAATAAATGTCTGGGCAGGATGGTGGGGCCTTCCTTAAGAAAGTCTCTGCTGGTCGTTCAGCTTATTAACTTTTAAAAGAGACATTATGGGGTCAAAAGGGAACCATGGCCTGAAAGTCAGGAAATTTGCTCTAAGCAGATGTAGGAGAACACTGACTTCTGGAAACCTACCAGGGGCATTAATAATAACAATAGTGGCATGAGTGTTTTGTGTAATCCAACTTAACTCTTCTTCAAATCGCTTTCACATTTTCTACCATAAAACCATAGCACCCTAAGCACAGGGTAGAACAGTAGAAATGATCTAATATAGTAGCATAGAGTTATGACCAATCTTAACACTCAAGAAACAGAGGCCAGCCTGTGGTATTGGGAGAGAGCGTGTCTCACAAAGGAAGAATCAGATGGAGGGAAAGAAGAAAGGAGAGGGGGAAGAGAGCTAGAGAAGAAACTAGCCAATGTAATCTCTAGTAAGTGCTTCTGCTCTTCCAGAGGATACAGGTTCACTTCTAGAACCTTTGAAGTGGCTCATTACCATCTGTAAGTCCAGTTCCAGAGATTCAATGTCCTCTTCTGGCCTCATTGGCCACTACATGCATGTGGTGCACAAACATGTGTGGTAGGGGGGCACTCAAGACACATAAAATAAATATATCCTAAAAATACATACTGAGAAGGTTGTATGTATGTACTTAGGATAGGTAATATATACATATAACAAGTGCTAGAAAAAGAGACCAAGGAGGGTTATACAGGAAAGTTTGGAAGGAGGAAAGGGAAGAGAGAAATAAAATAAAATTTAAAAATAAGGATTAAAAAATTTTATTTTGTGTCTGCATTTATGTCTGCATAAAGATTTTTTTGTCTGTTTGTGTGTCTCTGTGTGTAATGTGCACATGAGTGTAGTGTCTGTGGAGTCCTGAAGAGGGCATCAGATCTCTGGAGCTGAAGTTGTAGGAAGTTGATTGTGAGCACCTGACTGAGGGAATTTTTGCTGGTAAAATATAAATCAAACAAAACATATGCCAAGCTATAATGATTCCCAAAGCTACACTTTAGAATGAACTCTTGTACACATTGAGACTCAAATTTAAATTAAAATATTAAAGAATTCTTTATACATTAGGAACATGCTGAGTTCTACTCTTAGCAATTTTAACTTCATCTTTGAAAACTTCATTTACTTGTGGCCCTTGTAGTTACTAAGCAGAGAGAGTGCTAACTGAGAACGGCCTAGTGACATAACAAGAACACATCCTCTAATCCTTCCTAAACAGTACCACCAACTAGGGATCAAACATTCAAATATATGAGTCTATGGGGGTCATTATTATGCGAACCACTGCAGTGTGTGTATGTATGTGCAGACAGCACATGCAGAGATTAGACTTTGGAGAGAGTTTGTTCCTTCCACTGTGGGATCTAGGGTTTGAACTGAAGTCAAGCTGTCAGTCTTGTATAGCAAGCACTTTTTACCAATGCAGCCATCCTGTTGCCCTGGGCTGCTTTTCTTTATGTATAAAATGACTGGCAAGAAAAGAAATGACTTAGGTCTGATATTGGCAAGTTAAGGAGCCAACATCTGTTTTATTTCCCTTAAAGCCTTGGCTGGAATGATAAAGAATGGAGAGGCTACGATGCTCTTTTCTGACCACCAGGCTATAATAAATGAGATGTGTGCTCAGTTTTAATCTTATATTGGAGGAAATGTTCTAATAAGGATTAATCATAGTGGGCTTTTGACACATTTTTTGCCACTTCCAAGAGTATGAGGATGCAAAGAAAATGAGAAGCAAAGTCTAACAGGAAAGCCTAATTAAAAGACTTTTTTCCTGTATTGAAAAATATGAAATTGAGTAAGGCTTAGTGGTATAGACACAAATCCCAGATACTCAGGAGAGTGAGACAGGAGGACTGAAACTCATGGACCATATGGACAACACAGAATGAATTCAAGACCAGCTTGGTCAGTTTAGTGAGACCCTGTCTCAAGCTCAGAAGAGAGCTCGGGATGTACCCAGTGACAGTACACTTGCCTAGCATGTGTAGAAAAAACTACTAAGTAGAAAAAACAAGAGAAAGACTGAAGAAATGTTTTTTGTTTTTAAAAGAGAAAGTGTTTTAAACTTCTGTATAACTCTTAGGCTTCAAAAGAACCCCGTTAGTTTATAATTTTTTGAAACATACAGTAAAGTCTACCTAATCCGTTTCTATATGCTCATCATTTTATTTGTCTTCTTCTGTACAAAAGTATCCATATTGTAAAAAGTTTCTCTTGACCCTGTCTTCCATCCCAAGAACATCTACAAAGGGTATTTTTTAAAAATAGAAATGGATTTACACAACACTATACTATAATAGTATACTTCTTATGTCTATGTGGAAACCCCTACCAGCTCCAGTCCCATCACCAGAGATGGGTGGTGAGCAGCCCTAAAGCTTGGAGAATAAGAGGTGAACAAACAATGGAATCTGCTTAGATTTACCAGAAAAGAAAATAGCCAGGAAATGTTTAAATTATGAAATGTGGCTCTTGGAATACACTTGAGCATAACTTTCTAAGATTGAACTACACAACAACCCCCTCTATATATCCTTATTTTTAATTTTTTTTCTGATTTTGTAAGAAACTTTCTCTGGAATAAACACCCAATTGGCCTCATATAAATTTGAGTCATGTCAGGCCATTTCAACCACCAGTTCATGCTGCCAACTTAATGTTTATTTCCATCACTGTCCTGTCCTTTATATTGTGAATAGTCTAATTTTCCTCCTCAGCCCCAACTCAGTCCTCTTCCTCACAACTTGACAAGTGGATTGATGCAAATTCGAAACTGTGGTCAGGTTTCCCCCCCACCCCCCAGCAATGAGCAGTCTTTGAGCACACCTCATCAGGTGAGGACTTTTAAAAAGTTATATTGCTTGTGTATGGTTGGAAGAAAATGCATGTGTCATGGTATGCGTGGGGAGGTCAGAGGAAAATTTAATAGGGTCTGTTCTGGCCTACCTTTATGTAAGTTCCAGTGACCTAATTCGGGTCGTGAGACTTTCATTGCAAGTGCTTTGCCCACTGGTCTTGCTGGTGTCAGATGATTTTTTTCCCCCTGAATATTGTTACATCCCAGTCTGCTCTAGAATCTCTCTGTTCCCACTTTCTTACTTCCATTTTTACTTTTGTGTGTGTATGTGTTTTCGAGACAGGGTTTCTCTGTGTAGCTCTGGCTGTCCTGGAACTCACTCTGTAGACCAGGCTGGCCTCGAACTCAGAAATCCGCCTGCCTCTGCCTCCCAGAGTGCTGGGATTACAGGCGTGCGCCACCATTGTCTGGCTCTTACTTCCATTTTTATTCTTTATCTCATTTATCCTATATGGTAGTAACTTTATGCAGTTATTTAAGTGGCAGGAAATTCAAATGAATCCAATGTATAAGTTCAGCTTTGTTATTGTGTTAGCCACATTTCAAGTTTTCAGTAACCCTGGCTACTGAAAGGGATATCATAAACTTAGCACACTATTATCACCACAGAAAAGTCTACTAAACAACACTGCTTGGTAGGGTTCTCTTATTTCTTTCTTATGTCATAGTCTACTGATCTCAAGAAGGCAGCATTATTTTTAATCCAACAGCATGAGAACTCTCCTACCCTCCTAGTCACCAAAGCCTTGGGATGCCACCAAAGGTTTAGAATAAGTGCCATTTTCCTTTTTTGGTCTTGCAGGATCTGTCTAGTCTGCAAAAATGAATCTCACTAAGACTTCCGCAGCATCCTAGATTGTGTTTTCAATCATCACCCTCCTAAAATGTCTCTTCTCTGGTCTGTTCTTCCCACCTCATGTCTTTATCACATCAGCAATGCTAAAAAATACTGGTTAAAGTAGGCAACACACTTGCTCCCCAGGCCACTCACTCCGCCTGGAGCTTTCCTCCTACCTTCCCTCCATCTTCATGGTCTAGTCTTCTGCTCCTCAGTCACCTCTCTTCCTGTGAGCTCACCTTCCCTCCATTGACTTTATCTGCTCATGACTATGGGTTATTGCTCTCCTATTCAGCAGAGGCAAGATATGAAAGCAGCCTAGAGAGCCACAAACACATGGAAGGCCAACAAAAAATTGTATATATAATATATTAATATGTTAATATTATGATAGATGATATATGACAATATATTAATATATAATATACATTATATATGTAGTGAAATTTTAGGCAGCCATAAAGAAAAAATAAAACTGATTTTCTTTTTTCTCCACAGGATCTGATGCCTTCTTCTGATCTCCGCAGTCACCAGGCACACAAGCAAATATAAACATAAAAATGTTGAAAATCTTTTCTAAGAATTAAAAAAATTGCATAAATCTTTAAAAACACACATACAAAACTGAGTCTCCATCTTCCCATTTAAGTGACTAATTCTCAGTTAACTGACTGACGTTACAGAAAAAGCGCCACGAGGAAATGTTTATGTTACCCATGAACGGCGCCTGTGATACAGTGAAACTGTCTCCCCAGCCCAGTTAGCTCTGCCGTCGCACCACCATGGGGGACATCTAACTCCAAGAAGTAGTCTGTCCTTTCTTTGGAAGCTGTATGGAGAACTGAGGCTGTGGAGTGACTGAAAGAAAACCTGCCAAACTGAAAGTTCGAAGGAAGAGAGCTACGTTGCTCCGCCGTAGTCCTTTCTTCAGACTAATCTCTCAGGACAGCATGGAAATTCCTCCCCCTTTCCTTGTTTCTTCCTTTTTGAAGGAACGGGAGAAATGGTTAACAGTTTCTCTGTTGCTTCTTTCTAGAGAACCCTCCCCCTACACACACACACACACACACACACACACACACACACACACACACACACTATTGCTGCAGATCGTAATGGAGTACCGGTCACTTCTACCAGGGCAATACCGTGCCTGAAGCCTGAAGCAAATTAGACGTGGGTGTTAGGTGAAGAAAGCTGACAGGGCAGTGCTAGTTTCCTTCTCAAAATGCACACAGAAAGTACACAGCAGCCTTCCACAGCGCCGAGAACTAACTGATAGGGAAGACAGACGCTTTTTTCTGTCTTTGCCTCCCTGCTGCTTTCAGTATGCCTATCGCTGTGCTGATTACAAAGCTAAGCACATGGGGAGTTAGGAATACACAGCTTATTCGGCTGCATGAAAATAAAAGAAACACTGACAATGTGGGATAAGATCCTTGATTTTTCACATGTAAGTAAAAGACCGGCAGTCCCTGGCCAATGTTCTTAAAGTGTAAATTCAATATTCAAACCCGTAAGTGACATTAAGAATGCTGGAAGAAAAAAAAAAAAGAAATTTACACTGGACACATGTGGGATGTCCCAATACTTTGTGATCTTTTATAGATGCAAGGTCAAGGTAGTTTTTCAGTGTTTTGTACAGTTTGCTTATAAAAGAAAAATATATTTAAGAGACCATTCAGCTATGTACAAAAATAATCAGAGAAATAAAAATAACTCCGCAAATGAACCCTGACTGGACAATTTAGATTAAAATTCTATAAAAGAGCCAGGTGGTGGTGTCGCACGCCTTTAGTCCCAGCACTTGGGAGGCAGAGGCAGGCGGATTTCTGAGTTCGCGGCCAGCCTGGTCTACAGAGTGAGTTCTAGGACAGCCAGGGCTACACAGAAAAACCCTGTCTCGAAAAACCAAACAGCCCCCCCCCAAAAAAAATCTATAAAAGGCAGATTGCTTGGGCCAGCGATGACATAGCTTTTGTTGTATTGAAAGAAAATCAGTAGATGAAGAAACTTCTTTTTACAAATATAAAAGAAAGAAAAAGGGGAGAAAGGAAAGGAGGAAGGATTCCTGCTTCACACTTGTAACCCCAGCATTTGGGAGGCAGGGTGATGATCGTGAGTTCAAGGGCAGCCTAGACTAACTGCATCAGGGTTTGATACTGTCCTGGGCTACAAAATGAGAGACTGTTTCAAAACTAACTAAATTATAAATCAAAATGCTGGAAAATAAAAGTAAAAAAGAAATGGAAAAATCAATACATGATTTTTTTTTTTAAAGAAACTTACTCTTCTAGAAAGGCTTCCTTCTCTCAGCCTTCTACCAAACACATTCTGTTGCTAGGTAAACATAAGCTAGCAGCAACTTATGTACACACCACACACTACACACACACACACACACACACACACACACACACACACACTCACTCACACACACATTCACACACACACACAGAGGCACGTATACATATGCGTATATTATATATAATTATAGTTAAGAGGAAACTCATGAGCTTATAAAGCAGATGGTAGATTTGTGTCACAGCCTGCAAATGAATGAATGGTTCTTTCTATTAGGAGCCAATGCAAGTGCATCTGACAGTTTCCTAGATAAATAAATGCTCTGGCCATCCGTGTCTCCAAGATGGATAGAACAGAGAATCCTGCAGGACAGAAAAGAAGAGCCACAAGCATTGGCAGCCCTCTATTCTTCTACAGTGGGGATTTGAATTTTCAGCTTTGTGCTTAAACATGTTTTACCAGCAGAAAGTAAACGAAACCGGCTTATACTGCAACATTGGTCTGGCCATCTG
The DNA here is from genome assembly GCA_964023405.1 of Apodemus agrarius. Classification (NCBI taxonomy): domain Eukaryota; kingdom Metazoa; phylum Chordata; class Mammalia; order Rodentia; family Muridae; genus Apodemus; species Apodemus agrarius. The sequence continues at coordinate 130,263,348 of OZ030010.1, forward strand.
GTTTGGAGTCAAGTTTAATAAACCCAGAGACATTAACTCTACTTGTCTAGCACTACAACTAATCAAAGAAAGGCTGGTCAAAGCAACAGGGGCGGGAACAAGAGAACATAATTTGTGAATTGTGTAACTAGAGTTTCCATTCCTGTTTAAATTTTGAGAGGGAGAGGGGAGAGAGGGGGGTGGAGAGAGAGAGGGAGAGCGAGTTGGGGGAGGGATAGACGGAGAGGGAGAGGTTGATTGATTTCAGGCACGTAAAGACCCTTGCAGCTCATATTTCTCATCCACAAGGAACTGGTGTTTGTTTAATAAGCAACTGGTTCACAACTGGGCTTCAACTGTCTGACCACATCCTGGAACACGCTGTTGAATCACACTCAGACCCACACTGACATCTGCAGGTAATTGAAACAGGGCTTTCCAGGACTGGATTCGAGATTCTGGATCCTCACTCAGGCCTTTTAGCTTATCACAGTAGGGTGCTACCCCATAAAACTTCAATATCCTGGATGGCAATGAGTTCCTTTCAAACATATTCTCAATGTTTAAGTGCTTTCATACAACAAATTAATTCAGCGTATAGACAATATGCTTGCTTTCGCTGCAAAGGACAGACACATTGGTTTCCAGCACTTTTTATTTTCACTTTACACATCTCCCCGCTTTTCACATAGTCTCCAAGTGGCACACAGTACTGTCTCAGTACCTTATGGAAAGATTACTCCCCAAAATCTAAACTCAAATTTGTAGTTATCCTAACTTAAATTCACATCCATCAAAGAGTTTAAACACACACACACACACACACACACACACACACACAGCACAATTTACTGTAATAAATCCCTGCTAATCAGCATGCTTATTTATATATTCTATCAAAACTCTAAACCATCTATAAAAATAGGAAGAAACAGAATTGTGGCAAAAATCAAGTGGCTCCATTCTGCCTAAGTTTTTCCTATAATGCCTTTCAACCTGGCAAAAATGACAAAGTAATGTTTTATTGGGTCAATTTATAATTACTGTGTTTGCAACAATAGGATCTGTTAGCAGAGGCTCCTTTTACAGTGACTGTTTTAGAGAAAGCCTCTTTTTCCAGGCTTGTAAAATCAAGTGACTCATTCAACTTCTGAGAGCAAAAATCAACATATAAAGAAGGCCTTATTCTACACATTGAAAGCACATAATAAATAAATGCATCAAAGATTTCTAGTGATAAGAAACCAAGAAAACAAGGATGACTGGATGTGGTTTTGTATACCCGTATTCCCAGCAGTCAGGAGGTAGATGCGGGGAGAGTGTGGGTATAAGGCTATCATTGGCTGTATAAAAACAACAAACCAAGTTAAAAAAAATTATAAAGGGTGGGCATGGCAGTCGACACCTTTAATCCTAGCACTCAAGTGACACATTTTTGTAAATTTGAGGCCTGCCTGATCTACATAGTGAGTTCTGGGATAGCCAGAGTTATAGAGAAAGAACTTGTCTTAAAACAACTGATTTTAAAAAGAAAGGAAAAAAAAGAAAAAAAAAGAGGGAGAAGGAAGAATTGAAAAAAAAAAAAGCTCAAAACAAACCCAAGGGTAATTACTAGCTTGAGGGCTCATTAATACATTCCATCAACAGGCAAATAAATAGACAGTTGTCCAATTTGGCAATGTGTTCCATTTCAAACATTTATTGATATTTTTATTTTTGGTGCCCAGAATGTATTTTCTTAAAGAAATGAAGTTATAGTGGTTAGGGTTGCAAGTTAATTAGCGAAAGCCGAGATACTATATGTCTGCAGTGAGAGGGTGGAAACAGTCGTAGCAGTAAGATGAAACATATGTTGGAACGATTTTTAGCCCTGGTTAGTTCTCAGTGTTCTAGTTTTGCTCCATGAGGACATCATTACAGAAAGATAAGAAAGCAGGACATTTCAAAGCACTTTCTATGCTAGTGTCTGATTTCACTTGAGAGTTTCCAAGCCTTCTTACTTTTGATGACAGCACATAGTTTATGCACATAGGCATTGCTGAAGGTTTTATTTAACAAATGGAAACATAAATTTGGGAGAAAAGATAGAAGGGAGATACTGGCGTGGAAAGAGAGCATGAACCGAAAGTGGGGAGAGAGCTGGAGAAAATGTGGATTTAGATCCCACGCCTTGCCCCCATGTGGTTCATTCTGTTTCTTTTAACTAGCATGTGTTGAGCGGTATTAGTGAGTGTGAGGACCAAGTAGTTCCATCATTTATTCATTTAATAAATACTAATTGAGTATTAACATTATGCATAGAGTAAAGGATACCAGCCTGAACAAGATCGTCTTGGTCACTATCCCCACAGACATTAAACAGATAGCAGCATTCTAAGTAAGGAGTTCAAGTCTATCCCTGGCTATTTGGGGTGGAAGGCTTCAAAACAATAAAACACTAACAAAGAAAAAGAAAAACAAGCAAATAAACATAAATCAATACCTGTAATCCTAGGTACTTAAGAGGTTGAAGCAGAAGGATCACCACAAAACAGAGTCAAGGCCATCAGGGTCTATATAGTGAAATCTAAACCAGCTAGGGCTACACTGTAGAAAATCTCTCTATCTCTCAGTGTCTCTCTGTCTCCGTCTCTGTCTCCGTCTCTGTCTCTGTCTCTCTGTCTCTCTGTCTCTCTGTCTCTCTGTCTCTCTCTCTCTCTCTCTCTCTCTCTCTCTCTCTGTGTGTGTGTGTGTGTGTGTGTGTGTGTGTGTGTTTTAAAAAGTTGAGGACCAGTCTGGGCTACAAAGCAAAACTATATTTTCAAAACAAATAAAGAAAAATAAATCAGGGTTGGAGAAGCCAGGAATGGTAGCACAAGTCTGTAATGCAAACACTTGGGAAGTAGAGGTAAATGGATCAGGGGTTCCAGGCCAGCCTTAGCTACATAGTTTGAGGACAATTTTGGCTACATAACATCCTGTCTAAACCTAACCCCCCCCCTGCCCCCACTCGCGCGTGCCCAAAGAAAAAGGAAAAAGGAAAAAGCGAGTAGAAGTGCCATAAATGGCGAAGCCAGATCTTGGATTGCCTCCTGGCATCGCAATAACTACTTTCCACTAGGTGGCTGAAGGTAACAGACTGAGGAGCCTGATAATACCAGCTGGAGCCAGGACAGACCAACTGGTCTCTAAGTGACTTAACTGATAAGTTAACACCAGTCGAGCTGGGCCCAGAACAAAAGAATCATCCAGCTTACACACCATGGAAAACAAACAATTGTTATTTAAGTCTCTCATATTTGTAAGGGGGGGTGGGGAGTCATGTAGGCTATTTTATAATCGGTCATACAAGCTGTGCATGGTAGTTAGATCAGTCCTGAAGTGCCAGTCTTTGGAAGGCTGAGACAGCAGGACTTTTTAATGAATAAAATTTTACTGTGTATCATTTTTAAAATCTATTCTTCCATTATGAACACTTGAGAGATTTGTACTTCTTTTTCCCCCACCAAAATATTTTTATTGATTATTTAGAAAAGTCACATAATATACCCCAATCACACTCACTTCCCAGTCCTTCCAGACATGACCATCTCCCCTGGGCTCCCCACCCCCAACACCAGAAGAAGAAGAAGAAGAAGAAGAAGAAGAAGAAGAAGAAGAAGAAGAAGAAGAAGAAGAAGAAGAAGAAGAAGAAGAAACAAGCCCACTGGAGTATGGTCAAATTCCCAGTGGTCAGCCCCTTAAAGAAAACTGAGTCCTTCCCCAGCCCCACTCTTCCAGAAAACATCAACCATCAACCATGAAGAGCTACACAGCCATACCACCCTGACTGGTCTTCTGGTCTCAGAAGCTAAATGGGTTGGTGGGCCAGGGTTAGTGCTTGGATGGGAGACAACAGGATATTTTAGAGGCCAGCCTGAGCCACATTGCAGGCTATATAAAACTACACAGAGAGATTCTTTTTCAAAAACAATGTTCCCCTCCATGCCGAAATAAATATGCTTATTGTGTAAAATATTTGGGGTGAGAAAAAGAATATGTGGATACATTTTTTTGTACATGCAAACTTTCTCTGCCAGTATGCACAAGAAATGGAAAACAATTGCTTCTGGGGGAAAAGGAGCTAAAGAAGATGGGGAACGTGGCAGGGAATTCATTTAGAATTTAGAATTTGGAGGCATCTGAATACATTTACTATGAATGAATGATATCTATTCTTTATACTGGGGTCTTTTTAGAACCCTCGAATAATATCTAGGGGAAACTAGGAAATCATAAACTGGTATAATCTTTGTAGTTTGAAGGCATGGCTTAAGCAGTGCTTATAAAAATATGCAAATACATATGCAATTCACAGACTATCCCTGGGAGAATCTGCCAGAAGCTGTTAACATTGGTTGCTTCTGAGGAGAGATATATTATACCCTTTTCCCTATATACCCTTTTCACAGTTTGATTTTAATTTTAAAATTTAAATACGATGTTTTATTAATTCATTGAGAATTTCATGCATGCAAACAATGTATCTTGATCATTCTCCCCTTCACCCAGCCCCTTAAGCTCCTTTCAAATTTACCTTCCCACACTACTCACATCCAACTTTGTGCCCTCTTTTTTCTTTCCTTTTTGCAACCCACTAAGGTTCAATTTGTGCTGCCCATGTGTCTCTGAGTGCGGGCTGTCCATTGGAGTGCAGTGGACCTATTAGGAGCCACGCCCTTAAAGAAAACCAAGTCTCCCTCCCCTAGAAGCCATCAATTGTTAGTAGTACCTTGGCTAGAGGTGCTGGGGGGGTTCATGAGCTCCCCTCCATTCTGAAAACTCACTGTTTTTTTTCCTGCAAGTTTTGTGCAGCCAAGCACAGGGCTTTTAAAATACGTACTGAACGTGTGCCGTCTTTCTGAAGGCAAACTAAGTGAAAATGCATGCCTTTTGACCTAGCAACTTGCATGTACCTCTAAGAATCTCTCCTAGACATGTTAGTACACAGCTGTAATCTCAGACACTGGGCAGGCTGAGGCAGGAGAATCAGAAGTTGGGAGTCCAGCCTCTGAGACACACTGAGAATCCTTTCCTCCCCCAAATGCGTATTACAGAAATACAGATAGAAACAAAGATAAAGATGTGAGCTCCTACAGTTATATACACTAACATGTTATTTAACAAACCATTTAATGGGGCAAGTGAGATGGCTCAGTGGGTAAGAAATTTGCCACCAAATCTGATAACTTGAGTACAATCCCCCAAGCCCACATGGTGTAAGGAAAGAACTGACTCCCTCAGGGTGTCCTCTGACCTTTACAGACATACTGTGTCATTCTCTACCATGCATGTACACACGAACAAGTAGGAAATAAATAAATGTAAAGAGAATTAAAGAAACTAAATGGCCCTCAATTAAGAATTAATTAAAAATGTAGACTGTTCATAAAAGAAAATACTATATAGATATGAAAAGTGAATCCATAATAATCCACCACCTTGCTCAACTTATATTTTTGTTTGCTACAGGGTCTCACTGCGTAGCCCTGACTGTTACTGAATTCACTCTATAGACCAGGCTGGGCTGGACCTCACAAAGAGCCATCTGCTTCTGCCTCCCACATCCTGGGCCTAAAGGCATATGCCCCCACACCTGGCTAACACAGAATATTCTTGAATTCTCAATGACCACTCCTTCTAGTCATTCATTTTCTTGCCTCAGCTTCCCACGTGCTGGGATTATAAGCACACAACACTACACATGGCAGAAATCCTGGAATTCTTGGCCCTTCACCAACCAACACAGTCCCCTCTCTTTTCATAACTCCACAGGTCCCTAAGGAAGACAAGGATCTAGAGGGCAGAGTCACCCCACTTAGATTCAGTGTAGGCATCTTATCATCAGAAGACTTAGGCTGAAAGTTCTTTGGACCCAAAGCACCAGGCCTCAGGAACTTGGCCAGAATCTTCTCTCTCTGAGGAATCCATTCTGATCTTAGCTTTTCTTTAATCAGAGAGATAAGTAAGTACAGCCCTGAAGGGCATTTCAGGCCCCTATCCCTTAAGGCTCACGCAAGTTCCCTCTTGCCTTTGAAGACAAGATGGGGGTGGTGTTTTAAGAAGGTAAGGGTGAGGTCGAGGCAAGCAGGCCTTTCTTACCATACTTCACAGAGAGTAGCATTCCCAAAGGAGAATCCAAAGAAAGACCCCCTAAACGACCATCCCACAAAGATTAAACGGCTTCTCTTTTCCACACATCAACATGACCCACTGTGTTTCTGTATCAGCGTACTTACATACATTTATCCCTAAGATCTTGGCCATATTTAAGCACTGCTTAGAACCATTACTTCCCCTAGCACGTTTCTTTAGGTCAGCTTTCTCTTTGGTACTTATTTTTAAAACACAGGTCCTTAGAAATATTATTTTCTACATTTAGCTCAATAGAAAACTTCATACTATTCACATAAATGGAAAATGAGGATCAGAATCTAGAGAGAGAAAGAGAATATTAATAAATATTACCTAAGATGGAACTCCTTGACAGAGGCTCCTCATGTAAGTTCTCCTCAGAGATGTCTGAAAGGCGGGCCCCCAATGCTCCTCCTCCTAGAGGTTATAGTATCTGGGAAATACTTTCCAGGGGATTTTGTTTCAGCTTCTCCTATAGGTTAACAGCCCCCTGTGATTTTCTTTTGGCTCCGCCTATAAGTGAGAGTGACATTCTTTCAGCTCCCTCTATAGGTTAGCCAGGGCTATTAGCCAGCACAGTTTTATTGAGTGACTATTCTTTTTCAGATACAGCGCTAACTGCTTGAGATACAGGAGAAAAAGGAAGATAAGCTGTAATTGAGCCCAGATGGAGGAGGCGAGTGACAGGGGTGCTATTAGAAGACATAGGACAGACTAAACACACCAATAGTCTCCATCTTCTGAGCCTATCTATTTAAACTATGAGTAAAAGCACACTGGCAGGAATGTCTCAGGGACTTCCAAATGATCAGATACTATGGGAAACTGTCAGCCCAAATGTTAATTGACCTTGGTAATCACTCCCTCCTTTGCTTCACTGAAGCAGTTGTCTGCATGGTTTTCTCCTATCTCCCTGCCACCCTCTCTCTTCCTTAACCAGATGCCTAAATGTTGATGCTTGCCAGGATTTCTCCCTTCACTGTCTCCTCCTCACCTCCCTGTTGAAGTCTGCATGCATAGCTTCTACCTACATAAGCTAGACTCCCAGACTCCAAAAGAACCCAAAAGCTGTTTCCCTCTCTAGCCTCATTTTCGGCTTTATAGCGTTATTATATTTCTGTAATGGAGCTTTATTCAGCCTGTATGCTAGCTCCATCTACCTAATTCCTGTTTCCATCCCACGTTTGTTCAAGGTTCAGTCTCAAGCCACTGAGATATATCAACTGTGAGAGCATTTGACTCAAGATCCAGCTCTAGCTTTCAGTGTACCTTCTGAGAAGCCTTCTACAACCACAGCCTTTGCTTTTTATGCCCCAAACAACACACTCTACTCAGTCCCTTTGCTTATATTATTATTATTATTATTATTATTATTATTATTATTATTATTATTATGATTATTAATGAACTAAGGTCTATGTCTGGGTTTGGTGACATAAACCTGTAATCCAAGCACCTGGGAGGCAGAGACAGCAGGATTGAATTGTAGGTCAGTTTGTGCTCCAAGGCTAGAAAAATATCTGTCCCAAAACAAACAACAGAAAGCAAACTTGAGCTGTAAATAGTTAAGTATAAATGCAAAGGAACTTGGAGGTCTATGGGGTTGATCACCGGTACTTGTTTTGTTTTAGCCCATTTCCTTCCTTCTGTAGGGACACTGCTGCAGGGAGCCACGAGGTCAGTCCTAGGAGAGGGCTCTTGCTGAAGAAGCCCAATGTGATGGCTGGCAGGACACTGGTTACACATCTTACAAAGAAATGAATTATTTTTTGAATAAAAGAATTAGGTCTCTGTCAGAAAATGGAGTTGCAAATATGTTTAGTGAAGTCTCTGAAGTGACGCTTGTGCTAGGAAATTGAAATCAAGAGTTCTAGTACGAACTCATGTTTTTTATATTTTTATTTTTATGTATTTATTTTTTTATTGAGTCATGGTCTAAATAGCCTAGGCTTTCCTAGAACTCAAAATCCTCCTGCCTTAGTTTTCTGAATGCTGGGATCCCAAGTATGTGCCATAACAGAACTCATGATTTTCAATAAATAGACATATGGTCTGTACATGAACATTTATGTGATATACATATGCATGTTCTGAGGACTTTGAACAATTTGCCCTGGTGGCAATAATGATCATACCTAGTGCCTTACCTAGTTCTCAACATCACTCTCTATTCAAATGAATCAGAGCTCCTTGAAGAAATGGCTGATCTCAGAGGCTAGGATACAGAAAGTATGAATCTGGGAATCTGGGATAGCTTGTAATCAGTGTGCATGTGCGTGCACACACACACACACACACACACACACACACACACACACACTCAAAGCCAGCATCTGGCAAAAGGACACAGAAGGGGCTGGAGAGTCTTCCAAGTGCTTAAGAGAAGTTGCTGTTCTTCCAAAGGGCCCAAGTTGTATTGCACCCTGTCTTGGGCAGCTCATAACTACTTGTAACTCACATTTCCAGGGGATCCAATGTTTTCCCTCGGCCCCAGCAGGCACCCATGCACATTTGGTGGAGAGAGAGAGAGAGAGAGAGAGAGAGAGAGGGAGGGAGGGAGGGAGGGAGGGAGGGAGGGAGGGAGGGAGGGAGGGAGGGAGGGAGGGAGAGAGAGAGAGAGAGTATGCTTAGAGGGTTCTCACTGTTTAACTACCAAAGTAATGGTGATGGATTAAAACACACCAAGTAAAACAGGAGCCAGTGAATCTACACAGATGTTAATATATTGTGGCTGGAAAATTCTCTTTCATAGTAAAATAGCAGGTAACACACATCGGAGGAATGATGGGAATAGAGTCACCTATAGGTAGCCACTATGCCATCAGGCCAGAAAAGACATGAATATTCAAATAGGCAAAATTCAAACAGGTTCTCAGATTTAATGGCTATATTCATAGTTGTAACACGGAAGTGGGTGGGTAGAGTGTTTTTATATTTAGGAAAGTTACTCCGAAGCATTTCATAGTTATAGAGTATCATGTCTACAACTATTCCTGCATGGCTCAGAAGTTATGCACACAAACACACAAAGGGTGGGAACATATATTTACAAAGAGTGATCAAACAATTGTGGCTCAGTAGTAAAAACTGGGAACTGAGGTGACTAGTATATGGAAAATCTTTGGGTGTTCTTACAGCTTTTCTGGAACTTAAGAAATTATTTTACAATGTGCTCTTTTAAAAGTAAGTTGTTTATTTCTTTAAAAAGTACTGAAAATAAAATCAAGTGTTTATAATGTGAAACATGCACTAAAGCCTTTATTTTTGCCTGTTTATAGAGGCTTATAAAGGTTTTCTTTAAAGATAAACTGAACGCAAGCAAGAAATATGTCACCATGGCCAAAGCCATCTAAATTGTTGAATGTGACAAAATACTCTTGAAAAATTGACAGATGATGCGGAGAGATTTCTTCTCTGCCGGGATAGACAGCTTGAACTGGAATAGAGCTGCCTATTAGTTTCTGTGTGCAGGATAATCTTTTACTCAAGACTTGACCTACTCCCAGAAACAGAGAATAAGCTCCTGGGATATGGTGACAGAAAATAATATTATCAACAGGAATGAGAAAGGCAGACTTACGATTCCATCTTTTTATACACGTATATACTTTATTAAATTCACAATCTTAGGATATACACCAGGTCAACATTTCACAAAACTTTCTATTATTCCAAAAGCAGTTATCATAAAACAGTGATTTATAAGTCAGTCAAGCAAAACCAGTATCTATAGGATTTTATTATGGTTTCATTTTTGTAGTAGTTTTCAAATAGAAGCTGAAAATATATGATATAATATGAGAATAGGAAGAAAGAATTTTACTTTATAACAAGAACTACATTTCAAATATTAGACTTTATATAAAAATAAAGGGGTACTGTCGACAAAGCTGCTCTGTGGATTAGCATATTACCAGTTTTATTTATTTCAAAATAATCCCTGCACAAACTTTGCTTTCTAGTCCGTTTAAACAATATAGAAGACAACAATAACAAAAGGTTAGTTTACAACAGAAAAGACAAGAATGTGGTAAAGGAATCTGTAGGAAGAAGTGGTGACTGATGGTTAAGAGAGAGATGTGGGAGGGTGGGGAGCAAGAGTAAACAGAATGAATTTGTATGGAATTGGGAAAGAACCAATTTAAAACACACAATTAGAATCATTAGTAAAAGAGTGGGTCTAAAACAGTAAAGTGGATCCTCCTGCCTCTCTGATCTCATTATACCATTGGGACAGTTTCAATTTTCTGCTCCAGTTTTACCTTACCATTGAATTTTAAACACAAGTTTAGATATCATCACATTTCAAAGACTATTTCTTAACAGTCCTAAATTTGGACTCTAAATTTGAACTGCAAAGTGTCCCTTTAAGGCAAATAAGACAGAAGAGTGAAGGCAGACAAATCTCCTGAAAGAAAAACTCATCTCTTATCATTCTGAGGGCAGAAGCCTTTGAATATGGTTCATTAACAGAGTGGATACACCAAGTGCTATCAAAGAAATGTTTCTTTAAAATAGCACACAAGTGGGCGATTCTTATAACAGTACATTTATGGTAGGTTTAGAGGATTATGAGCTTTTCACAGGCTAAAGAAACATGGGAACTCAAGCCAGTAATAGCTGTTATGACAGTGATTACAATGTAAACTTAAGACCTGATTCTATAATGGAGCTGCAGCAAGCTAAGTGATGTTCTCTGATAATTAGAAGAGAGGTTTTGCTTCAAGCTCACTAATTTCTACTCTGTAAATACCTTCAAACCACTTCCAAGGATTTTAGATTTCAAAAGACTTAGGTTTAATCATTTTCTGTTTGTTTCTTACATTCACTTAATATCACAATTCTAGTGGGTAAACACAAATATTAAACAAATAGTCCATCTACCAGGTTGAACATTAAGAGAAATCTAACAACACAAACATTGCACTATTACTCTCTTACACTATTTCTAGTGTAATACATAATAAATAATGCCACAATAGATCACACTTGGATTTCTTATTTTAGTCGGGAGTTTTCTTTTGTAAAAATGACAGAGTATATGTTACGTCACACTGCATATACACTGCTTAGAGCTCAAAATACTTCTGGAAGCAGAGGGCACAGTAGCACTGACCTTTTCAGCTCCTCAAAGCTTCCTTAACTGATATTAAGATAGTAAACTGACTTCTATAGGGCAGCAAGGACAAGAAGAGGGTTCTGACTCTAGCACAGCACAAAAAACTAAAACACCAGGTCACCACATGACAGAACAAACTCAAGGACAACAAGGAATCAGGAAAAAAAATCAAACAAAATAGCACTCACATACAGAAAGCTTCCATTTCCACAAGACCCTACGACACATGTTCCCTACAGGACGGCAATGTACCCCAAGGCACCTAAGGCCTCACAATACTACCCAAGACACTGACAGCTTCATGGACGCTTGCTTGCTTTTGTACAGTGGTTTGTGTAAATAACTATTCGTTCATTTGTAGATGCTCCACACATCTGGTCAAGGCAGGAATTTCTTCTCCTTGATAACACCACCTAGAAATATCAACAATATTTTATATATTCCTTAAGGCACCAGGTTTGGGGAGAGAAATAGCAACTGTGGTAGCAAAGTCCTAAGAACCTGAGGTGACAAATGCAGGCATCCTGTAAGTCTAGTTCACTCTACATTCTAAAGTCAGTCTTCACTGCATACATTCCAAGAGCAAAGAAGCAAGAATGGTGGTGATGGAAGCGACTATGGGTTTCTTCCTCTTGGTGAGAAATGGCAAGGAAGCAGCTCAAACAGGCAAGGGAAACAAAACAATGTACTTTAAAGCTGATGAAGACGAAATGAAAATTTGATATAATCAAAACCAATTTGAATATTACCATGAAATAAAGAGATGGGAAAGTATGTAGTCAACAGAGAATTTTTATAAATCTCTCAAGCAAGAGAATTTCTGATCAACTCTGTTTTGCCACTGCTAGGGAAAAGAACAATTATAGAGAGTATGCATGAATGCTCCCCTTAAATGTTTGAAATAGGTGCTCTTTGAGGCACTAGGGAAAAAGTCCTCCAAGCAATCAGAAATGTGTATTTGAGATTTAGTCATCAAATGCAAAATGAGCTCAGCCCAAACAGATGTTAGTAAGGTGACTCTGCTTGCCAAATTGAACTTTAGAGGAGAGATGCCCAGGAATAGGAGCATCATCAGAATGGTTGAGATCTGCCGAACTTTAATCCCCACTGTGGATCAAAGTTCTCCGCATTCCTCACTGAATGTTTTATGTGGGAAACAGTTAAAACACTCAATCAGAAATGGTTAAGTCACTTGGGTGAGAGATCATCCATCATGAACGAAGAGCATGAATTGGAGCATGCTACTGGAGACTCTGCGGGAGCGCTGCCTGTAGCCAGTGAGTCTGAGGACAAGCCACTGCTGATACTACTGCCATCCAAAATATCTGAACTGAGGACAAAGCAAAAAGAATTATAAGCGAATGCATGTATCAGGGTCAACATAACATGCAATGACATGATTTCAAGGACACACACATCAGTACAGCACTGGTAAATAATAAGAAGCATAAAGCACTGAAATGCATACTGCATCATGTATGAGACCTGTGGAATTCATAAAACCACCGAAACCCAAAGTGAGACTTGTCACGCTGTCCTGTATAATTTGATTATCGCTCTGGAGGCACTTGACTATCTAACATATGATAACTGTTCCTCTTGACATGCCAGGTTTATTGTGAGGAGGTGTTCCTGACCTCTGTCTAAAATATTTCTATCTTCATATTTATCTTCTTACCTTTCAAGAGCCTTGAGCAAGAATAACCTGTTATTAATAGTAAGCTATCTGTTCTCAAACTTGCTGAGTGTGCCTTCAGAAATATTACTTCTATTTTTGAGGGAAGTCTTTCAACTGCCCGAAAACTGACCATTTGGCTTGCCCACTCCCAAGAGGCTTCAAGGCAAATATTTTGAATGATTTCCCCCTCTAACTACATGCTTTTGCAATTCTTCTCATCTTATGAATCCATTTTCCTGTTTTCCTTTCAGACCCAAAGATCCCCTGCTATCCATAAAATCCCCCTTTTCTTCCACCTCTCAGTTCCTCTTCAGCTAAGCTTCTGAAATGCTCTCTACTCACAGTCCCCATCATGGTTCTTTAATCCAAACAAGTGGCCTTTGTTCTCATCTTCCCTCTGAAACTGATTTGGACGCCAAGGGCTTCCATAAGCCATCCCAGGAGTATGCTTCCCACCCAGCCCAGATGCTCACTGTTCCCAGGAATGAACTGTGGCCTGCCTTGAAAACCCACCTTCTTCATACTTTTCATGGGACCCAAAACCTCTGCTTGACATCAAGCTGCCTTTGTCACTTTGGTTCCCAGGGATTGCAGATCTATGCTCTGTGTCTGCCTTGAATGCACTCATTCACTTCTAATATTTACTAAGTGCCTGCCAAGTGTAGGAGGTATGTAGATACTCGAAGGACAATGATGTGAAGGACAGACAAGGTCCCCAGCCTCACTGAATTTACTCAGGCTCATATGAAAATAATTACACTTTGTGACATGAGTGATAAATGGAGAAGGATCCAGGGGGTATGAGATTCTGACATATGGGTAACCTGATCTAACCTGGAATAACAGTGAAAGGATTCTCAGAGGTGAGGTTTGTGTTCTGATGTGAAAGATGAGTAGGCATTAACTCAGGAAGGGTTAGGAAGAAGCAAGGATAGTTCTGGGATTAAAAGCAGACAAATACAGAGGCAGGACAGAGTCAAGAGAACTCAGTAAGAGACGAACTGAAGGAGTAGTCCAGCAGTTTAAGTTTACACAGACACTTTTCTATTTTTTGAAATGGAATAAAAACAGAACTAGAGAAGGAATTATGACTCAAGGAAATATGGGTTCTAGGCTGCCACTAGCTCCTTGGCAAAATTCCATTTTGTTCTAATAGGTAGGATCGAAATGTTACACCTTTAATATTATTTGTGTAAGTTTCCAAGTTGATTTCTTTCCATTGTAAGTCTCAGGCATATACTGTCCTCCTGAAAGGCAACTTTTCCTCTCCTGCCTTTCTACTCATGTGGAACATCATCTCTTTCCTTCATGATTTTACCTGCAGTGTTAAGGATAGGGCCTAGGCCCTAATACATGCTGGGCAAGTGTGTTACCACCGAAGCTACACCGCAGTCCCCGCTACCATCTCTTTCTGTTGCCTGTGGGTTATTTTTAGGTGGAGACCCATTACAAAGAGGTTTTGGAAAACTAAAATTAAAAAATAGAAATAGTATCGTCCACATTTCTCCTACATTATACACACAGCTGTCAAATGCATCATTAATAATATCACTTTTAAGGAAGAAGTCTGGAAAACTAAGCTGGCTCAGATATTTGCTAAACCACACAACCAAATGGTCCAAAAATATGAATTATTCAACAACTGAAAAAAATAGTTGCACAGATAATCCAAGACACTGGAAAATCAAAAGGACCTTTCTATTTGCCTTTGGAACATATGTGAATTTTCCTCTGCAGCTTTTTGCCTAGACTAATATTAAAATGAATTGACTTTCATAAAGCACATATTGGCTGGGCAGCACAAGGGCATGCTCTATGCCATTTGGCAGGAAGAAAAAGCCTTAGATTAAAATTTGGCCACCATGCAGATAATCTGATGATAAAGAAAGAATTCCTTATTGCAAGCAGCAGGATGACAGCGAGGCCAGGATGAGAAGATTTTATTTGTACCAAGACCTACTAGCTTAGGTGACTCCTGTAGTCATTCCAAAACAAAATAAGACTGTGCAGTGAAATGTTTTTCTTCTTTTTTTCTTTTTCTTTTCTTTCTTTCTTTCTTTTTTTTTTTTGGATTTGGTTTTTTATCCTGAGACAGGGTTTCTCTGTATAGCCCTGGCTGTCCTAGAACTCACTCTGTAGACCAGGCTGGCCTTGAACTCAGAAATCCGCCTGCCTCTGTCTCCCAGAGTGCTGGGATTACAGGAGAGTGCCACCACCACCCGGCTGAAATGTCTTTCTTATTGTTGATTACTTACTAGAAGAAAGCTGACAGAAACATTACCAACTAAAAAAAAAAAACTCTGAATTTTTCTAAATGTCTTCTCCACCACTACACAGGAAAGTCTCTACTTTTTCTCACTGTTGGAAAAATGGCATAGCTACGCTTTGTCTCCACCACAACTTAGCTTCAAAACACTGTAAAGCTTAAAGCAGATGCTGCCACTGAACGAAGACTGGGGTTCTGTTCTAGTTAACCTGGCACAACAGCACATGGTAACAGACGCTGGGGCTGAAGGCCACATCACCCCATTGTTAATTAGGTCCATGTAGAGCAGGACCTGTGCAACTGTGTAATCCACAGGGATTGCTGTGTGGAGACAAATTGTGTGGATCGCCATTACATCTTTGACCAGAGCTTCTAAAAGCAATGGAGGCTGGTGCAATTTGAGTTTTTTTTTTCTCCCATAACCTCTGGTGAGAGAGCTAATGATAATGAGCCTTTATTTCACTAGGGGCCCAAAGCTAGACAAACATAGGAAAGAAAAGATAATTCAGACTAGACATAGGACTCTCTGAATTGAAAGTGAACTAATTCATCTCAGCCAGGACTGGTGTGGTGATATGGCTCAGTAGGTAGGGGCACTTGCTGCCAAGCCTGATGACCTGAGTTCAAAGGACAGAACCAACTCCTGAGCTCTACATTTACATGCCCACATAAATAAATAAGTAGGTAAATGAGTAAATAAATAAATGTAGAAAATTATCTAGGCATCGTGACACATGCCTGTAATCCAAGTATTTCAGAGGCAGAAGTAGGAGCACCAGGAGTTAAAGGTCATCATCCTTGGCTACACAGTGAGTTTAAGGCTAGCTTTGGATAAAGAATAAGAATCCTACCTAAAAAAAATTAAAAATAATAATGATAATTAGAGTGTGATAGCACATGCCTGTAGGCACAGAACTCATGTGGCTGGGGCAGGGAAATCTGAAGTTCAAGACTAGACTGGGCAACATATTAAATTTCAGACCAGTCTGCATTACATAATGAGAAAACTCAAACTATAAATGCAACTCAAAATGTTAATATTAACCATCACATTAAACACTGATGCATTGGGCATGAAAACTCAAGAATTTTCCCTCTTATGGGCAAAACAGGGTACCACTTAATTTTTACCACAGGAGCCTGAAAAGACCTTAGTTTGCTCTGCAGTGCTACAAACACAGTCTTATTCCCAGTTGAATGAGGAACAGAAGGAGAATTCTTAATATGAAAAAAAAATCAATCAAAGTACCATACAGGGCATACTTCTAAATTATGCTCAAACTCTTGAGGTTCACAAATACTAAGCATAAGATGACATAATTCCAGCTTTGTAGTTAGAGATGTTCCCTTCATTCTGTTGGCAGTGACTTCAGGATTTTGTATTTTTAGGGAAAAAATTAAAAAGTATGCCCAAAAGGACACAAAGTCCAAATGGATTTACATTCAAAGTTCTAATTTAATTTATACTTCAAAGATGTCAAATTTTAAAGATTATAAGACTATAAAATGTATATTTTCCTTCTCTTTGTGGTATGGGACAGGGAATAAAGACAAGTTTAAAAAGATGAGATCATATCTGCTAGTTATCTGAATTTTGAGATAATCTCTAAAAGAAAGAGTCCTTACTTTCATTATTGAGTATACTGCCATATTTAGCAGCAGAAATAAGGACACAGGTGGTTCCTAACTCTGGCCCCATTTCTAAGAATATGGATGTCTGATTTTTGACCAATTGAACTGCATTAAGAGACAGATGTTTCTGAAAATGCAGAATCCAGATTCAATATTAAGAGTAACTCATACAAAATTTATTCGCTGTAGACATGAATGTCAGCATCCTTAGTATATAAGGGGCCCCACAGATCTTAACACAATTTTAAGCTTTAAGATCCTTGGAGACTTTACAAATTCGACTAAGAACATTACTTGAAAGTTAATTAACTGCTTTTGCAAGGCTTGTGTATGTATTTGTATGTGTAGTGCATTCATGTGTGTGCACATGAATATTCATGTCCATCACTGCTCATGTAGAGACCAGAGGCCACAGGATGTTGGGTGAGCTGCTTTATTACTGTGTCTTATCCCTGGAGTTTCCAGTTTCTTGGCTATGCTGGCTAATCAGTAAGAACCAGTGATACATCTGCTTCTTCCCTCTCCACCAAGCACTGGGGTTATAGGTGTGTGTGGCCATGCCTGGCTTTTATGAAAATGCTACAGATGTATTGTGTGTGTGTGGGGGGGCATGCATGTGTGTGCACAGAGGAGGCCGTTGGGTGTCATGCTTGCACGACAAGTGTTCTGACCCATCTTTTTAGTGGTTAGTTTCGTTTTGTTTGGGAGAGGCTAAAATTTCCATGCTCTATGATCCTTTCAACCTAGCTTCCTGAGTACCCAGGGCTCTAGATGCACAGCTAGACATGGCTTACTTTTTGTAGACATTTACTTACTTTTTGTGAATTGTGAAGAATAAGTTTCTTTATTAGTCAGTACTTGAGCCATGCTTCCACAGTTTATAAATGATCAGGAATTAGGCAAATATCTTTTGGGTAATTTTTTTTTCTGTTTTGCTTTTGTTTTGTTTTGTTTTGTTTTTGAAACAAGGTAATCACATAACCATAGCTGTTCTCGAACTCACCATGTAGCTGAAGCCACCCATTTACTTTAAGTTCCATTTAACATTAATGTCCATGTCTCCAGGACTTGCACAACCATTACAGGTTTACTCATGGTTTGCAACACCAGCACTGCCATAGATAGCTAGCTAAGGCTTTGCTGCTTAAAACATGAATGCCCATACAAGGAGTGAGAACTACAAATAAATAATGTGACTTTTTTTTCCTTTCTTGCTTCAGTTTGGTTTGAATTTTGGTATTGCTGTGAATCAAACTTGGCTGCAAGGAGGCTAGAGAAGTGTTCTATTACTGGGCTATGCCTTCTTGTTTTTCTTTTGTTTGATACAGTCGTACTATATAGCTGAGGCTATCCCATTTCACTATGCAGTTTAGGCTGGCCTCTAACATGGCAGCCTGCCTCAGCCTGCATTGCACTAGGATTACAGGTCTGTGCTACCACAACAAGCTCCCTAGCCTTGCTTTCTAATTTGCATGAACTTCTTTTGCTCTTTTGTGGCAATGTAAAAAAAAAAGACATAAAATATAAATATATATAAATCTCACCATGCATTTTTTGCCATGCTGGAGATAGAACATAAAGCCTTGTATAAGCTCAACATGCACTCTACCACTGAGTTACACACCCAGCTCGTCATTATCTTTGTTTTGTGCTTGGCAGAATGTTGTGAACTTTCTACTTGATAAGCAACTGGACACACAAATCTATTTATAGTCATGTGCCTATACTCACACTTTACCATAAAAGCCACATGCGGTTTGCAGCAGGTATAGAGTTTCATCCACTAGTCCTCTTGACTAGCTTCAGGAATTGCTCTTTGCAATCTCTACATATCTGGGAAGACACTCTGTACCAAAATTAGCACTGAGCTACCAAGGACACATAGAGACAGTGGGTGATACAAATAGGAATGACTTAGAAGGCATTCCAACAGTACTAGTCAGCAAGCCTCTTGAAAGATAATAAGCTAGGACTTGCTCACCTCGAAGTGCAAGTTATCTTAAATAAAATAATACACATGCAATTTTGGAAGAAGGAATTGTCAACCCTTACATGAGTGAGTGGCTTTTATACTTTTTCCATGTGGAGAGTACCATTCTATTTTTAAAGTGAATGCCCCCACAAGTTTTTAAAATAGGATTCTCATCTTTAAAACCCAGGGAATAGAAAGTCCTAAAAGGTGTTATGCAATTGTATATAGAATATGGGTACTCAGCAAGTTGACTAGAATATCCTGAAAGATTACAAAATATTACCTAGAAACTGCTACTATGCCTTCCTCCCAGATGTCTGTCAGCATCCAATTGCTCAACTTCAAGAATAGGAAAAGAAGTCAATTCTCTCATAAAATAGTGCAAACCCTTACATTACAGACCTAAACTAGAATGAGAGCGACTATTAGTCATGTGACCTGGACCATAAGAATTAGTAACTGTTATTAAGAAACCTGACATTTAAGCTGGGGTTGATGGTATATGCCCATGGTCCCAGTACTCAAGAGGCTAAGGTAGGAGGGGTATAAGTTCTGGACCAGCCTTGATTACACAGTGAGCTTGAGGTGAGCCTGGGCTATACAGTAAGACTGTGTTTCACGATGCAAAGAGAAACTGCAATCTTAATGAGCATTGTGATTGACTACTATAAATTTTCTAAAAAGATTTTCACCACAATAGATCACATTACTTAGTAAATACCACAGGCATAATGTTTTGAATATGAAATGTCCCACACCAGCTCATGTGTTGGATGCTTGGTTGCCTGGGTACTGGCACTATTTTGGGTGGCAGAAACTTTAGGAGGAAGAACCTATTTGGAGCAGGGAAGCTACTGGGGGCATGAACATGAAAGTCATATCATGTCCCCGGCCTCTTCCTTTCCCTCTGCCTCCTGGCTTTTAGAGGGCAGCAGCCCCTGCCAGATGTTCCTAGTGCCATGATGACCTGCATCACCACAGGCCCAGAACCAACAGAGTCTGAGCATATCAGACTGAAACCTCTAAGACCATGAGTGGAAATAAATCTTTCCTCCCTTGTTTATTACAAGGGCTTTGCCACAGTGATCCAAAGTTCAAATGATACACATAGTTAACTTAGAAGTGAACAGCATGGGACATGAAATGCAAGCGAAGCAGTGATAATCGATGGACATTCTCTCCACAGTAACCCAGAGGTTCTTTCTCAGACTAGTCAGGTTGATGATACTACCCATCCCACCCGTCCATTGAGAAAGACTGACCTAACAGAGGCTAGGAACAAAATTAAAGGTGCAAAAAAGGATACATACACTTCCAAAGAAGTGCTTGGGACTTTCAGAGGACCTGGTCATTCAAAATCACTTACACCTCGGGGATTATATTTTACATTATCTCAATACTCTTTCAATGTGGTTCTTTTTAAATGTGAGTCATATCCTAATAGGTTTTTTTTTTAAATTTAATTTTTACCATGAACTGAAATCAGACAACTGTGTGGGATCTGTAGACAGCATGCTGGTGGCACCTTGGAAGGGTCGCTTAGGCTGGCTTTCCGTCTCCATTTCCCCTACAACAAAAGAAATATAGCTACCATCAAACAACTTTACAAACACAGGGCTGCTGCTAAAGGACAGTGATGTTTGCTTAGTCAAAGAGACTACTTTTAGCTACTGTGGAAAAGCTCCTGCCAGGACGCCAGAGTTCCAGAGACTAAGGCAGGAAGATCAAGAGTTCAAGCCTGGGCTACATATCTACTTCCAGGTCAGCTCACACCATACAAGGTCATCTCTCAACACAGCCCCCTCCATAACAGTGACTTTCCCACGTGCTTTAACATAAAAGAGATATTCTTCTATATAGTTTAGCCAAGTATTAGTAACTTTAATTTTCATGCATTATGTACATGTATACACACACACACACACACACACACACACACAAACACTTTACTAAAAAAAGAACGATTTTATCAGACAACTTAAATAAAAACTAAAAACTAATCAATAGTAGAAATAAAGTAGATATTGCCAAACAGTTAAAACTCACAGCAAATATTTTATGACTAGCAAAGAATCCTTATTTTATATCTTTTAATATCTTAACATTTCTTGAGTCAGCAACAAAATGTATTTTCTGGTAGGGTGGAAAATAGAAGGTGGAGTTGGATGATATACTAAAAATAGAAATATAGTTGAAAGTACAGCTTTGGGAAGCAATGAGAGTAATTCAGTTCACACACTTAGAACTATGTTGGCTTATTCAGCCCTATAGATTTTCACAGAACTATAATCATAAAACATAGCATCAATAGGACTAGAGCTTAACATCTGGCTAACTACTGAGGGTTGTTTGCCTCTTCTCTCGGCCCCAAGCTTGGTTTTTATTTCAAATGTGCATATTTTTACAATTTGATGGTGTTCATCTGAGCTCAGAAATAGAATAGAAAAGACAATTTAAGATAAATGTGACTATGTCTGTAATCCAGCATTTGCGAGGTAGAGGAGGAACATAACCACCATGTTTGAGAGCAACTGGGCTACCCAGAGAGCCAGAGCAGCCTGAATGACAGAGTAAAACCCTGTCTCAAAAGAAGCAAGGAAGCAAGCAAAAATGATTGAGCCTGTCTAGACCTCAGCAGAACCATGGAACCGAACTGAAAACTATGTGAACTACTTATGTCAGAAAAAGATTCAACAAGAACACATGTAGCCTTCATTTTCCCCTATTATGAATTAAATCATACTATTTTTCTTCTGCAGCTACTATGAAAATTACTAAAGTTCATAAAAGCTATGTTTCTTAACTTGCTTTGTTCAGTGCTTTAATATGCAGCTTTGAAACGACAGGGTTTTAAACTCTAGCAAAGAACCCCTCCACCTACTGGCAAATATCGGAATAGCTACTAAACAAACACCAATTCCATGAACTTTCTGGACAGCTTTTACTTTAACAATAGTAGTAGTAGTAGTAGTAGTAGTAGTAGTAGCTTTAGCTTAAAGTGTACTTTCACCTAATACCCCTGAGAACATTCCTGAGGTTATAAATAATTGCTTGTAAGATTAAATAAAGAAACTTTATTCTCTAAATACAATTATTTTCACTATCGGGTGTACTTTCCAAAGCACAACATTTTTAATATTTTTTTGAAAATTTAATATATGTATAAAATTAAATATGATCATATTCACCCCCAATTTCCCTCACCTACTCTCCACAGGTCTTTTCCTCATGTCCCCATTCCAATTTCATATCTTCCTTATTATTTTATAACCTACTAAGTCCAGTTAGTGTTTTTTATATGTGCATGAGTTTGAGGCTGTCCACTGAAATATGGGCAACTTACTCCACTACAGTGATCCTCCTGCCTCTGAAGTCCAAATATGTGCAACAACATGCTGAGTCTATGCTCCCTATACCCTGCCTCTGGGTCTTTGTATCTCCCCAACCCTCTTTCTTTCATAAACAAGGTTTCACATATCTATCCTAGGCTGCTTCTGAACTTCCCAGTTAGCAGAGAATGACCTTGACCCCGTGGGCCCCCTCCCTCCACCCATCAAGTGCTGTGGTTATAGGTTTGCACCAACAAGCTGCTTGTGCCACAGTAGAGAGCAAACTCCAGTTGTTGTACATGCTAGGCAAGTGCTCTACCAATTATGCCAGACCCTCAGCCCTATTTGAATTTTTTGAGACTGAGCCTCATGAGGCCGAGTTGACCTTGAATCACTATGAAGAAGAGAAATAATCTTGAATTCTTAATCTTCCTCTTTCCACTACCCAAGTACTATGATTACACAGTTGTGTGACACCATACAACTATTTGGTGCCTTAATTCTAAGTTGTCTTAAATATAATACTTCTGAATTTGTATGTGTGCTAGGACTAGAAAGACTTCACCAACACCATTTTCCTAGTATTACTTTATCGGTCCTGAAGGTGATCTGAATTGCTTATTTTTGAGGGTTTATAAAACAGATTTGTTTATTTTTCTGTGTGTGAATGTTTTATCTCTGTATATGCATGTGCACAAGTGTGCCTGCTGCCTGCAGAAGATACAAGGTAAAAGGGAAGGTATCAGATCCTGTGGAACTAGGATTGAATCCAGGTCTTGCAAGAGCAGTAGTTGTTCCAGCCACTGAGCCATCTCTTTAGCCTACCCTCCCCCACTTTTTGGTTTCTTGACACAGTTTCACTGTGTCCAGGTTGGCCTGGAACTCACAATGCCCAGGACAGCCCAAGCCCTGGTAGTCCTATTGTCTTAGCCTTCTAAGTACAGGATTCCAGGCATAAATCTTCACACAAAGCTGAACTGCTTTAAAAAAAATTAGATTTATTTTTGCTATTTTTAACTATGCGGGTGTGTGTCTGCATTGGTGTTGGCACATGCATGAGTGGGGGAGCCTTTGGAGGCCAGTGGTATCAGATTCCCCCTGGATCTTAAGTTACAGGTGGCTGCAAGCTACCTAATGTGGGTGCTGGAAACAGAACTCAGGCCCTTTACAAGAGCAGTATGCTCCCTTAACTGCTGAACCAACTGTTCTGACCCTGGATTGCTTTTTTTTTCTTAAGACAATTGTAAAACTCTTCTTTAAAACAGCATCTGCTTATACCTGTAGCTTTAAGTGCTTTCCTCTAGCAATGCCAGTATTTCAGGTTTTATATTAAGGTCTTTGATCAATTTTGAACTGCTTTTTTTTTCTTTTTTCTTTTTTTTCAGGACGAAAGATATGGCTCTCGTTTCATTCTTCTGCATAGTGATGTCCAGTTTTCCCAGTAGCACATGCTAACGAGGCTGTTATTTCTTTCTCCAATGTCTGTTTGGGACACCTTCAAAAAATGAGGTCGATGTGGGCTGGAGAGATGCTCGGCACTTGCAGCACCAGCACAGGACCCAGGCTCGGTTCTTAGCAGCCAGCGGTGGCCCACAGCTATCTGTTCCAACTCCAGTCCCAGAGGATTCAATGCCCTCTCTGCTTTGCACAGGCACTTCATGCATGTGATGCACATATATGCAGGCAAAAATATTTTAAAAATGATGTATAAGTAACTATGTAGGTCTATGAAACCTGGAGATCCCAGATTAAATTTTTATATATGTGCATTTATGTGTAAGTGTGGGCGTGGGTATAGAATATGAAACTAGGAAAGGTCTAAGAAGAAAAAAAAAAGAGGTCTTCAGTGGAGAGCAGAAAAAGGAGGTCAAAGATACAAATAAGAAAAGCACCGAGAGGGGCTGGTGCGATGGCTCAGAGGTTAAGAGCGCTGACTGCTCTTCCGAAGGTCCTGAGTTCAAATCCTAGCAACCACATGATGACTCACAACCATCCGTAATGAGATCTGATGTCCCCTTCTGGTGTGTCTGAAGACAGCTACAGTGTACTTACATATAATAATAAATAAATCTTTTTTTAAAAAAAGCGCTGAGAGAGGGCACTAGGGGAAGAAAGGGATGAGGTCAGAAACCATTACTTTTTATGCTGATCCAGAAAAGAAAAAGAAAACTAGGTGGATGTGGTTAGCACCCACATAGAATCACAACTTGGAGGTAGAAGGCAAAGGACCAAGAGTTCAAGGCCAGTCTTGGCTATGTAGTGAGTTCATTGCTAGCCTGAGGGACATTAAGACTATGTGTCAAAACCAAACCAAACCACTAATAACAAAAAGCAAAATAAAATGGTGCCTGGCCCTTCTAATCATATAGTCAAATTGCCAGAAATAATACTAAACCAGTATCAAATATCTCAGCCATGTTTAAAGAAACAGATGCTATCAAGGGCCTTACATAAGCATCTAAAACTACTGCTGACTGAGAAAACTTTAGTGCTTTGGGGTTCAAAATAAGCTATTGAGACAGCACTAATATACATTAAAAACTTTACAGACTTAAATATTTGAAAACTTTACTTTGCTGACACATACTTTTCTGAAAGGGAAGTGAATCCAACCTGAGCAAATTCCATGTCTACAGATCTATCTGTTATGCCAGTGTCGATTTCTGCACACAAGTCAAGTTGTGCATCTCTTAGATTCAGATCACTGAAAGCAATTATTTTTGGAATATATAGCAATAATATGAATGTAAGAATATGATTCATATATGAATTATAAAAATATAGACAACATAAAATGGTTAATTTATGTACCTTAGAACCCATAGAACATGTTGAAAATATTCAACATTTCTTTAGAAAAAAAGTAATTCTGTGAATTCATTTCAGACCAGAATTCTAGTTTCAAATACAAATTTGGCTGAATTTAATGCCAGAAGCGTGAAGGATCCTTTCCCCCAATATTACTAACGTGAATGTATATAGACTAAGTAAGGTGTGCAGTGTCAGGATCTGGTGCATATATGAACACCTCTATTATCACATGTACTTTGCCCTTTTCCTGGTGGATGATAAGAACCACCACTTAGGATCTATTCTTGTAGCAGTTTTAAAGTATGTAATATATATAGTACATCACCCATAGTTGCCACCTACCTTTTCTCTTAATTGGACCAAGAACACTGGGCCTAATGCACTTGACTGGGCTCTGACTCCTCCTGCTTTGACAAATAAACAAACAGGATGATATGAAGTGCCTCCAAGATGAAAGACCAACTGCATTATAGCCCAAGTAAGTAACACAGATAGTCATATACACAGAAATACAAAGTTCTTGTATTGTGGGGTGATTTGAGTTGGCATATGGTGATATGAAAAGACATGGCATTTTAAAGCCATTTAAAAAATATTCCGTTAGACAAAATACACACAATTGCTCAAAGAAAAGTGTCTTATTAAAAAATGTTATTTGCATTTTGACTTATAATCTTTTATCTTTAAAATGGGTGTTAGTATGTCAGTGTGTGGATGAGTGTGTGTGTATTTTCCAAATATAAATCAATATGAAGCACTGGGGCTCTTGCTTCAAGCCTTAGAATCACAATCAATCCATCAATCAGCATTAAGTCTCAAGCACAGAATCTTATAAAATGTTAATGCCTCAATATAAGTGGTGAGCATATGTTTGTTCATTATGAAGTTCTAACAATTTTGATGTATATCTAAAAAATCCCATAATAAAATTAATGTGAGGGAGCATGAGCATGGACAAGTTCATGTGCTTGTGTGGTAAAAGCTCTTGGAGGCCCGAGAAAGATGGTTTCTCACTCTCCACCTTATTCCTAGGAGATAAGGTCTCTCACTAAATCTGTAGAGGCTAAGCATGCAGCAAACCTGAGCTATCCTCCTGTCTTAACCCCGCCAAGTGCTGGGGCTACAGGTGTGAGTGGCCACAATGAGCTTTTCCTATGGGCTCTTCGATCTAATTGCAGATCCCCATGCTTGCTGAACAAGCGCTTTTACCCACTGAGCCATCTTTCCAGTCTCCACATTGGACATTCACATTCACCTACCTTGAAAAACGTCTTGGATTGGGAACAGAACTTGGTGACGTCCCACTGCTGCTCACAAACATTTGCAAAGATGGCGACAAGCATTGCTAGAAAAAGCACACGCACTGTTACAACAGCACTTCTGGTTTTCCAAAGGGGCTTTTCTTTTGTTCTGTTGTTTTTCAAAAGGTTCTTTTGAAATATGATGGAAGCAGTATAGCTATGCAAGTGCCTCAGACATACGACATTTTTCCAATTTACTGACACAGGTTTTCATTGCTTCTTCAAGTCTATGGAGACTTGAAGTGAGTTGAATTGTATATATATATTAGAATAAACAGCTCACTGTGAAAAGGACAGTTAATATCTTGTCAACAATCCTACCTTTCCAAATCCTCTGGTTGGGGAAGGTGCTGGAGACACTGGAGTGAAGTCAATTCTCTTTGGAGAATATAATTTCTCTGGCTTGTCAAAATCACTATCACTCTGTAAACATAAAGTATTATCTCCATTCAGCATACCACAGATCTTAGGCATGACGACAGTACATACCTATATTCTGAAGAGTACAAAT
Source organism: Apodemus agrarius (assembly GCA_964023405.1). Classification (NCBI taxonomy): domain Eukaryota; kingdom Metazoa; phylum Chordata; class Mammalia; order Rodentia; family Muridae; genus Apodemus; species Apodemus agrarius. Next base: position 130,290,099 of record OZ030010.1, read on the forward strand.
GGACACGTTCAAACATTTTGCTGACTAAGCAGAGATCGAAACTAAGAATCACTGTGGAAGTAGGAGGGATCTCGATCTAAGAAAGAATCAACCAAGTCAGGTGAACAATACAAAGCTTTCTGGAAAATGACCACACAGGCCCACAGCAGAACACTTTACCAGGCTCAGGCTTTCGTCCCATGATTGGCTTATCTGCATCCCTGCCTGTGCTTCCCTAAAAGAGAAAAAAAAGTAAAAATAAAAAGAAAAATCAGGGCATACAAACAAGGCACATTAGGGGCGAGGCCCTGCCTTGCTAACCACTAACCTTTCATTTGCAGTTTCTCTGTTCATCATATCCAGGCCTTCTTCCTATAAGGATAAGCATATGTGCTAAATCATAACATTCATCCATGTGTTTATTATTCCAATAAGTTTGAAATAATCCCGGGTGATCAGAACTACCATCCTTAGATCATCAGCCATGCTTGACCTGTATTTGAGAGTGCACTAAAGTATAATGCTTCCAGCTAACTGGAGCTGCACCTTTGATAATTTGTAAGATTTTAGTCTTAAACTTAAGACTGAGCTAGTAAGCTAAAATGACCCTTCAGATTTGATGCAGTCTACTACTAATAGCATTAGGTAAAGGTGGCAGCAACTGGGAAGGAAATGGAAACATTTACTACTTTTGTAACACAAAGCATTAGTCACTATAGAATACAACATCTTCCTACATAATTCTTCATATTCTTAGAAACTTAGTTCTTCAAACCCCTAAACATTAATACACTAGAGGCAATGCATGCAGTCTTTAGAAAGTACACCAGGTGTCCAACCTCAAGGCACCATCTGTCACTAGACAGGCACTGACTTTAGCACTTTTCCCAAATGAATGGAAAGCTGTGTAAATTTAAGGGAAACAAGACTGCGCCTTGGAAGTATTCATTATTCCACTAATGTAAAATAAGAAGCTATGTGAAATGGGAAAGAAAACAGTGCCAGTGCTATCAATTTTTATTACTGATGCGCTAATGAGTAAAGATAGGCTAACAGACCCAACATAATAGTTTCTATATGATTAATGTTCTCCAAAATACTTTAAAATGGCAAGAAGGACATTTTGCTTCCACGCTGTAAATCATCAATAAGGTTTGGTCCCTAATGCTATCACCATGAGTCATAATAGTTAACGGGAGACCAGCTTCACGGGAAGAGTGTTTGTCTTGCATGCACGCTGCTCTAGGATCAATGGAAGAAGGCAAGGTTAACCTTCAAAATAATTGCTGCTTTCACTTACATCATCTTTTCTTCTCTTTTAGACAGGGTTCCATGTGGCCCAGGCTGGCTTTGAACTCACTGTTTAGCTGAGGATGATCTTACATTTCTGATGCTCTAGTCTCCACCTCTTAAATAGCTGGTGTATGGAGGGCTGAGTATGAGCCTAGGGCTTTGCACATGCCAGGCAAGGACTCTTATCAATGGGTTCAAGCCCTCATCTTCTTTTTTTTTTTTTAGCAATTCTGTTTTTTTTAAATATTTATTTATTTTATGTATATGAGTACACCGTGGCTGTCTTCAGACATTCCAGAAGAGGGCGTCAGATCCCATTACAGATGGTTGTGAGCTACCATGTGGTTGCTGGGAATCGAACTTAGAACCTCTGGAAGAGCAGTCAGTGCTCTTAACCACGGACCCTTCTCTCCAGCCCAATCCCTCATTTTTTTTAACATCACGAAACAGAAATGATTTGGAGGCCAAATTATGTTCCTTCAAAATAATCACCATCTTGTCACAGAATGTAAGATATAATTCAAGCCAGTTGTGATGTAAATAATTAGTATTTTCTCCTAAGAAATACAAATGAACTTGTAAGCGTATAAAATCAAACAAGACAATTATTCTGCTTAAAATGCTTTATGCTATTATAACTTAAAAACCGATGATAATGTAGCAAGTGGTATAACAATGGGCTTTTTAGGCAACAGCTGATTCGGGTAAAATTATCCACTGAGACATGATTTTACCTTAAAAGATATACGCCCATACCCACCCCTTTTGTATTTTTCTCTCCTAGGTTTTGAAACCAGAAACATTTTACAAGTAAAATCTTTTGTAACGTTTTGTTGGTGGTGATTTTTTTTTTGTTGCAGTTTTTTGCATTATGAAAGCAGTCCATGCTTACTGCTGAACTTTTAATGAGTTCATTGAAAAAGTATAAACTACCAGGTAAGGACAGAAGACAGGAGTGTTCTAACAGGCTGAGGTGGGAAAGCATACATATGTGTGTAAATTCGAGAACTAAAGAATGCCAAAAGGTAGTGAAATCATCTGCAGAGCCAAAATGTGGAGGAAGTCAGAATTTCAATGCAACACTGATAAAATATACAACTTCTCAATATTAGATAAGTCTACAAAGTGGCTCAGAAACAGAAGAGATAGGAACAGAACTATATTTAGAACCAGAAAGAAGAATAATTTAAGAGCTGAATTTTTTTTCTAAGAGCTTTAGGGAGATGCTGGCTAACGGTGTTAAAGAAAGTGAAGAGCTCAAGTGGGATACGAATGAGCCCCCTGACACTGACACTTAAGTGGGCATTAGTGACATTTTCAAGGACAGCCCTTAATGGAGTTGTGGTAGAAGCAGCAAGATTACCAACTAGCTAGAAATTAGAAGACAAGGAGCAGATACAGTCAAGGCTAGATTATTCTTTGACAAAGCCCAGAGATGGGAAAGGAGGGACAGATTTATGTGAAAAAAAAAAGGCCACTGTCCCAGACAATATGTGTGAGGAGAAGGTGGGAGCCAAAGATTTGGCAAGGATGGGACTTGTGTTTTAGATAGGGGACAATATTCAAAGTGACAGGAGCTTCAAAACAAATGAAACAAACAAAACCCCCAAACTGTATCAACCACCAGGGAGAGGCTCCATATGTGAACACAAAGTGCTTAAGGAAGAAAACTGGTGTTATAAAAGACGGGTGACAGGGCTGAAGAGGCAGCTCAGCAGGGAAGAGCTACTGCTCTGGCAGAGGACCTGAGTTCAATTCCCAGAACCCACATGACAGCTCACAAGTGCCTGTAACTCCAATTGCAAGGGATCCAACACTCTCTTCGGGCTCCCATGAGGGCACATAGTACACATATATTCACATAGGCTCACACACATTGAAAAAATAATTTTAAAAACTAAAAGACAGGTGTCTGTATCTGTGAAATGAATCTTTGGCTGTAAGTGAACAGTGGAAAAGCAGGAAGCGGGCGGAGACTGAACAACAACAACTGATTTAGGATACAGCTTGGGAGAACAGGGTGGAGTCACTGGGACCTTTAGCCTTTGCAGAGAGTTAATCTCCGTTTCAAACTATCCATCTTTTCAACTTCTCTCCATGTACTCAAGGCAATACCACTCCCCTGGTCACAGTGGAACAGAATTTCAGTCAGCTGGAGTCCTCCTTCTCCCAGAATTGTTATTTTAGAAAAGTTATAACAGTGTAAGGCTGCTTAAGCAGAATAATTGTCTTATTTGGTTTTATACTGTTACACATTCATTTGCATTTCTTATGGAAAATAGCAATTATTTACATTGTGACTGCTACAATCCTGCAAACTCCATCGGGTTGAATTTTATGACAGGACTATGATTATTTTGAAGGAATGTGATTTGGCCTCCAAATCAACTGCCAGAAAGTATTGGCAGACCTTTAACCCAAATGGATCCCTTTGGACTTGCTGCCTCTAACACAGCACGGGAGAGGAAGCTTACTGTAATTGGGTATAAATTTTAGATGGTTCACATATATCTAATTGGTTGGCAAATTCTGGAGGTCCTACCTCTGCTTGTCTTTTTAGCATCTCAGCCCTTCCATTTCCTTTGGCAACATTTTACTCTTTGCTTGTTACTATGGGACACGGATGAGCACATTAAGATTTATACACTGTAATATTAGTATAGAGTGTCATTAATATCATGATGGTGTGGGAACGTGGACAAAGGAGATAGAAGGATTAATCTAGGTTTCAAAGAAGCAAAAGAGCTAGAAAGGAGGAGGAGGTTGATGGGTACTGTAAGGACCAGTGAATTACCAGGGCCCTTTACAAAATGAGGCACCCGAGCAGAGGATGTGGAGTGATGACAGATGAGTCTACGCGGAGCGGATAAGAATCTTCACCTCTTAGAAAAGAGCTAAGTGAAGTGGAGAGAGGCAAATTCGTTTTTCCCGTCTTTGCTATGCTGCTCTTATCAGGAGCACAGCTGTATAACACGTAAGAACATTTTTCATATATCCAACAAAAATAAGTACTTATATTTTCAAGTATCGTCAGGGAAATAGGTGAAGCAAATCAAAACTCTAGATAGCTAACATCCCCTTTTAGTATTTTTAGCCAGTTTAGTGGAAATCTTTCCCAAATGTGTAATAGTGTTCCCTTTCTCAAACATGTTATAGCAATCAGAATAGCACTGAAGATCTTTATTCTAGTGCTGCCTCTGCCATGTGCCACTGTGTGAACCTAAGCGAGTCACTTATGTCACTTGAGTCAGTTGCTGCAGCTTCTAATTGGGAAGAAATACCTTTTGCCTTGTCTCTTCTCTGCTTCATGGAGACTGTTACATGGATTAAGTGAGTGAAAGTACTTTGTAACATGGAAAATACCATCAAAGTGTAGATGTTAGTAGAAATTAAGCAAAGGTTAATGACCAGGGATCCTTAAGAACATGACCATATGCTTCTATACTAGTGACACCCTTGGGACTATCAACAGGCTCTCAGCCCTTGTGCCAAACCACAAACTTATTGTGAGGAGGGAAAAAAAACCTATCTGCTTTCTGTTTTTCCCTCTCCTCTCTTGCTAGCAAGTATTAGCAGACCTTTAACCCAAATGAACCCCTTCTGATTTGCTGCCTCTAACACACCACTGAGTTGGAAGCTTATTATAATTGTGTATAAATTTTAGATGATTCAGAGGTCAGAGAGGCTGTCCTATAAATAAATGGATGAACCTTTGTGCACAGACTATGGAAATCTAGTTCAGCCATTTAGAGGTCTGTGTGCTTACATCTCAGATGTCTAAAGCTGCTGGGCAAGTGAGCGCTGCATGTGAAGTGCTACTATATAAAAACCTCTTCATAATTTTCCCCAGTGCAGCTATCTAATCCAGTGATTCCCAACAGCTCTGGCTACAGAGAAAATACACACTCATCCACTCTTCTGGGAATATAAACACATATTTTACAGGGGTCTTTATTTTAGACAACCAGTGTTATCTGACAGATGAGTGTCAGAAACACTCAGACACTATTTGATTTTTTCTTTTTTACATCCCAAGACAAATAAAGACCACTGCGCTCAGCTATATTTGGAGGTTACTCCTGATTTACCTCACGACTGTGACGCAAGTAGAAATAAATAACAATGAATAATTTTTTTACAAATACAAAGCCCTAGAGCAATGAAAGCAATTTTAAGCCCTCTCCCTCTCCTCCCCCTCTCTCTCTCTGAACCAAACGCTGAATGGCCCTGGCAAAACTAGTAAGCAAGATGTGTAAATTAAATCTTTTTTTTTTCAAAAAACAATTGTGCCCAGCGCATAATTTCCCAGAAAGAGCTATATTTGAAAGTATTTTTCCCCTGATGTAAATCACTCCACATACCTACTTTGATACTTACCAAGCTATGATGGCTCATAATTGTTGTACTGTTCCTCCCAGTTCTAAGTGGATATGGCTCAAAAACCTGTGAAAGGTCACTGCAAAGGAAATAAAATAAAATAAAAGGATTAGCGTCCTCTAAAGGAAGCTATCTTTCAACTGAATTCAACCCTCTAGTCTGTACTTAACAATGGAATCTTCAGTGGCTCCTCATTTCCTAGCGACAAGGAACTCCTTACCTTCCACTGGGCCGAGCCAGGCTGCTGTGCTGCAGATTCAGCTTTTGCTAGATACTTATCTCCTCAGTGGTTGGGGGACAGCTCTGAGAGGTATAGGGCGGAGCTCCAGACTGGTTCATTCCAGCTGCTTCAGGTCAGAACTACACCCCCAAACCAGTTCCTGTCAGATGTGAACAGCTCAATCTCTTTACCCCAGAGAACCATGAGGATTACTTATTCCTCTGCATGTGCTACTAACTGAGAAGAGCTCTGAAGTCTTACCAACATGTCTGCCTTAAGCACCAGAAATACTGTTCTACCTCTCTGTCTCCGGATGTCCAAGTGAATAGGTGTAACTGAAGAGGTTTGTGTTTTTCCTTTCTCTTCATGTTTCCCCTCTGATGTCACATGCCCTCCTTCCTATTATCATCTGTCAAAGCCTTCCTCTCCCTTCACACCTACCCCAAAAGCCTTGCCTCCATGAAAGCATAGCATAAACTTCTCATTATTCCACAAACATAATGCAACCATGTCCTGTTTTGAACTCAAAGAAACTGGGAGATGGCAACCTTCTTGAGACAACTCCTTGCTTTTCAAAGATACAATTCTGCTATGTCATCCAGGCTGGTTTTGAACTCCTGGGCTCAAGCACACACCACCACAGTTGGGGAAACATTCTTTTTATTTTTATTTTCAGGGCTAGAGATGGAATCAAGAACCTTGTCTATTCCCATCTAAAGCTCTACCTCGAGCTATACCATCATACCAGTATGGTAAATAGATATGTACATTCCTGTGGAAAAGACATGGCTTTGCACATGCTAAGCAAACAAGAACTACCAAACAGCTACATACCAAGCTCACCTTCTAAAAAAGAAAAGGGCTCCCCAGAATAACAACAAAAGTAGAAAAGCAATAAAAGGAAAATTAGAAAATAAGTGTAAATGCATAGTAAGTTACTCAGGAGAGGTGCTTTATTCATTTTTGAATAATATCACTAAGTGTCTAGCAGTCTGTTCTGCCCATGATAAGAATTCAAGGATTTTCAAAACTGGGCTGAAAGACCACTGACAATACCAATTTCATTTAAAAAAGAAAACAGACATGAAATGGTTAACTAACTCACACAGTAGCACAGCTAGGTGACAACTGAGACCAGGCCTGGTCACCACCACCCCTGTCTGTCACGTCATGCTATCTTTCAAGTAATTACTTAAATTGTGGTTCACAAAACAGTGGGTTTTTTTCCTCAATTTTCTAAATGCAGGTCAGTGGGACAGCCCAAGGCCTTAGCAATTGCTTGTTTACCAGACTTTCGAAAGACAAGGAGAGAGAAGGTGGGTTAGCAATGAGACAAAGGACAGTTTCCCCTTAAATACCCCCAAATTCCTTGATGATACCAAGAACAACGTCAGAAATGCAACTGTCACTTCATCATTCCCTCAGTTTCAAAATCTTATTTAAATATATAAAAAAAAAAGTAGTTGCTTTTCCGTCAAATACAGATGTTATAATCAGTTCTGTTGGAGGCAAAGCATTATCAAGTCTTCAACTGTGCTTGAAGAAAGGCTTGGGTCAAATTTTACTCCTATCCTCTGCTCTGTCCTGAATTAATGCCCTCTCTGTGGGGTCTCAAAATTTACCTCAGATGAAGTGTCTACTTACAAAAGTGAACTGCAATAGTTTCATTTAGGGGAGCCAACTAGCCTTCACAATCACAAGCTTTTACTTTAAACCCCTTGGTGCCTTGGTCACACAAAAAGACGACATCCTGTCACTAAAATTAAAGGAGTGATTTTCTCCATTATTTTCTCAAACCTGTGTTTTACTGACTTAAGCTATAACCCCCCCCCCCTCTCTCTCTCTCTCTCTCTCTCTCTCTCTCCATTGCAATGCATTTCAGGCAGCTTCAAAAACTATAAACACTGTAACAAATCCAAATCACTTAATAGGATATGACCACACCATGGAATCCCAAGTTATTAGATAAACTGTGATTTCTTAAAGCAAACCTCTGTTAATGCCAGGGTTCCTAAACTCAGCTTAGAAACAGCACCTCTTAGAGACAGGCGTCAAGTTACAAGCCTAATTCAGGGGATTCAGCTTGACTTGCCCTGATGGAAATAAGCCAGGGCAAGCAACCTGTCAGCAGAGCCAGACATTCTCTAGTAGAACTGCACAACACAGCCCCCAGGTACAGGGAGGACCCCTTTCTCAGACATGGTCAGTGTGCCAGGTCAAACTTTCCCTCTATCTAGGGAACCAAGTCACTGAAGAAAATAGGACCTCAACCCCTCAGTTTGGAGTCTAGATAAACTCGAACTGGAAGGAAGACTTCTTGCCCAGGGACAAACCTGATCCCCACACTCCGTCCTCCCCAATCCAGCTCACCTGAGCACATGGATCAGGGGAGCACTGTTGGACCGTCTCAGGGTGGCCCCCTCAGATGTGTCAGCCTCAAAATCCAGCTCCATTTTCTCCTGAGCCATTCGGAGACTTGCTAGCCAACACAGCAGTGCTCTCAGCTCCTGGTGCTTTGCTATGGACTCACCGCAGGACTGAGCTGCGGGGACTGGCAGCTGGGGGCGGGGGCTAATGGGCGGAGGCTTGGGCGCGAGGGCGGAGAAAAGTAGGAGAGGAGGATGCAGATGAGGAAGGATGTGGGGGGCGGGCGGAGGAGGATGTAGAGCTGGTGTTGGGAGGGTGAAGGGATGAAAAAAGGGGATGGGGGAAAGACAAAGGTGGGAGAAAGAAAAAGAGGCACAGGGGTTGATAAAAGATGGAAAATGGATGGAAATGCAGAGCACGGCACTAATGGAAGAGGATAGAAGTGGGAGAGGAGGACAAAGGTCAGGGTAAAGGGGCACAGGGATGGGAAAGGAGGAGGACGGAGAATCCAGAAGAGGAAAGCACAGAAGGAGAAGAAAGGGGAGGAAACTAGGCAGTGGCAGAACTCATGCTGTCATTTTTCCCGCCCAGGACAGCAAGCGCGGCTCAGCTACATTTACAGTGGCTGCCTTTGCAGCGCTAGCAATGAGGACTTGACCGAAGGCCAGACGGCCTCGGCTGCTCCACCTCCACATGCTCAGGGTCTCAGTCCAGTACGCCATTCTCTGGGCCCCGGTCCCTGGGGCCCCTCAGTGCAGGGATGGCGCGTTTCAATCCCTGGTCCCTGCCCGCTTGCAAGACTCAGAAAAGGGATCGGCCCTCTGCGCCACCGAGGCGCTGCTTCTATCTCTTATTGGCTCTAATGACCCGCGGGACCCTCTGGAGCTCAAATTGATTTCTATAACCTGCCGCCTCTTTCGCCTCCCACGCTTCAGAAATGGGAGCCTCCGAGGGGCCAGCTCTTCCGCATCTTGTCGCCCATTGGGCACTGCGCATGCGCCTTACAGCTGCTCCAATGGGCCTGAGACCAAGGCGCAGGCGTAATAGCCTCTCTCTGCAACCCGCCTTCAAAGGGGTGGGGCGTTTCCAGGGGGGCCCGAAATCTTCCTGCGTGGCATTGGTCCGGGAACCCTGGCGCCGTATTTCGAAAAGAGCCAATAGTTTGGAGACTGAAGCCTCAGTTTTCAGTAGTTTAGACTAATATTCAAGTGAAAGCCATTTTCACATTATTTCACTCCAAATTTGTACTCTGACCTTTGGCTACACAGTCATTTAAAAAATTTTTCATGTGTGGGTATATGCGCGTGCGTGCATGCGTGCTTTCCCAAGGAGGTCAGAGAGGTCATTGGATCGCTTGGAGTCGCAGTTTAAGGCCATTGTGAGCTGCTCAACTTGGGTACTGGGATTGGAACTCGAGTCCCCTGTGACAGCAGCAAGCACCCTTAGCCTCTGAGCCATCTCTTCTTATTTATTAAATTCCTCGGTTGTGTTAATTTTTTTGTCTACCAAGGCTTAATATTTTTTTCACATCATCTATTTCAGCTCCATTAAACAAAAATAAAAGATTTGTTTTCTTTCCAAGGCTTATGAAGATTCTAGCAATCATAATATAATGCATGTGAGCTGGAATTAATTTTAAAAACACATATATGACACTACATGCAAGGAAGTATTATAACAACTGAGAAAATAATAAATCATCTCATCTTAACCACCTGAATATCCTTTCTGAGATACATCTTTTCAATCATCCAAAGTTACAAAGTATGGGAAATATAATAGTTGCAAAATTGGTTTGAAAATTAGCAAAACAGGGCTAGAGAGATGGCTAGAGAGTGGTTGAGAGCTCTTGCTGCTCTTCCAGAAGACCTGAGTTGAGTTCTCAGCATCCATCTCAAGCAGCTTCTTAAGCTCCTATAAGTGGTTAAGAGCATTTGCTGCTTTCAATCATCCAAGTCTGGTGGCTCACAACCACATTGAATTTCAGCTCAAAGGGGCCCAATGTTCTATTTTAGCGTGCGCTAACCATCACGCGCACACACACATACACACACACACACACACACACACACACACTAAATACTTCTTTTCTATCTAGCAAAAATAATTTCTTTGTCTCTTCAATTTGGTTGCTCCATATTAAAGTTACCTTACACAATTGTCATTTTACACCTTGACATTTATGCTTTCTGATTATAAAATGTGAATTTATGTATTTATGTGTATATGTGTGCTATGATGTGGGCCATCTGAAGCTAAGGAGACGACTGGAGGAAGCCAATCTACTCTTTTCACCATATGGGTCCCAAGGGTTAACTCTGGTTGTGAGGCTTCTCAGCAAGCTCCCTCATCCTCATGCTCCATTGTGCTGGTCCTATTGTGAAGACGTACAAAGAACTTTGGATAGTTTCTTCATTATTTTCTTGGTAAAAGTTCTTCAATAGTGCTTACTCTTTAATCAAGCTTATTGAAAATAGAAATTTTAAAGACATTAGGCAAATTGAATTTATCAGAGTTTATTTAACCAAAGAAATGACTCGTGGTTGTAAAAAACTCTGAACTAGTAAAGGCCCAGAAAGCCCCTCACAACAACCATTTCCTTCAATCTGCCAGCTGCATTAAAGACATGATCTCAGTAGTAGGGAGGATCGTGAGTTCCGGCCTGCTTGAGTTATGTAAAAAAGACAACACAAACAAACAAAGATAAACTCTCTGATACTGCATGCTACCACCATTGCTCCTTACTAGTCTCTAAAACTTGATGGTAAGATTCTATGGCTGAAGATTCCAGGTACTAGACATAGAGCCTTTTTTTTTCTGTATAGGGCTTACAATGAAAGAGACTGCCTTGAGTTTCAGAGAGACTTTGAACTTTTGACTATTAAACAGTATTGAGACTGAAAGACTATTGGGACCTTTGAAGTTAGACTAAATGCACTTTGAATTAAGATATGGCCATGAGCCAATAAAGGACATGAAGTGGGATGTGGTGGTTTGAATGAGAATGACTTTGACTTCAAAAATTCTGTAGCCCTTCCCAGTGTGTTCGGTATTCTTCTTTCAGATCAAGGTGTGAGCTCACAACTCTACTGTTGCCATGTTTTTTGTTCCATCATCACAGATGCTAACTCTCTGAAACTATAAGCCCAATTAAATGCTTTCTTTTATAAGTTGCCTAAATTGTAGTGTTTGGGCCCAACAATAGTAAAGTAACTAAGACAGTGAAAGTCTTTTGAAGACCCAAAACTTCCCCCAAGTGACACATCATTGCCTCCACCAAGGTCACACCTTGTAATCCTTCCAAGACACTTCCACTAACTGGAGACCAAGTATTCAACATATGAACTTATGATGACTATTCTCATTCAGACTGCACAGGTACAATTTCTATTGCACCAGTGAGCATATCTTGCCAGGCTGAACATTACTGTAATTCATATGGTTCCCTGTTGGGTAGAAATAATGATTATATTTCTCCCCTAGTGATATTCATAGCACCTTCCAACACTGTGAAAGCTAGTACCAGATCAAATGCCCCCAAGTTATTTGATTCTAATATGTAGTGTTTTCAAAATTAGGTTCTTACCATCAAGTTCTAGAAGGTAACTAGGAGCAATGCCAATGGTTTATAATGTTTGATATTTATTTTATTTGTGTGTGTGTGTGTGTGTGTGTGTGTGTGTGTTCATGTGTCTGAGCAGGCCAGAGATATCTGTTCCCTCGGGGCTGAAGTTATAGATAGTTGTAACCAGCATGATGTGAGTGTTGGGAACTGAACTTGGAGCAGTACACGCTTACTGGTAGTCCCCATGTCCAGTGTTATTCATACCATCATTATCTACCTAATTTTTGTTGTCTTTCATGTCCATCTTTTAAGAGGAATGGATTATTTGTGGTTTGTGACCAGGGATTTACTTCTCTTTAGCTTACTCTTGTGGGAACTAAAGGTTGAAATGTTACTTTAAGGTTGCTATGACAACCTACCAAACAAAGAGCTGGTTATGACACGTCTAGCGGACAACTTTATCAGAGGAGGCCATTGGCAGATGGGCAGCAGACTGGGACATATGAAGAAAAAGATAGTATAAGTTTTAAGGTAAAGGTCCAAGCAAACCATTGATCTGAGACCATGGCCTATTGTAGCAGAGAAACCACTGAGGGTGAGGATACTAATATATAGGTAGAGATATAAAGAAATAAGACTATAACCTCTTTAATACTATGCTGGCCATAATAGAGTACTGTATTTCTCTGACGTTGTAGTACTTGATCCTTTTAATATTCTCATCTGTGGATGTACTGGGTCCTGTCTATGTCTTTACGGGTTTTCAGTTTCTGACATGAAAATCTTCTCTTAAAGAGAATTCCTCCCTTTGGGTAATAGAATTAATGTCATCTCATATAGTCATTTCGTATTTCTGCGCCATCCTTTTCTTTTTCTATTTTTAAGTATGAAATGTCTTTTTATTACTTGGGAATTTCATACAATGAAATTCATTTCATACAATGTCCTTTTATTATTCTTATACCCCACTTCTCCCCCTAACTCTTCCCAGGTCTGCCATACCCCTTCAACTCTCCCCCACTCCCCAAAACTTCACGCTTTCTTATTTTTCATAACCCACTGAGTCCAAATCATACTACCCCTATTCATATGGGTGTGGGGAAGACTACTAAAGTATGATTAATCTACTAGGGATCATACTGCTAAAGACAACGGATTCTCCCTCAGCCAGCGGCCACCAACTGTCAGTGACTCCTCAGTTAGGGGTGTTTTGTTAGCCCCTCCTTCCTTTCTGCTGGGATGTTGACTGGCTTGATCTTTAGGCAGGCAATCACAGATGCTGTAATTTCAAAAGTGCATCATTCCTGTCCTGTCCAGTAAACAGTTTCACTCAAGCCCTTCCAGGCACTAGCACTTACAACCCTCCCCACACCTCTTTCCCAGTGTTTTCTGAGACTTGGGTTGAGGGGTATGATATAGATGTCTCATTTATGGCTGAGCAATTCAAAAACACTTAAATCTCTACATTTGGACCAGTTGCAAGTTTCCTCATTAATTGTTGTTCGCTGTACAAGGAAGCTTCTCTAATGAGAATGGAAAGCACTAATTTCCATACCAAGATACCATATTTAGAGGGTACTCTAATACTATGTTTATTTAATAAAATATAATAAGTTCACCCCTGGCATCTATGAGCTCCACAGTCACAGGTTCTTGGTCAGAATTGCAATACTAGCATGAACTTGCTCTTGTAAAATGGGCCTTAAATCCAACCAGAAAGGGATCTGTTATACCCACAACATTCATGCTACTGTTTTACCCACAAGCATATCTTGACAGACCAAAGAGTGTGGGTTATAGCATTCACAGTTAGGTAAGAGTGCTCATGGTTTTTTTTTTTTTAAACCTTAGCGTCCTGTATAGCACTTTATAGTATTATGAAGCCTACCCAGCAGGACTGAGGCTTCCCAGTCAGGATCAGCTTGGTTCCTCCATGCACTATGACAGAAGGGTGTGGTACCTTCACCAATACAGTCTTTTTTTTTTTTTTTACAGTCTTAACATCAAGTTCTGGTAGGAAAGCAGAAGCAATGTGTGCAACCCTTTTTCTAAAAACTCAGTCCCTGGTTCTCTTTCCTGTCGTTACATATGCTTATTTCTCAGTGTTACTGCATTTAGATGTTTAAAAACTCTGAAATCCAGAGGTATATGGGCCTTTGTCTATTTATTCAAAATACAGTCATTAAAACATACTACCTCCAAGAACATTAATATATGACATGAAAATTAAAATGGAGGCAGGAACTTTTGTTGACATGTATATTCCATAGTTTTCAGTTACACATTGACCCGTCGTTCTGTCTTTAAGCGCCATCCTTTTCTTGTATTCTCTTATTACTCAACTTTAATAACCATTTTTAAACAAATTTTCCAAATATTCAGGGAATTTTCATAATGCCTTTCAGATCATGAGTGGTAAACTGGATTTTACTGGTACCAAGTTACATATCATTAATCTTTTGGAATCTGTATGAACTGTAAAATGTAGTAGTGTACCTATTTTTCAAGACAACTATGAAGTATAGATTATTTAAATTTACATGTATGAATTTATATCAGTTTAATAAATATGTATTGGTTGTTTATTAGTATAGAAATCATGTTCAGACAAACATTCAGAAGTGCCTCATCTGTTTTTATCTTACCAAAAGGCACAGGAATCTTGTCTTTGCTACTCAGTAGTTGGAACTTGAATAACCTCTCTGGGCTTTGGCTTCTGACTTTGAAATATAGGCTTTGTGATGGTGCCTACCTCACAGAATTATTGTAAGCTTTAAATGTGATCACATATTTAAAGTGATTAGGATAGTACCAGGCACATAAGTGCCCAATAAATGGTAGCTATTATTAACCTGTCTTACATCAGGACTGGAGACTCCAAATCATCCTCATGTCTGGGATTTAGATAATTTAATTCTGCTGAACATAATCAAGTTTTTCTTCTATTCCCAGAATGAATGAAAACTAAGTGATTATGATCTTACATGTCATAACTTTTCATGAACTATCTCAAGACAATTCCATTAGTTTAAGCTCACCACTGATTAGCTGAACAAGACTGATAACTGAACCAATTGAGACATATGAAAACATTTTATAAACTCTAAAGTGATATTCAAATATTATAGCTATTTTAATTTTTAAAAATCCCATTTCATTGGATTTATGTACATTTTCTGGACAATTCTGTATATGTTTCCTAAAATGTGTAGCTTTACAATATTATTAACTTGCTGAAGCTACACCTTAGCAAGGAAGCGTTTCCCTGGAGTCATACTCCAGGTTCAATCCCCCATATTCCCTCTTTATCCACTCACACACTCAAATGCAAAATCGAATGTGGGCATGGTGGCTTATGTTGCTAAACACTCAAGAGAAGCACTGCTACAAGTTCCGGGCCAGCCTGGGCTACAGGGTAGGTCCCAGCTAAGGTTGGGCTACAGTGTGAGACTGTCAAACAACCTCCCCCTAATATTCCTAAGATGAAGGTAAAATTTTAGCACTGGATAGGCATCATTACATGATGCTGAAAAGGTCTGAATGTTAAGTGGCGTGAACTGCGGAAGCAGTGTTAAAGCTGTGATGAACTGTGGAAGCAGTGCTGAAATGAGTGCAGCATCAATACTACCTAAATGAAACACCGAGTTGGATGCACTCTGAGATTTTTGTTTTAAGAAAACAAGCTTCACTATGTTACATCTGTAAATCAGCTGAGGACTTGGGCTAACAGCCAATTCTAATACACTGTAAATATTCATATCAGATTATTGTAAAAAATAGTTATAAAAACGATGATTTATCTGCACATTTGGTTCACTTGGGAAAGCAATTTATCAAAGCCATAGACACTTAGCATTTTGCTCTTTTTTTCTTTCTGGACTTTAGTTGTGTTTTTTTAATTACAGAGGTGTAGTTTGTCTGCTGTTACAGGAAACATCCATGCCATTAAGCAAGCGTGTTGGTTTCAGTCATGAATGATAACAGCTAAGTCCTGGAAAAACTGAAATACAGGGATCAGTCCTAGAAAAACTGAAATATTAGGGCAGAAAGCAAAGTATTTTTATATAACTTATATCTCTGAACTCTTTCCTGAGTGCCATAGTAGCACAGAAACAGATAAATGACCTTTAGCACAGCACTAGGAAGAACGCTGGAGAAAGGAGGCATGGGAGGCTGTCCCTAGACTGTTCCTGTGCTACTCTGCTGCTCCAGTCTTGAGCCACAAGGATGGTAATTGCTTTCATAGCTAGTATGTATCATCTGACTGGACTTGGTGGAGGCATAACTGTCTTGCTTCCTCAGGACAGTTAGTCTGTAGTTTTTGTTTTGACAGTTACTTGTTGCCATGGATTAGAAAGGAAAAATTTACTCAGTCATTTGTATTAGTGATTTAGACCCTTTTTTGACAATTAGGGGTACAGGTGAGAACTAGGAAGTTTTAAGCTAGTTCTGCCCAGATTTATGTTCATGGATAGTAGGGACACCAGGGCTGCAAAGGTGAGTGACCCTTCTGCCTAAGGCCTTATGCCACTATTTTCTCAGTCTCTGCCATTTACTTTTCTCCTTGAAGCATCTCACCACCAAGACATGTCCTTTAATGAAGAAGAGCCAGATACCCTCCAAAATTTCCAACTTGGCAGAGGTTTTATCCTCAACACCGATGTGGTCCAGGAGAATATGGAAGTGGATTTAGGTCTGTCACCACCTTCCAGCACTGTAGAATTCAGTCACCTTAGAAGATCAACCAGTATCCCTTTGGTCAATGGATTTGGGTGAGTAGGGTGGATGTACCTGAGGGCAAAGAGGGCGAGGGGTGGGGTGTTGGACAAAATGACATCTAATAGAATGTCCTTGCTTTCATTTATCAAGGTCTTACAAGTGTCTCCCATATTCCTGGTGTCTAAAGATCCCCACCTCAGCCTGGTGGAGGAGAGGGAGTGGATGGGGCAAACTGAGGGAGAGCATTCATGCCATCCTGACCCATCCTTAGCTTAACACATGTCTGAACATGAACATTCTATTCTGATGGGTCTACGTGGACCTGACTGTAGACACCAGTAGTGTGGAACACAGCATTCTTGTAATTTCACTTTCTCTCTTAGCTTTTCCTCTGAAGAAGCCGAGCATCCCTCCACTCATACTTCCAGATTCGTTATGACTTATTGCCTTTTCATTTTCTCAGCTGACTTATCACCTTTGTTTGACCTTCACCTCCTGCACACTGAAGATGAAAATTGTTGTCAAGTGAATAAATAAACTTGGACTTTTAAAAATAACTAGTTGTTTTTTTAAAACAAAACAAAACAAAAATTTAGGTGCTGCAGAAAGTTGAACTCTTGAATTATGTAATCTCAGTGGGTAATATCCCCCAGCCCAAAAGAGTGTGTCTCTGTGTGTGTGTACACATGCGAAGCACAGGTATATACATATGCTATATGAGCAGGTAAGTAATATATAGGTGGTTGTATTAGTTATTTCCTATTGCTGGGATAAAGCACCATGACCACAGCAACTTAAAAAAGAAACATTTGATTTGGGGTTGGTTGTTTCATAGGGCTAGAGTCCATGACTATCCTGTCAGGAACCATGCAGGAGGCCCACAAGTCTGACACTGGAACAGAGCTGAGAGCTTACATCTTGAGGCACACCACAAAGCAGAATGAAAGAGACACATGGGGATGGTTTCAGCCTTGAAACCTCAAAACTGTCCCCTAGCAACACATCTCCTTCAACAAAGCTGCACCTCTTAATCCTCCCCCAAACAATTCCACCAACTGGTTACCAAATGTTCAAACATGAGCTGGTGGGGCCATTCTCGTTCAAACCACCACGAGGGCATTCAAGTTTGCTGTCGGGGCTGGAAAGATAGTTCAGTGGGTAAATTGTTTAATACACAAGCATGAAGATCTGAGTTCAGATCCCCGGAACCCACAATAAAAGCCAGGCCTGACAGTTCGGCCCTGTAATGCTAGCTAGCACTTCGGGTCCATAGACAGGTATATCCCAGGGACTTGCTAGCCGATCAGACAGACTTGACTAGCTTACATGGTAAGTTTTGTAGCTTTAAGGCATACCAGATAAATTACCATTAATTCAATTTTCTATATAAATGCTACTTCGTGTAATAAGACCTTGAGGGATGGAATTTATCTCAAATTGCACATTAATATTAAATAAAACCCTTCAATCCTGTGCACAACAAAGGAGACTATGGAAAAATAACATTCCCTCTCTCTCTCTCTCTCTCTCTCTCTCTCTCTCTCTCTCTCTCTCTCTGTGTGTGTGTGTGTGTGTGTGTGTGTGTGTGAGAGAGAGAGAGAGAGAGAGAGAGAGAGAGAGAGAGAGACTGTGTTGGATATCTTCCTCTATCTCCACCTTGCTTTTTAAAACAGGGCCTCTCACTGAACCTGGAGCTCACCATTTCACTTAGTCAAAGCTTTTGACCTTGGTATTTTTACTAATAAATGACATTCATAAGTGTAGCAGGATATTTGATTCGTTTTTTGTTTTGAGAGACCCAGGAATGGAATTTAAGTCTCTAACATACTAGGTAAACTCAATACTACTGAACAATATCCTCAGGCCAGGAACTTCTTAGAAACAGTAAAACTGTTTTGCAAGAGTTCACATTTAGGAAATTTGCTTCTGTAAATAATGCTTCTAGAAGGATATATTTTTCTATACATGGAATTTGATGTGAAAATAGAAAATCACTTGGAATCTATGTGGTATTGTTGAGCAAACTGCAGATAGAATAGTTGACTGCTAGGTATGACTTGGATAGTAGTAGGACACTAAGAATTTGAGGCATGAGTAAAGGAATATGGTGCATATGCAACTGGAAATCTAAAACAGGGAAATGAATTGACTAAGGCTCCATACAATCCTATTTTACACCAATTTTTGCTTCAGAGTAAGACTGACTTCACCCTAGCTCATAAATACACAAACAACAAAAAGTCTTCACTTAGGCATGTCAGACACGATTCCCATGGTGTGTCAAATGCTTTGATAGCTGAATGAGGTGGGTCATACTTGCAACCCCAGCATTTGGAATCATCATGAGTTCTTTATACTCTCAATATCTGCTTAGTTATCTTAATTTCTAATGCCCAAACTTTGGACAAAGTCTTATAGAACAGGCTGTGTTTAAACAGGTGATCTTTTGTCTCCACCTCCTAAGTGTTGGAATTACAGATATACATCACCATACCTGGCTTCAATACATAAGGCAGTTTGTCAATACTACACTTAAGGTAGCTTTTCAATATTATATTTAAAAGTAAGGTTTTAAAATAACCTTTTCTCTGGCCCTTATTTAAATGCTTAGAAATATGGATAATGGTATGACTCTCCAGTAGAGTTCTTGCCTAGCATGTATGAGATTGATCCCCGGCATCACACACAGGCAAACAAAAAAATCAAACCTACCTGAGCTGCAAAGTGAGTTCAAACCAACCTAGGCAACTCAGTGAATAAAAAGGGGGCTGAGAATGTAGCTCAACAGTAGATCACTTGGCTAGCACGAACTAAGTACTGGGTTCAATCCCTATCATCTACATAAAATAATAAATAAAATATTTAAAATTGTGGTCAATAATATTTAAAAGAATTAAGTTAATTAAATTAATTGTACATATTTGTCAGGTACAAGATCATTCAATACATGTGTATAACATATAATAATCAAATCAAGGTAGTTGCTATTCTTATTTCCTTAAAATTTTAAGTTCACATTAACATAATTGCATTTTCATACTTCCTATATATTTTAATATATGTATGTAATGTGTGCTGGTCAAATAAGAGTAACTTATATCCCACACTCCTAGCTACTTTGTGTCTTTCGTTTCTAAGTTCCTCTGTTCCTCTCTTGTAGTTGGTTCAAAACTACAGAGTAGGTTGCTGTGAACTCTGCTCACTACACTGTGCTATGCTTGGCAAAAGAAAAACAGAGAAGCTATGTTTGTGTCTAGGTTTTGTTCAGAAATTCTCCTAGTCCCTGAAATCCAAAAGTCTGTAGCCAGCGTGTGGAGGGCTTTGAATGTCATAATAAAGACATGAGTGTGGTAGATAATAGCCACTGCAAATTGTGAGCTAGAGAGCAAGCTGTTCTTTAGGAAGGTGACCCTGGCAGTCTACTAAATAGCTTGGAATAGGGAAAGAACAGAGGTGAGAAGGCCAAAGAGACTATTGTGCAGTTTGTGTATAAGGAAAAATGCTTTGAAGTGGTTTTTGGCAATGATCCTAAAAAAGAATAAGATGGATAGAAAATAGAGTTTAGGGGTACAGCCTAAAAGACTGGCTCTTGATTGGATATAAACAGCAAGAAGAAAGTGTTAGGGTTTTTGTTTTGAGAGAGAGAGAGAGAGAGAGAGAGAGAGAGAGAGAGAGAGAGAGAGAAACACAGACACAGACACAGGCGCAGACACAGACACAGACACAGGCACAGACACAGACACAGACACAGACACAGACACAGACACAG
This sequence comes from Apodemus agrarius, assembly GCA_964023405.1. Classification (NCBI taxonomy): domain Eukaryota; kingdom Metazoa; phylum Chordata; class Mammalia; order Rodentia; family Muridae; genus Apodemus; species Apodemus agrarius. The sequence goes on from OZ030010.1 coordinate 130,310,388, forward strand.
ACACAGACACAGACAGACACTAAGACAGAGAAGGCGTCATGTAGCCTCAAACTCCACTATGTAGCTGAGACTGGCATTGGATTCTTGATTCTCCTGCCTTTACTTCCCAAGTGCTGGGATTATAGGCATGTACTACCAGTCCTAACTAAAGACAATTTATTATAGTCAGTAGAGAAACCTGGATAAACAAACAGTATATGGGAACCATCTGTATTCTTTTGTGACTTCTTTGGAGTTAAACTGAAAAGCTACCATAAAAATGAAACATAAAAAGTAAAAGATGACTTCTTCTGGGTGACAAGGTCAAATAGTATTGAGGCCACCTGTGAAGGCAACAGTCAAGCCGGGAACATAGGCTCCATTTTCAGTAGTTGGCTGCTCAACTTGTCTGCTCTTGTTTGCAGTGTGGGAATGTAGCCCAGGGTTGAACAAACTTGCAAATTTTCTATTGAAGCCAGAAATACCAAGTCTGGATTTTTTTTCATGTGAAATCTTTTAGAGTTACACAATGAATTCAAAACCATTTTAATACCCTAGGGCAAAGTTTACCTGCTGACAATGGCAGACCTGTGAGCCCTACGATTGGTTATGGTTCTTTTTGTAACAGTTCAGACATTAAGAGAGAATTTGTGCTTGTACATTGTAGCTCTGATCATAAAATTAAATCAGTTACAGGTTTATACACACACACACACAGACACACACACATCGTATTTCCAAGGTTACAGTAAATTATGCTTATTCTCAGGAGAACAATTAGAAGTAAAATGGCGTCTCTGAGAAATTCTTACCTTACAAGGAAACTTGTTTAAGCTTAGCTGAGTTAATCTCTTCTCTCTCTCTCTCTCTCTCTCTCTCTCTCTCTCTCTTTCTCTCTTTGTGTGTGTGAAAACATCTGCACAGCTATCTCCACCAAGAAATCATTTACACTTATAGTTTTCATAGTGTTCCACTTTAACTATAAGGTATATTTGTTTAAAAATTCAGTAATGGATTTTATATACCAAAATGTTTTCTTTTGCCTTAGTGATAATTCACAGGGATTCCAAATTGACCCCACAAGAATGAGAAGGAGCAGCTCACCATTTCTGAATCAGCATGGTTTGGTAAGAAAATGCTTATTATGGCATTCCTATGTGAGACATACCTCTTGGTCTTCGGTGGTGATTCTCAGACTTGTAGAATATGGAAGGCTTGTTAAACTGCAGCTAGGTCTCATCCTGTAGAGTTTGTGACTTACAACATCTAGGGTGAAGCCTGGGAATGTGCTAAAATGTTCTAGAATGGCTTTGAGAAACAATTTCTTTAAATATTACTAGGGGAAAGAAAACACAGTCAATACACTTACAATCATTTTTCTGCAACTGCAGCTGGATTAGCTTTTAAATCCCTTATGGAAAGCCATCTAGTTTCCATCTCAGGCTCTCTTCAAAGTAGGTTTTAGTCCTTTTTAGTTCAACTTTTCTCTCACATTCATCTGAGGTTGTAGCTAAAAATTCCAATTTGTGGTGTTACCATAAGATCTCTAAATTATAACTCCTTTTCTGCTAATTAAAGCTAGGAAAATAGAAAACATTCTTATAGGTCAGTAAGTCAAAAGAATAAATGATTCATCATATAACACTTTTTTAGATGAAGTAAATTGTTGTTCACAACATTCAATGAGCTATTTTAGGGAGGTGATGAGCCATTCAGTGCATTCACCATGTGTTTGAATCACCACCTCTCTAGTTTCAACAAGTGGGTATCTTTGTCTTACTGATGGAATGGTGGGCGGCCTTTTAGTATTCCATGAAGGACTGATCTCTGAAGGGCCTTTGTCATGCTAAGGAAGTTCCCCGCTACTCCTACCTGTTTGAATTGTTTTACTTTTTCTGCATCATTTGAAATAATTGTGTGTTCTTCCCCTTTGTGCTATTAATAGGGTATCTTATGCAGATTTTCTTATGTTGAATCACTTTGAGATTCTTAGGATAAATCTTCTGGCATTAGTCTATGGTTTTCCCGTGATAGTTCTGCTGGCTTGGGCATCTCAGTAATGCTAGCCTCATAAAACATTGGGAAGCTAGTGATTCTTCTTTGCTTTTACTAGACCTCTAATACCCCTTTCCTCCTTCTCATCTCTTCTTCCCTTTCCTCCACGAATGCCTTCCTCCCTTCCCTCCTCTTCCTTGTTCTTTTGATCTCCTCCCCTCTCCTACCCCTCTTCTCCTTTCACTCCTCCTTTCACTCCTCCTTTCCTCCCCCTCTTCCTATTCCCCTCCCCACTTCCTCTCCCTGTCACTTTCCTTCCTGGTCCCCAATCTCCACCCTCCTCTTTTCCCCATGCCCATTCACTCTCCTCCCCCCCACCCCTCCTTTCCTGCTTCCTCCCCTCTCTACTTCCCTAGTCTCTTTCTCTCCAGAGTCTGGGGACTGAAGAAGGAAGAGCAGAACTGACTCCTGAAAGATTTTCTTTGACCTTAAGATTCATGAGCAATGGGATACATATACCCACACACATACACAAATAACAAATTAATAAGTAGCCACTGAAGAAATAGAGGCCATGAATTTGAAAGAGAATACAGGAATATGTGGGAAAGGTTGGAGGGAAGAAGGTAAAGAGAAAAACAATGTAATTATGTTTTAATTATCAAAAATAAAATATTTAAAATGTAGGATAAAGGAAAATAACATATTTGGTGAGCTAGAAGTAAAATATGTGGAGACAACAAAGTATGTACAGATTTGGAAAAAATACATTGTAGCTAGAATCAATGGGAGGTGGGAAGACATGGGAACCAGTAGACTAATATAAGATCTTATAGATTGAGGTGTGGTAGCACATACCTGTAATTCCAGTTTGTGGGATGCTAAAGCAGGAAGATTGGGAGTTTAAGGGCATTCTTGGGCTCTATAACAAGGTCAAGCTCAGTTATACTGTGAGATTTTGTCTTAATACCACACACTACACATACACACACACACACACACACACACACACAACCAACAAAACAACACAGGACCTTTTTGTTGCATTCTATTCTAAAGATTCTGTATCTTATTTTATGCTTGATGATAAGTCCTTGAAGTGCTCTTAAGGCAGAGGTTGCTAAGAACAAATTTGCAATAAAAAAAAACACCCTGGGGGCTGGGTGGTGGAGGTGGTACACGCCTTTAATTCCTCCAGACTGGAGGCAGAGCAAGGTGGATCTCTGAATTCCCAGCAGGCCTGGACTACAGAGTTAATTCCAGGAAGTGTAGGGCTCCAAAGATAAACTCAGTTTCAAAACAACAAACAAATAAAAATTCTCCTGGGGGCTGGAGAGATAGCTTAGAGGTTAAAAGGGCTTGCTGCTCTTTCAGAGGACCTTGAGTTCCTAGCGTAGCCCATGTTACGTTCCCAATACAACTCTGTTTTGGGGGGGGGGGTCTAGCATCTTCCTCTGGCCTCAAATGGGGAACTATACTGATATGCACATACATACATACATACATACATACATACACCCATACATACACACACAGAACTAAAAGTAAACCTTCATGGGCTGGAGGTATAGAGTATGAACCCAGTATGTACAAAACTCTCAGTTTGATCCTTAGCACCCTATAAACTGAGTATCATGCTTCATACCTGGAATCCCAAAGCTTGGGAGGTGAAGCAAAACGTTCGTAAGTTCTAAGTCATCATCAGTTACATGCTCAGCAACTTCAATGCAAATGCAGACTGCATGAGATTCTATCTCAAAAATAAGTAACATATATTAAATTTTTTTAAAGTTACCTTGCCTTTAGAGTCAAAGGTAGATTAGAAGGCAAAGGTAGATGCAAGCCTATCTTGCATCTTCAGTGGGAGGGTACTACTATAATAGCTATGGCAAACTGGCTGATGGTGGGGCTGGAGAGATGACTCAATGGTTAAGTGCACTTGCTGTCTGGCAGAGGACCTGAATTTAGTTGGAAAATTTCACTGCAGAAAAGTATAAGATACAATGATCCAGATTAATTTCTGGTGAAGAAAGGTGGAAAGTAAGGACAAGAAAAACAATGACTGGGCGGTGGTGGTGCACACCTTTAAGCCCAGTGCTTGGGAGGGAGGGGTAGGCCTATCTCTGAGTTCAAGGCCAGCCTATCCTGCAGAGTGAGTTCCAGGACAACCAGGGCTGCACTGAGAAACTCTGTGTCTCACAAAAACCCAAACCAACCAACCAAACAAACAAATAACACTGTGCCCATAAACTCAGTTCAGTTGTTTGGGGTCAAATTACCTTTTCTATGCCTTAATAACATCATCTGATGATGGGATGAGAATGGGATAATATTGACATTATAGACTTTTTGATAATTACATGTATCATAATAAAGCATTTAGCATAGCACTTGCATATATTGAATGGTCAACAAATATTAGATGGTGTGTGTGTGTGTGTGTGTGTGTGTGTGTGTGTGTGTGTGTGATATCAGTTGCTGTCCTCAATCTTCACCTTATTTATTTGAGACATGGGCTTTCACTGAACCTGGAGCTCACAAATCGGTTAGAATGGCTGACCAGCAGGTTGCAGGGATTTCCCTGTCTCTGTCTTCCCAGTTCTGGGATCACAGGTGCACACCATCACACCTGGCTTTTATGTACATGCTAGAGATCTGTACTATGGTCCCCATGCTCGCATAGAAAACACTACAAACTGATCCATCTTTTCAATCCCAAGATGTTTTTAGTACTGATAGTATGTGTAGACAGCAACCATGTGCCTAACGTTTTAATGCAAATCCATGGGAATTATAGATTCTTTTTTTGTTGTTTGTTTTTTCGAGACAGGGTTTCTCTGTGTAGTCCTGGCTATCCTGGAACTCACTCTGTAGACCAGGCTGACCTCGAACTCAGAAATCCGCCTGCCTCTGCCTCCCAAGTGCTGGGATTATAGGTGTGTGCCACCACTGCCCGGCATAGATTCTTAATTTACATAAGGTTCAATGTGTATTTAAAATGCTCCACTATGTTTATAGCAGCCTTGTTTATAATAGCCAGAAATTGGAAGGAGCCCAAATATCCCTCAAAGGAGGAATGGATACAGAAAATGTGGTATATTTATACAATGGAATACTACTCAGCAATTAAAAATAATGAATTCATGCAATTTGTAGGTAAATGGTTAGACCTGGAAAATATCATCCTGAGTGAATTAACCCAATCACAAAAGAATGCACATGAAATGCAATCACTGATAAGTGGATATTAATGGGCCCAGAAGCCCTAAATACTCAAGACACAAATAGCAAGTCAAATGATTCCCAAGAAGAAGAAAGGAGAGGACCCTGGGCCTGTAAAGATTGCATCCAGTTTAGTAAAGAAACCGAGGGGGGAGGGGGAATGATTGGGGAATAGTTGGGGGGGAGAGGAACTATGGGAACTATGGTGGGTGGGAACTGGGAAAGGGGAAAGCCTTTGGAATGTAAACATAGAATATAGAAAATAAAAAAAATAATAATAAAAATAAAAAAAGAAGAAGAAACATCCAAAATCAGCAGACAAAATTGAAAAAAAAAAATACACCATTTTATATAATGGGTCCTTGTTGCAAAGAATTGAAGTCATCTAACTTATTTAATGATGGGGATTTCAAGGCTTATTGATTTAGCTTGCTATGATAACACAATTTATTATGTCAATGCATCAATTCATTATTAGTATAAGACATAGGTAAGTATATGTTTACATTAGTACAGAAATGCTAAGTTATCTAAGAGACTGACATGATGAATTACAGCGCTATAGGCAGAAACAGCAAAATCCAATTAGAGGAGGCTTAGACTATAAGATGTCAGAAAATAGAACAGGTTCCAGGATTGGCTAATTCGATCGTTCACTGATGTCATTAGAGACCCAAATTCCTTCCGTGTCTGTACTCTCCCTTCCTCGGTACCCTCACTAACAATCTGTCTCTAGCAAGTAGACTCTGGTTCAAGATATGTATATAACATGATCATATATGTGTTTATCAAACTGTCGTTGGTAGCTATCTCTAGAACATACCATCACAGGACAAATTTAACTTCTACTTTCTACATTTCTATAGTATTTAAATCTTTTCATCAAAGCATGAACAATAGTTTTTATTATCTGCCTCTTCCTAGACTCTCACAACCCCATTCTTTCCGTGTCTGTGGATTCTCACTATGTAGCCTAAGATGGCTTCCAACTTGTGATCCTTCTGCCTCTGCCTCACTAATTTTGTTCTGTCCTCAGATAAATCATAGTTCTACTGTGTGACTAGACATTTCGTAGAGAACTTCAAACTTTGGTCATAGACTTAAAATCTCCTGCTTTCACAGTATAACAAATCCTTTGTGAAATGACTTGAAGAGTATGATTTTCTAAGCATCACATCCATTTTTCTTTTCTTTTCTTTTCTTTTCTTTTCTTTTCTTTTCTTTTCTTTTCTTTTCTTTTCTTTTCTTTTCTTTTCTTCCTTCCTTCCTTCCTTCCTTCCTTTCTTTCTTTCTTTCTTTCTTTCTTTCTCTTTCTTCCTTTTTCCTTTCTCTCTTTTTTTCCTTCCTTTTTTTCTTTTTGTTTTGTTTAAAGGACAAGTTCTAGCTGTGTGGCCTAGGCTGTTTTCAAACTTGAGATCTTTTGCCAAGTGCTGGGGTTGCAGACTTGTGCTACAACAGAAGGCTCAAATATTTTAACTATATGATCCCCAATATTTATCTGATCATCAGCTTGCACATTGGTGACCACACGCTCCAAATCAGTTTATGTTCCCTTAGGAGCAAGTGCATCATCTCATTTCGAGCACCATTCTGTACACTGTTTCTCCAGTCCACATTACTTCCTGTTAAGGACTAATATAAGCTGCCTTGACTCATTATTTCTGGAACCAGGCAGAGTGGTCTTAAACATAGTCCACAACCCTTTCTTCAGGATTATCTAAACATTTTTATCTGTATCAACTGTAATAGGAAATGAGTTAAAAATAGTGAAACTAGAATATTTTAAAATTAATTTTAAAATATCCATCCACATTATTTTTTGTTCTCCACCTATTGTTCTCTCCTCTCTTGTTTCTATGTATAGGATGGACTCCAACTCAAGACTCCGCCCCACTGCTAGAGTGCTGGGATTCATAGGCTACCATATCCAGCTGTGCGTTTTGGGGAGTGGGGGTGGGAACAGACCCCGACTTCCTTAATCTCTCCAGTGAAATAAACTTGTGAATAAATTTTAGCTAGCACACACTCTAGCCCCTTCCCCCTCCACTTCCCTTAAATATCCATAAGCATGCATATACTCCACCCTCATGACATCATTCCTTGGCACTGGTACTCTTGCTTCCTTCCAAGGAATTTCATCCTTCTAGACTAGGAGAAAAAGACACAGTGAGAATTTACGCAAGAGACACTTAGGAAGTTTATCAATATCTCAGAAAATGACCTCACTACTGAAGACTAAACTTAGAGCCCTGGGCATGCTAAGCCTTCTTACTACTGAGCTTTACAACCCAGTTCTGTTTTGACTTCAATATCTTGTTCCATATAAGAAAAAACGCAAAGCATTTTCCTTGCCAGCATCACCAGCAGTACTTTACTTTGGAGGAAACTTGCTTCCAGAGTTCTTGCTTTCTCTGGAAGCAAGAAAATCTCTGGTTTTCCACAGTGGTACTACTAAAAGAAGCCGCTGATCAAATATCTGAGCTACGTATCCAGCATAAAAGGCTTCCAGTGGCCTATGGTTCTATAAATCCACTTTAGTCCCATTCAACACAGTGGGATTCATTTCAGTTGTACTGTCCTCTCTTGATTTCCTGGACAACATTTTCTAATAGGAATTTTTAGATCTTTGTCTCAAACTAGACTGGCTCTTCACCACCAATTTGGTATCAGTTAAAAATACCTTTGAAAAAAATTGCATAATAAGTTTAAAACAATTTGCCACCTCTCTCACAAACACTAACATGTAATGAAAACTCAGCTAATGCAAAAGTTTTCTAAATAGAAAATATGTATATATTTTAGTTCATGTTACCACGACTTTTCAATTAGATTATAAACACCAGAAACAATGTTTCACACTGTATATTGTGAACTGTCTAGTAATTTGAATTATGAAAACATGAGTGTTTGTAAGCTTTCTGTAAAATAGCTTGGTCCTGGGCATCCAGAAACTAGCAAACAGACCACTAAGATGGTGTAGGAGGTAAAAAACAGGCTTAATGGAGCATGCATATAATCTCAGCACTCAGAAAGCAGGAGGTAGATCTCTGTGAGTTCAAGGTCAGCCTGATCCCTTTAGTAAGTTTCAGGCTAGCTAGGGCAGTGAGAACCTGACTCCAAAAATCTGTCTCTGTCTCTCTGTCTCTGCCTCTCTGTGTGTCTCTTTGTCTCTGTGTGTTCTCTGTCTCTCTTCTTCTGTCTGCCTCTCTTTTTCTTACACACACACACACACACACACACACACACACACTGTTATTAAAACATCAGGCCAAAAACATAGCTAGAAAAGGCTGGTCCTCTGGCTAGAAACTAAAGCATGCTCAGAGCTGAATATCTGCTTATGTACATCCCAAAGCTAATAAAGAGTGCTGCTGGATATAACCTGCTACTTGCTCCAGTCCTGTATGTACTGGAGTCAATCATTTTTCTGCACTTAAAAAATTATAAAACTATCCATCATTTTAAACTCTTAGCATCAGCTCCTTTTCTTCTTTCTCTCCCTTCCTGGATACACAACAGGTTAATATCCTTGCCTAAAATATAGCAAACATTTTCACTTTTCTGTGGCATATGCTACCAAACTCCTCACTCTACAAGGCCCAACTCAAATAAAAATGCTACCTTAAGCCTTTCTCCCTGTCTCCTATTCCTCTGCATGTCCACTCGATTTTGTGGTGTTTTTTGTTTTAATCCCATTCTACTTTCCTTCCATTTGACATTTGTTTCTTGTCTCTTTTCATTCTTTTCGTGTGTGTAAATGTTTTTTGATGTGTATAGTTTTATAAACATTCACTTTGCTCTTTAAGTGTGTGTGTCTGTGTATGTCTGTGTGTGTCTGTGTATAAATACCCATGGGGTTCAGAAAACAGTGTTGAATCCCCTGGGTCTGGAGTTGCAGGCAGTTGTGAACCACACATTCTGGGTGCTGGCAACTGAACTCAGGTCCTCTGCAAGAGCAGTGCACACTCATAAGTGCTGAGGTATCTCCCCAGTCTCTGTCTAAATGACTTTATTTGAAGAAACTATTTGCTCTAGGTAAGATTTTATTTTCTCCACTCAAAAATATAACAGCACAGTAGGAGCAAAATTTGTTTCAGACGGGGCTCTATGTTTCTCCAGGTTTCTACTGTGTGTTCTAGGTTATCCTGAAATGCTCATCCTCCTGCTTTAAAGGTGCTGAGTTGGTGTTGCAGATATGCATCATTATGGCCCATAGTTCTTGTGGGTTTTTTTTTTGTAGTATTTGTTTCCATCATTGGTTTCCTAGAGGAATCATATGGTTAAGGTCTATAGCGTATTAGCAGCTGTTTTTTATTTCTTCTCTTTCCTTCCGATAAGAAACCCAACTCCTTAAATATAATAAGGGTGTGAGTTAGTCATTCTACAATGGAGCCCTATGGTGAAACAGTGATATTAATCTTCACATGTAATTTGAAAAACTTCTTGGTGAGAAAGGATTTTTCTGTGTAGCCCTGCCTGTCCTGGAACTCACTCAGTAGACCAGGCTGGTTGAGAACATAAAGATCTGCCTGCTTCTGCTTCCTGAGTGCTGGGATTGAAGGTGTGTGCTGCCACATCTGGTGCCATGAGTAAGTTCTATGTTTTGATTTTTCAGTTCATGTATGACTAATGTCTTTTCATGTTCTTCCAGCTTTGGATAAACTACCATTAAGTGAAGTAATCTGCTCCTGCAAAAGTCATGTGGTAACATTTGAAAACCTAGTAAAACATAAAATCATCTCGTTCATAAAAGCATGTGTTTATTTGATACACATTCATCTTCACTCTTTTTCTTGGCCACAGTATGTCTATGATTTTCTGCTTTGAGCCTTCAGCTGATCTCATCATTCAAACTCACTCCCATCATCCCAAGACCTCTTTTTCATTTAGACCATGGACTATATTTTACATCCTCCTTCCTTTGCTTGAAATGTTCCCCACATATTGCTGTTACATTTGTCTTTAACCTTTCATAGCTCACAGAACTTGTTCATTTTAAAGATCTTTAAGATTTAGGAATGCCGAGAAGCCTATACTTTGTTTTCTATTGAGAACAGAGGCTAAATTCCAAAAAATTACAATTCCATGTCAGCCACTTTTCATCTAATTTATTTTCTACCAATTCCTCCCAGTACGTTTTCAATACCTTAAGCTTCTCTGTGCCTTGGACATGGACCTCTACCTGAGTTGTTTTCCCCATTCATTGGAATACCTTCTGTACACATTAAGAATTCCAACCACAGGCTGGAGCATTGGTGCAGTGGTTAAGAGCACTTGTTTCTCTTGCAGACAACATGGATTTCATACTCAGCACCCACATGGGGGCTTGCAGCATCTGACTTTTAAGGGCACCAGGCACACATGTGGACTCACACATGCAGGCAAAACACTCAGACACATAAAATAATAAAATAAATCTAAAAACAAAAAGAATTTCTGTCTACTCTGTGAGGCTTTGGCACTTAGCTGGGCTTTGTTGTTTGTTTTGTTTTGTTTTTTCCTAACTAGATGTTGATTTTCTAAAAGTCAGGAAAATAGTATATTTATTAGATCCTCAGGTCCTAACAAAGTGCTGTAACACATAGTAGATACTCGTTAGGTATTTTTGAAATGCTCCACTTATGTTCTTAATATATATGCATATATACTTAATATATGTACATATACATATATTGTCTATATACTTAATATATGTTATTAATATATAATGAGGCTGGGGTATAGCTTAGTGGTAGAACACATGCCTATCTTACACAAAACCTTAGGTTTGATTCCCCAGCACTTCAGATAAAATCAGAATGTGAAAGCCAGATATGATAAATTCAGCACAGAGCGTTTAAGGAAACAACCAGGCTTGTTATGTCTTCTAGATAAATTCTGAAGGTAATTTAAGCTTTGTGTCCATACTTAGCTTTAAATCCCCTCATTGTTTCATTCTCCTCTTACATGGGCTTTCATAAGCTTTGAGACAAGACAAAAAAGGAGAAAGTAGCTCTGAAAAAGAGAAAGGACCTAGGCAACAAGTATCTTAGCAACGAAAAGGAAAATGTTGTAAACTACTTGAAAGTGTTTGCCTTAAGTCAACCCATATTATGAAAATTAGTTGTCACCAGCAACCTTCTAAGATATTTGATGAAATTATTCTGTTCATGTTTTCTTTGTATGCGAGGCAGCTTGGCTGCTGATTTAATAACTGTTTGAGCTTTTTGCTCTGGTAACACCTCTCAATAAGTTTTAGTGCTTAGCTAAAACCAGCAGGAAAACTGAGGTGACACTGATATCTGGTGTCTTAAAAAAGGAAAGTTGGCCAAGGGGCTGATGTCTTAGTGTACTTGAGATCCCAGTACGCAGAAATGGAAGGGTTCAGCTGTATAAGGAGTTTGAGGCCAACCTGGTCTACATGAGACTCTGTCTCCAAACATATTAACTTCAGAGGTAAACAAAAAATTGTATTTTTCTCATGTTTCTTCTGTTAGCAATTGTAATTACACACACACACACACACACACACACACACACACACACACTTCTATTTCAGTCAAGTGGTTTTGGTTTTTTGAGACAATTTCTCTGTGTAGCTATCCTGAAACTCTCTATATAGACCAGGCTGGCCTTGAATTCACAAAGATCCACCTGCCTCTGCCTCCCAAGTGCTGGCATTGAAGACATGCGCCACTGCTGCCAAGCCCCAATTTTAGTTTTGGAAGCTTTGAAGTTAACAGATATCATTGCTGCTGTACTCTCAATACGTGTTTTAGACATTATAACATTAACTTCATATTTAAAAATTTTTTTTCAAGACAGGGTTTCTCTGTGTAGCCCTGGCTGTCCTGGAACTCACTCTGTAGACCAGGCTGGCCTTGAACTCAGAAATCCGCCTTCCTCTGTCTCCCAAGTGCTGGGATTAAAGGCGTGCACCACCACTGCCAAGCTCATATTTTAAATTATTAATCAAAAACATTACAGTAAATCTGACTCTTGTATTTTAATTTTTAGCTGTTTCTACCTCCCCGCAGTCGTACATCTGCCAACCGGATTTTCCAAATCAAACAGGTTAGAGAATTTTCAAAACTAAATTGCTCCTTTTAAATTAATTTTGGGGGAATTTACTTATTTATTGGGGTGTGTGTGTGCATGCATGATTGTGTGTGTGTCTCTGTGTGTGTATGTATATGTGTGCCATGACATGTATGTGGCTGTTGGATGACAACATGTAGAACCTGTTTCTCTCCTTCCTCTATGTACTTCCTGACAATCAAACAGGTCATCATTGGGAGGTTTGGAGGCAAGCATCTTCCCCCACTGCACCATCTCACCAGCCTCATTACTGCTGCTATTATTGTTGTTGTTGTTGTTGTTGTTGTTGTTGTTGTTGTAATTCTAAAAGCATTCATAGTCAATTACATTTTTAATTCAAAGAGTGGTTTCCTAAAATGAAACAAATGGCTAGGTGTAGTGACACATGCCAAGAATCTCAGTGCTTGTAAGATGGAAGAGGGAAGATCAGGAATTCAAGATTATTTTCAGTTACATAATGAGTTTGAGCCACCTTGAGATACATGGAACATTTAGAGTCCACATTATAGACCATCATCTTTAAATTTATTTATTTATTTGCTGTTTGGATTTGAATTCAAGGTTTTATGGATGCTAAACCTACACTCTACCATAGATCTACATACCTGGACCTTTTAATTCTTTTAATCACACATACCATCAATAAAAATTGTGAGTATACATGTCTACAAAGTCCATATAAACCATGTTTATTTATACATTTTGGATATATACCTCTGTGCTAGTACATTGTATGAATTATTGACTATATACAAAATTGGTCATACATGCCTGTAATTCCAATGTTCAGAAGTAGAGGCAAGCTGAACGAGAGCTCAAGGCCAGCCTAAGAAACAAATATTGAGTTAAAGGCCACCCTGGTTTATAAGAGACTTTCTTTCAATATGTTTTCCCTTTCCCTAAAAGAGAAATATTAAACAATACAATAAACAAGAAATGCTTTTTAGAAATTCTTAAATATTATTAATAATAGCTCAGTACTGATAGGAAATGTAGATTTTATTTGTAATATTTTGTCATTTCCCCAATATTTGCTTCAACTTTACATTACTAGCATTTATTTTCTACCCAACATTTATTTGTAAAATTCTCTTTTGTTCTTCTCGAAATGGGGCCTCACTGTGCTGCCTTAGGCTGGTCTTGAACTCCTAGACTTGAGTGATCTACCTGTGTCAGCCTCCCTAGAGAAGCAGGTACTACAGAACTACACACATGCTAGGCCTGCGCTCTGCCACTGAACTGTATACCTTGCTCCATTTTAATAATTTTTAAGAGTACAGTTAGGAGTATTAAGTACATTCACAATGTTAGACAACCGTTTCTGCTTCTAGGACTTTCTTATCATGACCCAAAGAAACAATATATCCATTTAAACAAGTTTTATATTTTCACAAGCATTCCAGTATAAGTCTGTAAGCTCCATTTTATTTTCTGGCTTTATGAATTTTGAGTAGTCTAGGTAATGTATATTCATGGAATCATATAGTATTTGTCCTTGCTCTTTCTACTTAGGCAAAATGTTTTCAGGATTTGTCCATGTTGCAGTATATATTAGAACTTTCTGGTAGTTGAACCCCAGGCCCTTGTACATGCTAAGCAAGCACTCTACTGTTGAGAATCATGCCTAAGTCATACTTTAATTTTTATATATAGCTGAATAATATTCTTTTGTATGGACATAGTACATTTTGACCCTCATCTGCTTGAAGGACACTTGGTTGTTAACCTCTGAATGGATGGTGCTATTATGGATGTTGGTGTAAAAGTATTTTACCTCTGATTTCTATCTTTTGGAACTTTTCTACAGAGTCAATACCATTTTCATTACTGCCAACAGTATACAAAGGTTATAGTTTCTCTACATTTTCACTAATACTTCTTCCTTCTTTGTTAAATATTCTAAATGCCCCTCTGTTGAGGATAGCCCTGGAGCTAATTGTATTTGATGTTAATTCCATTCTCCTGGTGAGGGAATGCGAACAAGGTGATTTCCTATAAACCTCCTTCCCTCCTTAATTTATAAATAAATGTTAGAGCCTGTGATTGGGCAGAGAAAAGAGGGGAAGGTGAAGGTGGAGCTGAAGGTTTTGGGAGAGGAGAGGGAGAGAGACAGAGAGGGAGGGGGAAGGGGGAGGGAGATGGGGAGGGGAAGGGAGAGGGGGAAAGGGAGGAGGGAGAGAGGAGGGGGGAGGGAAGGGGGAGGGGAAGGGAGAGGGGGAGAGGGGGGGAGGGAAAGGGGAGGGGGGAGGGAGAGGGGGAAGGGAGAGGGGGAAGGGGAGGAGGAGGGAGGTAGAGAATGGCGAAGGAGGGAGATAGAAGGAAAGCAGAGCAGAAGCACTTGGCCTGGAGAAACCGCAAGTAATATAGATGGGGAAGATGGTAGTGTAGTGGTAGATCTGCCCAATTTAGGCACACAGCATCACAGCATTCTTATTAATTGAGCTGTGTTTTCTTTGCCTGGGCATATTTGGGTTGGAGATTCACCGCAACACCCATCTTACAATTTTATATAAACAGGATCCTTTCCTCACTTAGGTAATGCATGTTTTAATTTTTTATTTCATTAATTAATTAAATTAATTAATTAGGCCTATAGTTACATGTTGGGGCATTCCGGGGTGCAAGTGCAGAGGTTATAGGACAACTTTGGGGAGCTGGTTCGCCCCTTCCATCATATGGGTCCTTGGGATAAAACCAAGTCACCAGGCTTGATGTCAAGCACCTTTGCCCACTGAGCCATCTCACCCACCCGGTAATACATATTTTGAACCCCAATAGTTTGATTGAAATCATCTTTAAATCCCATCATTTTCTTAAACAAATCCACACTGCTAGACATTTAGTATGGTATAAACTAAGACCATCATAGTACTACTAGTAGAGAAAAGCATGTAAGTGAATGTTGGTGTTCTCCTGCTGCAAGGTTTCTCATCCAGTCAGCTTCTGTACATTTGATATGCTGCACTGCATAGGAAGTAAACTACTGTGGTGGTAATTTGTAGGGTAACAAAGAGCAGAGAGCCAGACACTTGTGTAGAGATTTGTTTATAATGAAACAATGTAGCTCTTTAATAGCCTGGAGAATAACAATAAAGTACATTTTAGTGAAAAATTGAGACTCCCAACTGAAATGCAATTTAGTAGAACAGTAGGAATTAGGAACTTGGTTGACCATTCGTTCCCTCCTTTCTAGGAAGAAGGGATGAATATAGCAAGCAGAGAAGCAATGCATGAACGGTGAGCACTATGAGTTACTATTTTCATCATTTGTATATTCAGTTCCATCTTTTCCTTCAGATGGGCTGACTACAGTATTAATTTCTTTTCTTCTTCAGGGACATGCATACTGCAATGCAGATAAGTCAGAGTTGGGAAGAGTGTCTGAATCTGGTACAGTATTCACATTAATTTTGTAGAAAATTTCCATTTTCACAAACAGTGTTGTGTTAACAGCACCCACATGACAGTGCACAACCTCCTGTGACAGCAGTCCAGTGGCTCTGTCACCTTCTTCTGACCTCTCTGGGTTCCTGCACACATGTGATGCGCAGAAACTCATACAGGCTCCCACATATACACGACATTTTTAAAGGATATTTAAAAAGAAACAGTTTATGGTTTTACCATTAAAAATGTCATTACGTGAAATAACATAGTTTTCTGAACTTAAACGATAGATATAGCTGGGAGTTGTAAAGTGCCTCTTTAGATGCAATCAACAGTAGAAAAGCAGAGACAGAAGGATTCTTTGAGCCTAGAAATAGCAGGCCAGTGGACAATATAGTAGGAGGGAGAGAGGGAGAAAGGGAGGAAATGGACAGAGAGATCAAGATGCAAGGACAGAGAGATACACAGAAGACAGAGAGATCCAGAGATAGATAGAGATACACTGAGAGACTGAGATAGAGGGAGGAGAGAGATATTGAGAAATGGAAACACAAAGACAGAGACATAGAGAGGGACAGAGACAGACAGATATTGAGGTTGACTCTGTTGTGGACCAGTGGACCAACTTGCTCTCTGTTCCAGCTAACCTAAGAAAAGTTTATCTGTGGCCAGTACTGGGTAGACAAAGATGGGAGGTTCAGAAGTTCAAGGTTATAGTTGACTGTAAGTTTGAAGCCAGCCTGGATATATGAGACTCTTATTTTGTTCAGAAACTATAGATTAGAGTGTTAAGGGGTAGATTCACTGGGCTGTTTTCAATGAATTAGAATATTTCAAAAATATTTTGACATACAGCCTTTAATTTAAACATTTAGACTATAAGTATATCCTTACTTTATGTTTGTAAAAGTCTATAAACATTATGGTTACTTAGTTGTGATTGTTACATGACTTTTACTCTTCTTTTCTGTGAACATCTGTGACAAAACAAGAGTTAAGCTGAAATTTGAATAGGAGAGATTCTGGCTAATGCCAACTTCCAGACTTAGGAGTCAGCAGATGAGGAAATATGTTGTTGGCAGGAGAAATCTTCTTTTCCTTTCAAAGATGTCTCAGATGTGCACTTGGCTTTCATTTCAGAGTAGCTTTTAAAGACAGTGAGTTGTATGTTGTTTAGAACTAGGTCATATAGTATAATCAGGCTTTTGGGGGGAAATAGCACTGTATGGGAAGAATGATAACAGAAATAAAAAAAAACCCAAAGTTTTCTTTAAGCTAAAAAGGAGCAACATGTAAATGGGTCAGATAAGTCAAGGACAAGAAATAATAATGTGGAGCACTGTGACCCCCCCCCATCACTGCCACCTCTGTACAGCCACAAGGAGAAGACAGCCTGTCCTTATGCACCTTGACATTAACTGAGCTCTGTGGGAACTGAAAATAAAACAAAGCAAAAACAAAAACAAAACAAAAATACCTGGAGTCTCGGTCCTTCTCCGACTTCATAGTACTTCGGTTTGTAGATTCTGTTTGAGTTCTTTAATTGAGCAGATTCTAATTACTTCAGATGTTAGTATGAATGAATAAGAAAATCTGAATGTTGTGGGGGGGGGTGGAAGAAAACACATACTGTACAAGTATGACTTTACCCAAGTTTTGCAAAAGAATATATTTTAAAATCCTGAGTTATGGGAGTAATACTTTGCAGGAAAGGACCAAAGGCAATTTAGCTAGAAATGAGATATAAATAAAATATTAGGAATAAATATTTGTATTACCTTATAATTTTCAACAGTATAACAATAGGTATAACCGTAAGGAAAATATTAATTTAGAGCCTGAGTATATTGTATATATTGCTCGATATTGACTGTTCACAATGCCTTTCTGGGGCACTAGGTAAGCACCATATAGTTCTCTCTCCCAAAAGATCAAGAGTGCCATTAATTTATCTACATGAATCTTGCCTCCTCCACTTGCTTCATAGCAAGATATCCTCACTGTAGTATTGTGATCCTGTACTAAGTATTCCCCTGTTCGTCTATAGCTATTGGTCTCTAGTACTTGATTAGTATGCATCTAGTGCTGCAACTGTACCCCTCTTTTTCTTATACACAGAATGACAACACCATGAACTCATCCACTATAAGGAACATCAATCTAAATCCGGTTTCCCCAGTGGCTTCTCTCACCAAAAATCACGGGAAGGTAAGAAAGGAGTGCCTAAAAGTCTATGTTTCTTGTCATGTTGAAGTATATTAATAGTTACCTACTCAAGTCCTTAGGGGAAAATAATTGACTATTATATATCCGAGTCTTTGTGATGTTTTCCTGCTGAGTCTTTGTGATGTGCCTGTAAATTTGAAATGCCAAAGCCCAAGAATCTCAAGTGTGAGGCCAGCTTGGGTTACATAGTGAGACTGTTTCAAAAGACAAACATAAAATGACTCGTGAAATAATTTAACTTTCTTTTTCATTTCTTAAACATGTTACATGCATCCAACTAAATTCAGCAGCTTTTAAATGTATAATTTAATTTTGGAATAATGTACATTTCTGTAACTACAGCCATAGTAAAGATATAGAGCAGTTCTCATGCTAATTTATTGCAGGATATTTGATCACAGTGTGAACCACAAGATTGTGTTATTTACTGAAAAAAAAAACTTTTCTAATTGTGATATGGCTCAGCCCTTAACACACATCTTTAATCCCTCTGGTTGGAATACAGACACACACTTACTACACACCTTTAATCCCAAATAATGAAGGTAAAGTTAGTTTGTAGAAGGAAGCACCATTGTTTGAAAGTGTTGTCTAATTGAATGGCAGACGAAATGATGAGTCAGGGAAATATTTGACAGAATAGGGTATGCCCAACTTTCATGAGAAGAGACAGGAAAGGAAAACTACTTGGGGGTCAGTACAGAGAAAAGGAGGCAGGCAGTTTTACTGGGAAAGTTGTACAGAGACAGGAGAGAGAGAGAGAGAGAGAGAGAGAGAGAGAGAGAGAGAGAGAGAGAGCTAGACACATGTGAAATCAGAACAAGGCACAGAATGAGGAGACAGAAGATTAAAACAGATTGCTAGAGTTAGTTTGAGACCAAGCAGAGCAATTCAGTCAGAAGGTGAGAGAATCCAGATTGAATTTGTCAGTTTGGAAAGGAGGTTAGAGCCAGAACAGCTGTGTTGACCAGCCAGCCATCTGTCTTTCTTCTGCCTTTCTTTCCTAGAGATGGAACTCAGGGCCTTGTACATAAAAGTCCAGCAATCTACCAGTAAGCTATACCCTTGGCCTTCATTTTATATTTTATTTTGAGACAGCATGTTGATAACCCGGGTTGGCCTTGAACTCACTGTCTATGTCTGACAGGCCTTTAATTTGTCATCTCCTTGACTTGACCTCCTGAATACTTAAGATTGTAAGGCTATCAGGCTAAGAGACAATGACAGCATTCAATTTAAATTTATGTTGTCTGAAAATACTTGTAAAGTAATTTTTTTTGAAATGCTGGAGATAAAACTCAGGCTCTTGTGCAGGCAGGGCAAGCACTCTATCACTGAATTTACCTCTGGCCCCCAAGTATTTCAGTGGCTTAAAAGAAAGTACAGCTCAAAGTTATGTAAAAACAAATAAGTTATTTTTCTTTAGTTAAATTAAAATGCCATTTTTCCCATTTATCATTTCAGTTATACTGAAAAGAAGCATCAAGTGACCAAGAATATGTGATGAGTTCAACAATTTCTTAACCCTGGCTTGACCATAGTCTTTCTCTAACCGAATTTGAATTTGTTCTTAAGCATCAGCTATCAATAGCTCCTAATTTATTTACTTTTTAAATAGGACCTCATATAGTTCAGGTTATCATCAAGGTCAGTAGGTATTGGGGAAAACCTTTAATTTCTGATCATCTAACCTCCACTTCCTAAATACTTGGATTACAGACATGCACTACTATATCTAGTTTACACAGTGCTGGGTATCAAACCTGGAGCGTTTACCATGCTGTCCAAACACTCTACCAACACACCTATACCCCCAGCTTTCTAAAGCACTTGAAAGAAAAAATCTCTGGGGATCTGTAGGTTAGTGGTAGTACTCTGAAGTGGTTGCCTATCATGTACGAAATCAAGGGCTCAATCCCCAGAACTGCAAGAATTTTTCATCTTTCTTTAAATCTTATTTCATATTAATGTTTAGAGAAAGGCAACACAGAGATTTGATATTGTATGATATTGTATAATATACATAGAATATACATAGTTCTCATTAGTATATAGAGTTAAATGTTTATAATGAATTGATTGATTTTGTTTAAAAGTTTTCTTGTAATAATTATGATGGTTTTATTTTTAGAATTCACACGACCGCCAGACCTTTTAGATCGAGTATCCTGGAAACATCAAAAAGTAATGGTACCTTTACATTCTGGCAGTTATAACTTTAAATTATGTTGTAATTGTAGCTAATATTAAATGTTATTAATTTTTTTGTTTTTATTTGGTTATTGTTTTTGTTCTTTTAGACTCTGGGTGGCCTGGAACTTATTATGTAGACTAGGTTGGCATCAGGCTCATAGAGATCCATGTGCCTTTGCCTCCCAAATGCTGGAATTAAGTCACCACACCTGGCTAAAAACGTACTTAATTTAATTTAAATGTTTAATTTTAGGGAAGTTCATACATGACTACTATATTTACATACTTTCCATCCCTCCCTCTCATTATACGTGTGTGTATGTATCTGTGGCTGGGTATATGCATATGACTGCAGCTGTCCACAGAGGCAAGAAGAAATTGTCAGCTCTCTTGGAGCTGGAGTTACAGGTGGTTGTGAGCTGCCCGGTGTGGGTGTAGGAGCTCTAAGAAAGTGAAGTCATTTGTATAGTTAAAAGGATGGGATTGGGGAATGTAGATAATTTGGTGAAGTCTTGCCTAGTATTCAAGCAAGCTCTGAGTTTAATTACTATCACTGCATAAACTAAATACGGTACTGCATGCCTGGGGTCCCAGCATAATGGAACTACAGGCAAGAAGATCAGAAGCTTAAGGTCATCTTTGGCTATATAGAGACTTGGAATTGTTTTCTTTTTGTTATAGTTATGCACAAAATATTTTATTACGTGGTAACATTTTCTTAGAAAATTTCCTTTGTGTTTGATAGTATGGCTTAAGTGTAGAATTCTGGCCCAGCATGCATGAGGCCTGGGTTCAGTCCTCGGCACTGCATACAACGTTTTATCATTCCATTTTTCTTATTTGATATATTCTTTATTTACATTTCAAATGATTTCCCCTTTCCTGGCTCCCCCCTCCCTGAAAGTCCCATAAGCCCTCTTCCCAACCCCTGTTCCCCAATCCACCCCTTCCCGCTTCCCTGTCCTGGTATTCCCCTATACTGTTGCACTGAGCCTTTCCAGGACCAGGGTCCACTCCTTCCTTCTTCTTGGACATCATTTGATATGTGAATTGTGTCTTGAGTATTCCGAGCTTCTAGGCTAATATCCGCTTATCAGTGAGTGCATACCATGTGTGTTCTTTTGTGATTGGGTCACCTCACTCAGGATGACATTCTCCAATTTCACCCACTTGCCTAAGAATTTCATGAATTCATTGTTTTTAATAGCTGATATCATTCCATTTTGGCATAAAATATCTTGGTCTCTTCCAAGTAACATGTCCTGCCCACCCCTCTCACACACACACTTTGAGTTTCAGTGAATTCTCTATATGCCTTATAGTCTGTATGTTGTCAGACTCTCCAGGCATATCCTATACAAATTTGATAAAAATGTATTCCCTCATTAGTGATCAGACTCAATAGCAGATACATTGAAATCTAATCTCATTCAAATATTTTGGAATATTAACATTCACCTGAGAAACAATCTCTGTCATTTTTGTAACCTATTAATACAAATGAAAGGCAGGGAATGGTAGTGTAAGAGTAAAAAAAGAAAAGCTGGGCATGGTGGCGCATGCCTGTAATCCCAGCACTTGGGAGGCAGAGGCAGGTGAATTTCTGAGTTTGAGGCCAGCCGGAGCTATACAGAAAAACCCTGTCTCAAAAAACCAAAAAAAAAAAAAAATTGTTTATAGCCCGGTGGTAGTGGTGCATGCCTTTAATCCCAGCACTTGGGAGGCAGAGGCAGGCGGATTTCTGAGTTTGAGGCCAGCCTGGTCTACAGAGTGAGTTCCAGGACAGCCAGGGCTTCTGTCTCGAAGAAAAAAAAAAAGTAAAAAAGAAAAAAAAAAAAAAACCTCTGCCAGGCGGATTTCTGAGTTTGAGGCCAGCCTGGTCTATAGAGTGAGTTCCAGGACAGCCAGGGCTTCTGTCTCGAAGAAAAAAAAAAAAGTAAAAAAGAAAAAAAAAGTAAAAAAGAAGATTCTTGTCAGGAAAACCCTTCAAAAGATTGAGAACTCTAGAAAGTGCAGGAATATGAGATAAAAATTAGTCTCTCAAGTGTGTGTGATAAGGAGCAATTCAGTCCTGTAGGATAATCAAGAGCTGACAAGGCTTCAATTGGCCAGTCCAAGACATTTGAAGATGCTAGACCTTTAAACCAATGCTAGGATTACCAATGCATATTTCAAATGTTCTTTTATGAGGAATTCATTTTTTTACATTTTAATTTTAAGTGAAAAGAGGAAAATGAGTCATTTTTTCTTATAGCAGGCTAAGCATCATATGGCAAGGGACAGAGTATACTGAGCAAGCTGTGCTTTTACTAAGAAAAGGGCTAGTGAATCTATCTCTTGGGCATTTTTGTTATTGTGTTGCTGAGAATTAAACTCAGGGCCTTTCATATGCTAGGCAAACATTCTATCATGGAACTAGTCCTCCAAGCCTTCTTGGGTTATTTTTAAATTGTAGCTCTAATCATTCAGCATTCACATATACTCTACTTGAGTATCAGTTTTTTTCTCATGGCAGATAGTATTATAAGACTGTAAACTGCAAGCATCAATACTTACATCAAGGTAATGATTGTAGCAATCCTGTCTTTACATATATACAACTAGGATTGAACTCAGGGCCTCAGCTATACAAGGAAAAGTGTTCTGCCACACTTAGATCCCCAGCCTAGCAGAGCTGTTCTTCTCACAGGCAAATGTTTCTAGTCAGTATTTTGAAATGTGTCTATACAGTTCATGGCATGCTGTAAGAGAATTTATCGATTTAGATGTTTACAAGATGTGTTTAGAAAAATAAAGCTAAGTATAGCAATACGTGTTTATAATTCCAGCACTCAGGAGGGCAAAATCAGAAGATTGCCTAACCTACAGAGTGAGTTCAGCCTAGACTGGGCTACAGAGTGAGACCCAGTCTCAAAATAGATAGATGGAATTTGGTTAATACTAAAAATGGTAGTTTCTTAAAGATAATTCACTTTAATTCTAATTAACTTACAAATAGAAACCATACAGCTACTTTAAAGCAGTCACTCAAAACACTTGCCCAGTCCCAAACTCTACACATACAGTTAAAATGGTCATTCTGAAGCAATGGAGTTGTGCTTTAGAATTTATATTTTCACTATCAAGTACCAACCAGAAAAAAACAAACAAAGTATAATGGAGTTGAAACTTTAAAAATCTAGCTTTATATCCACTTTCATAATTCATGTATCCAGAGCTCACAGATTCAATTCCTGTGTGTTCCCTTTACTTCATTGCAGTAACACTTTGTGTTTTTTTCCAAATTAAATGTATGCTGAAGATCCAGTCACACACCTTGCAGGCACAAATACCTAGAAAATGTTTCACTTTCATTTTTTGTTGGTTTGAGGCAAAGTCTCATGTAGTCCAGTCTGGCCTTCATATCCTCCTCCCTCCACCTCCCAATTGCTGTGATTACAGGTATGTTCCAACATACTCACACTACCCCTTGGTTTGCTTGTTTTATCTAATTTTGTGTGATTGGAGACTGAGTCCAAGTTTTTGCATCTGCTAGGCAGTAACTCTACTAATGAGCCACATTCTTAGTGCCTTCATTTGGTTTAAGAACTGAGATCTGGATTTACTTATAGGAACAAATCAATGTAATTATTAAACATATAAGACCATCTGTTTTAATGAAGTGTAATTGTTCAATTAACCACCAAAGAATATAATATTAAAATTGTGTGCTTAAATCGGGAAGTGCAGCTCAGTGGTAAAGCACTTGTCTAGCATGCCTGAGGACCTGTGCTTAATCTCCAGTACTGTAAAAAAAATAGGTTCTTAATGTCCATACCTGTTTTAAATAATGCTTTCAGTAATTGCTAGTTTCTACGTAGGAAGGAAATGTCGTTTATCAAAGCAATTATGAAAATCAATGCACTTAGTTATCCACAGATCCAAGGATTGCTTATTTTGCACAGGAATCCTTGGGTGTTTAATTTGTTGGGAAGATGTAAATAGAGAAACAGCAAGATGAATAAAAGCTAATTGAATAGAAAGAAAATCATAAGTAATTGGGGCTTCACTGATTTTGTGTTCACCTGATTAGCCCTGATCAACTTTACATTCTAATTAAGTGTGTGTGTGTGGGGGGGGGGAGGAAATGTCAACAAATTGTAGCCTTTTACATTTGCATGAATTTTCTTTTGCTCATCTTCATGACTATTGCCTGACTTGATTAAATATAGGTTTACTATATTAGGATTTTTTGAAACAAACATAAAACAAAAACCAAAAGAACCCCTCATATTTACAGGTGTTCATTAATGGTTTTATATTTTTTAAATCTCAATTGTTTTCTTTTTTAAAAAATCTTAACAATTTTTAAATAGGAAAAACATGTTAAAAAATTTAAATCTAAAGTAAATGCTATAAGTAACTTGAAGACAACATTAGCACTTTGAACAGTAGGAATGTACCATCATGAAATGAAGCTGATGATTTGTTTAAATTGCCCTAGCAGATGAAATAGAACATTGCTTAAAACATTAATGAAATGTGCTTTGCCTTTAAATATAATTGAATGATGAAATTCTGATGTAGGCCTGAGCAAATGATTGTGCTATTGTTTTTGTTTGTTCGTTGATATTTGAGACGCCTTCTTACTGTGTTGTGATGGCTTTTAACTCACAGTGATCCACCTGTCTCAGCATTCCAAGTGCTGGGAGTCCAGGTATTAGCCACCAGGCCCCTGCTGTTAAGATTTGAAAAGCAGTGGCCCTGATATATATTCATTTATGATGCAACTGAAGTTTGAAACTTGAACCAAGGATTTTGCACAAACTAGGCAAGTCCTGTACCACTGTATTTCCAGCCTGTCAATTGAGGTATGATACATGATAGTCCCCTGAAATGAGACAGGATTTTATAAATTGGTGAAGGACAAGTGAACTAACATATTTTCTTTGTTATTCAACTTCATTGCTTGCCATATCTTTTATGTATCCCTTAAGAACGTATGAGGGGATCTTCAAGGAATGAGGTCTGCTTGCCATGGCATTTCTTCCTGAAGATGTAGGGAACGGCACACATAAAAGTTCACCCATACCCCTGGCCATTTAGCCTGAAAGAATTTTGTACTATAAAGGATGATAAGTTCAAGTATAAAGACTAATGATGAAGGTAAATAATGGAGACCGACAAGCCAAGCTTGGTGGCATTTACCTGTAATCCCAGTACCTGCCAGATGAAGGCGGGGAGATTAAGAGTTCAAGACCATTATAACACCTTATAATAAGTTTAAGGCCAGTCTAGACTACATGAGATCTTGTTTCATAACACAGATAGGCTAGAGGGACAACCTGGCTAAGGTATCTGTCATCCCATTGAATGCCAGGGCTTATCCAAACAATCTGGCTAGCTAGGTATGTATATGCTTCCTCCCTCACGCCTTCTTATGCCATTACTGAAAATGTGTGCTTGGACAAAGAGCATGACATTCCCCTGCAGAGGAAGATATGGTGTCTTTAATCATGAGTATACACACAGCTGTGCTCCCCTACTAGAATTACCACACAAATTCTACACACACACACACACACACACACACACACACACACACACGGGGTGGGGGAGGTATGGGGAGAAAGAGAGAGACAGAGACTGAGAAATACACAGAGAGACAGAGAGCCCAAATTGATGGTCTATGAGACCACTATTGAGTTAAATAAAGGACTTGTCTTGCCCCCAGATAACTATCTTAATCACTTTTGATTTTCACCTCAGGCAAATACACTGTAGTTGTTCCATTTATTTTGGGGTTTGGTTTAATCTTGTTGGTCTTTTGAGGCTGGGTTTGCTAGGTAGCCCTTGAACTCTTGAGTCTCACCTTAGCATAAGTACTAGGAACATAGTCTTGTGACACATAGTCAGCCAGTTTTTACTAGTTTAGTTAGTCGTACAGAAGAATGCCACAATGCATTGTGATATGCTAAAAATCAAAGATAACATGGTATTTTATTCTCTTTTCTTTTAAGTTTGTACACTGGAAATATTTATGTCTTTTCCCTCTGCCCTCCTCCTCTCATTTTTAAATTTTTTTTGAGGCAGTGTCTCATGTTGCCAAACTCACTATGTAGTCGAGGCTCGCCTTGCATTCCTGTTCCTCCTACCTGCACTTTCCCAAGTGTTAGGATTACTTAGCCTCCATTCCTTAAATGATTTGTTGTTGTCGTTGATTTTCACATTACAGCAATTGTAATTTTTTCATGTTTTGTGTTTTAGGTTTTTTTTTTTTTTTTTTTCCGAGACAGGGTTTCTCTGTATAACCCTGGCTGTCCTGGAACTCACTCTGTAGACCAGGCTGGCCTCGAACTCAGAAAACCACCTGCCTCTGCCTCCCAGAGTGCTGGGATTACAGGCGTGTGCTACTACCACCCAGCTGTGTTTCAGTTTTTTTTATTTTTAAAAAATTGTACTAATGTTGTATTTTGAAATCTTTGTCATCCCAAGAATTGTCTTATTCTTTTTTTTTTTTTTTTTTACAGTGAAGTGTCCTGACAGATAGTTTGACAATGCACTAGAAGTTAGTTGGCTGAAAACCATGCTAGTGTGGGGGACAAGAAGATAATAAAGGGGATGGATGTTATCAAAATACATTCCACACCTGTATGAAAATGTTACAATCAACCCCATTATTTTGTGCAATTAATACACACTAGTAAAAATGTCTAAAACAGGGGCTGGAATGTAGCTCAGCCTAACTCTCAAATACTTGAAAGCATAATGTTTAAGCCCAATATATGTATTTAATTACATTCTTATCTTACTCATGACTTTATAAATGGATAGCCATCTATTTACTCCAGTAACTCACTGAGATTAAACAAGAAAGGTCACTTTATCAATAAGTTGAATTGCTGGATCAGAAAAAAGAGTAGAGTTCTTAAAAAAATTATGATTACCAGCCAGGTAGTGCATACCTGGTATCTCCATACTTGGGAACCAGAAGCAGGAAGATCAGGAGTCAAGCTCATCCTTGGCTATGTATGAAGTTTGAGGATAGCCTAAGCTACCTGAAACCTGCCTCATAGCAAGAACAAACTTTACGATAATTAAAATCAACCAAAGCAGCAATTTCAAGTATTTTCAACAAACACCTGATGATTTTATAAAAATTGTATGATAAACAAGGAAGCTTGAGATACCATCCCTATCTTCAGGCAAGAAGTATCAATTATTAAGGACATAAGGCAATCTATAACAACATAAACTCAAAGACATGAATGAAAAGTTATACTTTAAAGATAGCGTAGAAGGAAAACATGAGAGTCCAGTGTGTGGTGTTCCTCTGTAATCCTTGCACTCAAAAAACTGAAACAGTAATGTTGCAAGTTCAAGGCCAACCTGGACTATAGAGTGAGATCCACTCTTGAAAACAAACACCAATGAGAGAGGGAGGAGAAGAGGAAAGATATAATGGTGATATAACTCATTTCTAGAAAGCTAGAACTGTTTGCATAGACTTTGAAGGGGCCTGTAGGAGGGTGGAAGTTATTAGATTATTGAACTCATAAACTCTTTAGAATCTAATTTTTTGCTTATGTACTTTTCAGTCAGAGTTCCACCATCCTCCTGCCTCCAGCTACTCTTAAACTGGAAGGACTTTGGAAGTGGTTTTTAATCAATCTCTCAATAAAGTAACTTTTGTAAAAATTCCAGGCAGATGCCTAGCATTCAGTGGTCTAGAAAGTGAAGCAAGAGGATAGAGAGTTACAGGCAAGCCTAAGAAACATAGAAAAGTCCTGCATTGAAGAACGAAAACCAAGCCACAGCAGTGACACAGGCTGACATCCATCCCAGCAGTCCAGAGGGGGGTGAAGGAGGAGGATTTTCCTCGTTTCATAGTCAGTTTGAGGCTAGCCTGGGCTATGTGAGGTTGTCTTCAAAAAAGGAACCAACCAAACAAAAGCAAAAGGAAAGCCAAACCAAACAACAACAACAACAACAACAACAACAACAAAAATCCAATGGATTCCAGAAAGATCCTCTTTCAGCCACAGCTTGAAATCTTATTATGAACCAGCTGTCCCAGCAGTTAGTTCTCTTGTTAAACAACTCACAATTAGAAATCTCCTTTCTTAAAACCTAAGGATTGGTTTAGGTTTAAAGTTTTGGCTGGGTGGCTTGTTTCATTTGCTCCTTAGTGCCAAAGTAAATCAAGTAAGCTATTAAAAGCACAGGCGTTAGGATTCTAATCTGCATTAATCTTTGTCCCTGCTCCTTGAATTATTAGGACTCCCACAACAGGATATATTTAATCTCATCGCCTAAATGAAAAATTTTAATTCACCTAGAAGCAACTATATATAAATGCATGATGAAAATGCATCTATGGTATTGGATATCTATGGGGGAAACTAATTATGATTCCCCTCAAGTGTTTTAAATTACTTTAGAATCTTAAAAGTTGTGCTTGAAAATTCTATTATATAGATAAATTTTGTTGTCAGATAGTTGAAATTGTGCATTTAGAGAAGACCAAGAAGCCATATGAATGCTCCCCAAAGACAGTTTATTTCCTTGATAGTCTATGATTTAAAACAAAGACAGGCATTGGTAATTCAGACCTGAAGCCTAGCCTGTGGAGGCTGAGGCAGGAAACTGTTTAAGATCAGAGGTCAGCTTGCCCTACATACACAATGAGTCTAGGTCACCATTGTGAAATTCTGTCCTAGAGAAAGTAAACAGAATTGCTTTTCAAAATCCTTCAATATGTAAGTACAGAGATTCATCATCCATCATATAGGAATCTTGGAAGTGTGCTCAACCCCTTTAACATTAGGAGACTTATGACCATGGTCTCTCAGAAACAAAGCATTAAATGAATGATGTTACTAGTTGGGTCCTTAATGAACTGACCAATAGCTACTTATATACAATTTGGAAATCTCTGTGGCTTTACTGATGTAAAGGAAACTAGTAACAAAGGATCGCATAATCCTTTTGCTGGAAGGGTCCAGCATGTAACTTTTTGAGATGGGGGTTTCAATATCTAGCCCTGGCTAATATAAAACTTGCTTTGTAGATAAGACTGACCTTGAACTCAGGTATCCACCTGCTTCTTCTGCTTCCTGCGAATTTGGATTAAAAGAATGCATGTCCATACCCAGCACAGATTTTTATTTTTTTATTTTTTTTAGTGTTTTGCCTGCATGCCTGGATATGCACCAAATGCATGCTTGGTGCCCGAGGAGGCAAGAAGGCATAGAAATGCTTGGAACTGGAGTTACAAGTGGTTTGTGATCCACCATATAGGTGCTGGGAACTAAACCTAGGTCTTCTGCAACAGCAGCGAGTGCTCTTAATCTCTGAGCCATCTTTTGCCTCCAGACTATTCTTAATAAATACAGGAGGCCTGACTTTTGTAGCTTAAGTTCTGCCTGGGTTCTGAGTGACTTTGAATAGGTCACGTCTGCTCCCTGGACTTCAGGTGTTCGATCTGTAAAACAGAGTTGGACTGGACATTTATAAGGTCCTTTCTGCCTCTTAAATTTTTATTGAGTCTGTGAAAATATCTTCCTCCATCTTTGATAGGATGACAATAAAAGTTGTGGCAGCATGAAATTTCAGGACTCTTAAAAATATTTAGGAAATTAGACAGCTTTGTAGTGAATAGTTTTATTCTTCTTGGCAACAAGAAACTAATTTTGTTCAGCCTCATCAATAGTCTTCTCTATTCCCTAAATTATGCATGATTTATGATGAAATACAGAAAGCTAATTTCCCCCTCGTTTCTTGTTTTGTGTGAATAAATGGTCCTCTCAGGCTTTCCTTATTAATAACAAGTTCCAATGGACAGAGTACTTGCCATAACATTTTCTTTGTGCTGTAACTACAGCTTGAGACAAAACAAAATAAGAGTTATGCTTGGTATGCTTGTTCCAGAGAATCAAGCAAGACATGCCCACAGTGCCATCAAGTATAAAAATGCTGCCCTGATAAGCACTGGGAAGCACTAAAGAGGAGGCTAGCAGCAAATGAGCCTTTCCTTTTTCCTCAATAATGACTCTATGGCTAGAAGACAAGCCCTCAAAGGTTAATTTAGTTTATTTCTTGGCACAGGCCTTTGCTTGGTAAGTCTCTATTAAACATGAATTAAAAAGGACACACTTGAAAGTTGCAAACAGCTGGCTTGTGACTATGCTGAGGGAGGAAATACTTAAAAATGTCATTATCCAGCAGAGAAACCTAATTATACTTCTAGTCTCGCTGGCTCTTCTGAAGGGCTTCCTTTGGTTTGCTTCCTTAACTAGACTTGGGGGGAAGCTCCTCATGCCTTCACATCAAGCCCTGCTCTTGGGTGCTCTTCCCGGGTGAGGGAGAGCTTGGAAAAAGCAAAGTGCAAGTTTAGCTTACTTTGGAATCCATTCCCACGCCCTATTAACTAGCAGAGTTTTTGTTTGATTGTTTTGTTTTTAATGTTAACAAAAGGCAAAGCTGTTGGGAATATGCGGAAAGTGGCACCCAAATTTAGGGTGCTGGATTCCTCATGATCTTGCTGGTGGAAGTTTGATATTGCTCAAAACTCTTCAAGCAGTGAATATTTTTTAAACAGTTTCTCCTCCTCCACTTCTTCCTCCCTCTCCATAAACCCTCCTCCATTCTCTCCTCCTCCATACCTTCTCCTTCATTCACTGCCCATTCTTCTTCTGCTGGTACTGACATTAAACCTCAGGGGTGCTCCCACACTTAGGAAAGCATTCTGTGCAGTGTACATTACTCCCGCTCTTCACTCTCCAATATGGCAAATAGAGATTTTCTTAGGGAAAAAATCTGAGGCTGAGGCTGAGACTGAGGCTGTAGCTCAGTAGGCAGAGCCCTTGCCTAGCATATAGGAGATTTGGGTTTGATCCTTGGCACCACATAAACAGAATATGGTTGTCCAATCCTCTAACTCTATCACTTGGAAGGTGACATAAGAGAAACAGAAATTCAACATCATTCTTGTCTATGTGTCGAGTTTGAAACTAGCCTGGAATACATGAGAAAAAAAGAAAACCATCAAAAAGAAAAATCATTATAATATTTGTAAATGTGAAAAAAAAGAAAGACCATTGCCTTCAAGGTAAGATGTTGGGTCTCTGTTGTACATTGTCTTGGGCTGTTAATCAAAGAGTTGGTGGCTGGAGACCACCCAGGAATAGCAGCATTCTTTTCCCTCTGTCTTTCCATGGGTCCATTTTTTCTTAAGTACAACCTGGAGATCTTTTTTTTGTTGTTGTTGTTTTTTGTTTTCTTTTTTTTGTGTGGATATATTCTATATTTACATTTCATTTCCCTTTTTCTGGTTCCCTGCCCTCCAAAGGTCCCACATGCTCTTTTCCCTCCCCGTGTCCCCCCATCCACCCTTTCCCACTTCCCTGTTCTGGTATTCCCCTACACTGATGCGTTGAGCCTTTCCAGAACCAGGGTCCACTCCTTCCTTCTTATCGGACATGTGTCTTTGGTGTCCCCAAGTTTCTAGGCTAATATCCACTTATCAGTGAGTGCATACCATGGGTATTCTTTTGAGACTGGGTTACCTCACTTAGTATGATGTTCTCCAGCTCCATCCATTTCTTTAAGAATTTCATGAATTCATTGTTTCTAATGGCTGAATAGTACTTCATTGTGTATATATACCATGTTTTTTTTGTATCCATTCTTCCGTTGAGGGACATCTGGGTTCTTTCTTATTTTTATAAATAAGGCTGCTATGAACATAGTGGAGCATATATCCTTATTGCATGCTGGGGAATCTTCTGGGTATATGCCCAGGAGTGGTATGGCTGGGTCCTCCGGAAGTATCGTGTCCAGTTTTCTGAGGAACCACCAGACTGATTTCCAGAGTCAACCCGGAGATCTTTTAGCTGACTGTGGTAGCACATGTAGCAGTTGGGAGATGTGGAGGCAAGAAGATTAGGAGTTCAAGGTTATCCTTACTACACAGCAAGTTTGAGGATGGGCTGGAGTTTCATGAGCCCCAGAAAACAAAACAAAACAAAATACAAACAAAACTTAAGCTAAACAAGAGACAAGTAGTGTGGTGGAACAACTAAAAAAAAGTCTATATTCAAATAATGATGGTTGGCCACACAAGCTAACTAAGTGTTGATACTGATGACAACATTGATGAGTCTTAAAACAGTATGCTAAGGAAGATAAATCAGACATAAAGAACCAATATTACATAATTGTAATTCTATTAAATAATTCAAATAAATATTAATAATAGCGGGAGGTAGATTACATTAGAGGTTACCAGTGGCTGGGACAGGGATATGGGAAGTTATTCTCAATGAGCATAGTTTCTGCTTGGAGATAATAAAAATGTTTCAGAAGTAGATAGTACCGGTAATCATGCAACATAAATGCAATTAGTGTTAGACTTGAAATGGTTAGTTTTAAGTGAAAACACAAAATAGAAACTCTCAATACCTAACACCGGCATCTATTAGCAGGCTAGCATTCATCTAGGTATTGTATAAAACACCAATAAGTCAGTATTCTGGCAAATTAAGAGTCCCTACAGAAACCAGGGTCAAGAAAGTTCATTCAACTCAGTTAAGCTCACCTGCCTCTGTTTTCTTAAGAGAAAGAAAAAATAATTAAGTATACCACAGACAGGGCAGCTGGGCAGTAGCAAGAGCCTGCAGCCTACACTCCCCTCTGTCATTGTGAAAGCCTGAGAAAGGGGATGTGGTGTGGCGCATGTTCAAACTGTCTAACCTATGTCCTTGTTTCTGAGCACCCATTTTGTGGCATTGGTGCTATGTAGAATACACTTTGGGAAACACTGGGCTAAATAAAGTGCATCTCATAGAACTCTCCACACATCCTAAGAACGATGCTGCCATCATGAATCACTTGTTGTGGAAAGAAGCTTTGACATGAAAAGATGCTTGTGACTTCAATGTTGCAAAAACACCATGGCTAATGGAATCTTACTTTTGTTTTTAAAAAGTATAGGGATATGCTGTATTTGTCCACATCATGTATGGATATATATATATATATATATATATATATATATGAATATGTTTTGTGGATGGGGTGATGACATTTCTCAAATTTCCTGCCCAGAAACCCCCTATCCCATCCCCCCTCCTCCTGCCTCTATGAGGGTGTGCCCCACCCACCCATTCCTGCCTCCCCGCCCTGGCATTTCCCTACACTAGGGCACTGAGCCTTCTCAGGACCAAGGGCCTCTTCTCCCATTGATGCCGGACAAGGCCATCCTCTGCTACATATGCAGCTGGAGCCATGCATGGGTCCCTCCATGTGTACTCTTTGGTTAGATCCTAAGAGCTCTGGTTGGTTGATATTGTTGTTGTTCTTTCTATGGGGTTGCAAACCCCTTCAGCTCTTTCACTCCTTTCTCTATCTAACTCCTCCATTGAGGACCCCACACTCAGTACAATGGTTGGCTGTGAGTACCCACCTCTGTATATGTCAGGCTCTGGTGGAGCCTCTCAGGAGACAACTGTATCAGGCTCCTGTCAGCATGTACTTGGCATCCACAATAGTGTCTGGGTTTGATAACTGTATATGGGATGGATCCCCAGGTAGGGCAGTCTCTGAATGGTCTTTCCTTCAGTCTCTGATCCACACTTTGTCTCCATATTTACTCCCAGAAGTATTTTGTTCCCCCTTCTAAGAGGGGCCTAAGCATCCACACTTTGGTCTTCCTTCTTCTTGAGCTTCATGTGGTCTGTGAATTATACCATGTTTATTCTGAGCTTCTGGGCAAATATCCACTTATCAGTGAGTGCATACCACGTGTGTTCTTTTGTGACTGTGTTACCTCACTCAGCATGATGTTTTCTGGTTCCGTCCATTTGCTTGAGAATTTCACGAATTCATTGTTTTTAATAGCTGAGTAGTACTCCATTGTGCAAATGTAGCACATTTTCTGTACCCATTCCTCCACTGAGGGACATTTGTGTTCTTTCCAGCTTCTGGCTATTATAAATAGGGCTGCTATGAACACGTGTCCTTATTACATGCTGGGGAATCCTCTGGGTATATGCCCAGGAGTGGTATAGCAGGGTCCTCTGGAAGTGTCTGTGTCCAGTTTTCTGGTGAACCGCCAGACTGATTTCCAGAGTGGTTGTATCATCTTGCAATCCCACCAGCAGTGGAGGAGTGTTCCTCTTTCTCCACACCCTCACCAGCATCTGATCTCACCTGAGTTTTTTGATCTTAGCCATTCTGAATGGCAAAAGATGGAATCCCAGGGTGCTTTGATTTGCATTTCCCTGATGACTAAGGTTAAAGAAATCTTCAGGTTTTTTTTTCTTCAGTTCTGTTATCATTCTTCCCATACAGTAGCTCTCCGCCCCCGGAAAAGCCTATTTAAATGACATGACCTAGCTTTAAATAGCACACAACGCAGTTACTTCCACCAAACCTGTGCACTAAGGAGTTCCAGAGTAGCTTCTTCCTTACGCTGGCCACATGTTGCTACACAGCTTATACAGAATGCTTAGTACAAAAGGCTTACTTAATAGAAATAAGCTCCAATCTTCAACTCCCTAAGAGTGTGTAGTGGCATATGTTTGTAAATCCAGATCCTGGGAGATGAGGTCAGGAGCATCAGGAGTTCAAAGTCACCCTTGGCTGTCTAGTTTGAGGCCACCCTGGACTCCATGAGAACCTGCCTCAAACAATACAACTAAACAATTGCACCAATTTGAAGCTTGCAATCAAAATGCAGACCATTTCCATGGCTACTAACATTTTCTCTTGGGTTTATCCTCTTGTTTGTCTACCACTGGCTCTAGGCAACCAGTTATCTCTTTTTCATCACGTAGAATCTAATGTATATAATCATAAAGTAAATCATTTTTGTATTTTTTTTATTTGGAATAATATCTTTGGAATCCATCTGTGTTGCTTCCTGTATCTGTTGCTCATTATTTTTTATCACTAAATCTGTGTAGGGTACAATTGGTCTCTTGGTGCACTTCAGAGCTAGTCTTGGTAAAGCTGCTGCGAATATTCATGTTTAAATCTTTAAGAATGATTGTGTGTGTGTGTGTGTGTGTGTGTGTGTACCTGTGTATAAAGGGGCAGGTTATTTCTGTGCCAAGGCATGTACAGAGAGGCCAGAGGACAACTTGCAGGAGTCATTTTTCTCTATCCACCCTTGTGGTCCCAGGAATTGAACTCAGAGGACTATGAGGCTTGGTAGCAAGTGCTTTTACTTACTGAGCCAGATTGCCAGGCCATGGCAATCTCTTGAGTAAATATGTAGCAGAATGGTTACATGATGAATGTATGTTTAACCTTAAAAGGAATTGCCAGCCGTTTGTTTTCAGTATGAATGTACCATTCTTTGTTCCCATTGATGGTGAATGGTCTTTAATATAGTTCATATGTGAATTGTTTAAATAGCGGATTTTATTTTATTTTTTTTTGTTCACTTGTTCTGATGTTGTTGCTTTCTTTTGTTTTGTTTGGGTATTTTAGAGAGATTCTTTTTGCGTATCCCTGGCTTGCCTGTAATTTCAGGCTGGCTTCAAACTCCCAGGAACTCTTGCCTTCATTTCCTGAGTGTTAGAATCATTAGCAGTTGCTAGCTAAACAATATTTTTATTCTGAGGTCTAAATTTAAAAGTTGTGGTATCCAATATTACTCAGGATAAGAAAATTATCAATGATGGCAGAAAAATACATTTCAATATATTTTATTTTATCTGATCAAGTCAAATAATTTAACTTGCATGTGTTGAGTTTTAGTATTTGGTTAAACATAGTTATCCATCACTGTCCAAAATGTCTGGCTAAAGGGATTTTGGGGTTTATTTGGTTTGGTTTGGGGTTTTGGTTTTATGAGACCTGAGTACCTCAGGTAGAACTCAAATTGTTGGTTCTCCTGCCTCAGCCTTCCAAATTTAGAATGATAAGCATGTGCCACAGCAGGTTGTATTTTTTGCTTGTTTGTTTGGGTTTTTTTTGGCATAGGATTTTACCATCTAGTCTAGGCTGGTTGATACCTCCCAAATTCTAGGATAACAGGTATATGCCACCATTGTTGGTGCAGGCATACTTCTAAAACAAAAATCCAAGCTTGGTACAATACACTTGTAATTCTAGCACATGGGAGGCTGAGGCAGGAGAATTGTAAGCTTAAGCCCAGTCTGTGCTACATAAAACCCTATCTCAAAACAAAAGCAGAAAATCAAGGCAGGTCATACCTAATTAAAGAGGACTTGTGACTTGTTGAAGTCCCAGTAACATACTCAGTGTGCCCATGGCTTTCTGAACTCTCTAATTTCCTGACAAGAAAAGAATCTGACTTCATAGAAAGATACTTGCCAGTGTCTCATTGGTTATCTGGAAAGCTACCAAGCATAGTATTACCATTTGGATCTCAGTGACAAAAAGAAAAAAAGCTAAATAAGATAGTAGATGCACTTGCTCTGTGTTGACCATAGCAAAGAACTAAGGGTTTACATAGAATACATGTTACCAAATGACAAGCCTCTTTTAATTTTGCCTTACAAATAGAAATGATAACATAAGTGCCAGGGTTGGCTGAGTCTTGTGTGGGACCTCCCCATTTGTGTTCTAGTGTAGTCACACTCGAAGCAGGCTGGTAACTGAAGGAATTGTGGCCTAACCTCACTCATATGGTGAAATCATTTTTTTTTATATTTTCATCATAAATTGTCTTTTGTTTTCTTCTGTGATATAGGGTCCAGACAACACATCACATCTGGGATCATTAGGCAACGCCTCCTCTACTAGAGATTAACCCTTTCTATTCTTAGTTTTTTTCTTTTACAAATGAGAAGCTTTTGTTTAGTCTCCAGTTTCCTCTGAGAAATTTAAAACTATTTAGTATATGCAAAGCATATCTTTCTCTTTGTAAACGGACTATTGGAGGACTGCCTGAAAATCCCATTTCAGGCTTCCATTATATTGAACTTTGGTTGGGAACCATTAATGAACCTTGGGTGATGATGAAATTCTCATTATGCAATAATATGTGGAACCAGGGGTTGGAATGTACCTCAAGTTAGGAGTCTTTGCTTCAGTATGGCAAAATCTAATCTTAATTTCATGAATGAAAATGACTTTCTTGTAAGATGTAGAACCCATGCCTGTAATCCCATCATTTGGAAGGCAAAAATAGAAAGATCAGGAGTTTGAGGCTGGTCATACCTACATAGTGAGTTTGGGGACAGCCTAGGCACTCATGTGGCCTTTATAAAAAGGTAACTTCTCCAAAAATGCCCAGTCATTAATGATGCACACCATTAATACCAGCATTTCATGAAACAGACACAAACAAATCCCTGTGAATTCAAGGCCAGCCGAGGATACATAGTGAAATCCTATCTCAAAACAAATAAACCTGCAAAATCTGCTAAATTGGGAGGTAGAAACAGGAATATTAAGAGTTCATGGCCAGTTTCTGCAATATAGTGAGTTCAAGGACAGCTCGAACTATGTGAAACCTAGCAACAAACAACTCTCTCACAAAATGAGTCTTTTTCTTTTTACCCTATCAGGCTGAATTCTCAGGAAACTGAAGAGCAGTACATACACCTTGTGAGAATCAGCAGGTAAATAGGACCTCATTCAGGGCGCTCTGTCCTCAAAGAACTTGAACTAGAGACAAAAGAACATGCCAGTTTATCTTTAGCGTCTCCCTCCCTTGTTCTTTGTTGTTTCTTTCCTTCCAGCCCCTCACTCTCCTCCTGAACCCGATCTGGCCTCTCCTCAAAGGAGATGTCTCTGTTCTTCTAATCAAAACTCCCATCTCACAAAGCTGACATCAATTTGGACATCCTAATTAGCCTATTCAAAGGACAATTAAAATGACCAATAGATGTAACTCTGTGGGGAGGCATTTGTGTTTTCTTAATCCATATTCTGGCTCAAATCTTAGCCACTGGGAGAGTCAGTGGTTGGGTGTAGTCGAGAGTCTCCGTCAGCTTCCTTCCCCACCCCCACCCCAGAAAGCTTCCTCTAAGCTTGGAAGTGGGGCAGGCACTGGCTTCTCTCCTAGATCCCCATTACTATTTCTATTTGTTTGTTGGAAACAGTGGCAAGGGAAGGTTAAATAGAACCCAGGTTTTTTCCTAAGAAAATGGGAACAATGCAATGATGTTACCTATTTCGTAGGTTATTGTAAGGATGGATTCATGGTCTCTGTGTAAAACAGTAGGCTACCTAGGAAATAATAAGCATGCAATTTAGGGAGTGTTTGTGATTTACAAAGTGGTCTCTGAGAGGGAGAGAATAGACAGCTACCAACTATCTTTCCTTGTGTCCCTTGCTAGACTTTCATGGCTTATAATTCTAGGTTTTTATTCATGTGAGTGTTTTGAAGTTCCCTTTAAAATAAACTATAGTAGGAAATTAAAATCTTTAGGTACTGGGTATCCAGTCATATGTCAAATATAATGAGAAATGTAAGCAAAATGATTATTTGATTCCTCGTGTAGAATAAGTTTCAAATTGTGGATGACGTTCACTGGCACAGGTTTCTCTAACAGTGACACAGTCCTTGGTCAAGTCCCAGCACACACACACACACACACACACACACACACACACACACACAGAGAGAGAGAGAGAGAGAGAGAGAGAGAGAGAGAGAGAGAGAGAGAGAAATATGTCGAAATGACCCTGACAGGCACTGTATGTACTACTGTCACCACTTTCATCCCTGTCTCTCATTCCTTTTTGTCGGCTTGTTTGTTTTTGTGAGTGTAGTTATTGTATGTTTGTTATGTTTTGTTTTGAGTCAGGGTCTCATACTTCATCCCAAGCCACTCTGGAATTCTATGCAGACATGGCCTCAGACTTCTGCCTGTGCCCTGCACATGTGGAAAGCAGAGGTTAACGTCCGATGTCATGGGTAATTGCTCTCCGCCTTATTCTCTTAGACAGGGCCTCTTAGTGAACGGGGAAGCTCAGGAATTTGGCTCTGCTGGCTGGAAAATGAGTTCCGGGAATCCACCTGTCTCTGTACCCCAGGCCCAAAAGTGGGGTTACAGGTGTCTGCCACTATGCTCAGTTTGAGTTTGAGTCTAGCTTGAGGTACATTTTGAATTCCAGGATAGCCTTGGCTACAGGTGAATATCAAGACCAACATTAAATGCACAGATACACATCGCCTTTTATCATGTTCTTAGAACTTTGGGGCCCATTCATATGCTGGCCCGTGTGCCAAGCCTGTGTGAGAGAATGTGTTGGAGAGTTGCTGTGGCTGCTTTCATCTCTTCTGTTGGACATCACGGGGACAGGACTCATTACTGTGTAGAGATATACTGTTTGCTGTGGAAGGCCATGCAGCCAATGTCAGTCCACCTTGTTAGATGTCAGGTAGTGTGATATGTTTTATCTCATCTAATTTTCATAAAACCTGGTTTAAAAAAAGTTACTATAATAGTCTGTGCCTTGCACAAGAGAAACTGGACTCAGTCAGAGAAGTTAATTTTTTTTTAATTGAAGCCAGACTATAAGTAGCAAGGCTTTAATATACTAAAATGTATTGTGATAAAAACTTTGCATATATGGTCTGATTTGTAAATATATATATACATACATATATGTATATATATTACAAAGTATATATATGTACATATGAAAACATTAGAAGAAAACATAAGATGTTGACAATTGGTTGATGTTGTGGTTTTGGTTTTTCCCTTTTTTTTCCTATTGTATGTATTTGTTATTATTTTCTGACATAGAATCTTGCCACGTGCCCTAGGCTGACCTTAAATTCCCAGTCCTCCTGCACTTGCCTCACCAATGCTGCGCTTCCCAGTGTACACCACCATGCCTGGTATGGTTTCTGGGCTTTGTAGCAAACAGGACAAGGAAGTGAAGGCAGGAAGCAGATGAGTTACTTGTGTAATTTTAAAGATTGCTAAATCTGAAAAGTCTGGTGGTAAGGTGGTAATTGTTGTTAAGTAAAAAGGACAAAAATAGTAGAGAGTTAAGGCCAATCCAAAAAGGAAGGGAGACAGATTCTGGAGCCGAGTAAGGGGAAGATGAGGGAACCTAGTGGCAAAGCTAAGAGGGGAAAGGGTCAGCCTGAGCCAGAAGTCTCCACTTCAGGGAGGCTGGAGGTGGGAAGGTGAAAGGCATGGAGAGTGGGCAGGCGAAGAAGCCTGTGACCTAATGATCTGTGTCAGTTCATTAAAATCCAAAGCGAGGTGCTGGACGGAGGGCTCTGAAGGCAAGAGTCAGGTAGTGGATATGAGGAGATAGGAAGGATTTGGAACAATCGTTGAAAGAAATGTGATATGGATGTATAAAAGGACGGCCTCACAGCCCTTGGGGCCCAGCGGGGGCTGGTTGGCCAGGCTTTGTAGTGGAGCCAACTTCCTGACCTTCTCCAGCAATAGCAGGCTGCCCGGGAGAGGGTGATGGCAGGCGTGCACACTGTGCTGGGCTTTTCACAAGGCTGGGGAATGACTGGCAGAGCAGGTGCTGAAGACAGGGACTCAATCCAAGCCGAGCTAAAATGGCTGGCCGTGGGCTGAATTGGAAGTTGCTGAAAGGAAGCCAGGAAGCTACTAATGGCCTCTGGGAAAGGAGAGGGGAAGAAGGGCAGAGTGTGAACTGAGAGGCCTGGCCTAGGAGCAGGGGGTGGTGGTGGCAATAGAAGGGCTAAAGTCACAGAAAGAAGTGTCTCTGAGGTTGAGGTGTTGAAGTGGGCCACTACCGGGCCCGGGATAGTAAGCGTGAAGAAGCAGTCAAGACATGACAAGAGAGCATAGGCAGAATTCAAACAACACTTACCTGAGCGAGGATAACCTAGCATTATCAGGATAACACAACATTCGTTCCGTTCAGCAACTCCGCCATAAGGAGCTTCGTTTCCGCACATGCTTCTGTGCAGGCTGACGGACACTGCACCATTATCTGTAACTGCATCTGACGAGAGACATCCTGAAACTCAGTCGTTAGCGCATTACGTTTAGTCCATAAAGTGGAACACTATATGATGGTGTAAAAGGGTGCAGTTCATATGCTGATATGAAACAATCGCTGTGTAGTGAGTGGGAGACGCAAGGCACAGCAGCGCATGAGTAGTGCGCAGTGCATTTGACAATATCAGCATAGAACAGTTGCAGAGGGAGACACAAACATTAATATTGTTTTCTCAGACGACAGCTGTTGGCAAATGGACTGGAGCTGGGAACTTTGGCTTGTGGACAAAGATGGAATGGGACCCGACACACACTTAAGAGAAAAAAAAAAAAAAACCCAGTGTTTTACTATGTAGTCATGGCTAGCCAGGATTCAGTCTGTAGACCAGGCTGGCAGATATGTCTCTTGAGTGCTGGGGCTAAAGGCTTGAACCTTTATATCTGTCTCTTTTTGTTAACTTATAAAAAGTGTGTGTGTGTGTGTGTGTGTGTGTGTGTGTGTGTGTTTCTGTGAAGAACGAACACTATTGAGTACATACCGTGGTATACCAGTGGAAGTCAAAGGGTAACTTGTGGAAGCTGGTTATCTTCTTCCACTGTCTAGCTCCTGAAAATCGAAATCAGGTCATCAGGTGGTGAGCCAGCCTTTTTATTCACAGAGCCATTGCACAAAGCCTTTCTTTCCCCTACTTTCTCCTACCTTTTGTATTTTGAGTCCTGTGAATATATTACTTGCTGAGAAAACAATTTAAACAGATGAATTTAATCCCTCAAACTCAGTTTTACGCATGTATGTAATTTGTATCCGCTTTATAGATATAAATCATTAGAATAAAGGTACAACAAAAACATCCACTAGAATTTTGCTTCAAACCAGTCATTTTGCAGGGATATTTGGTCAGGGTTTGGATGAAATAAAACTGACCATGTGTTGAAGTTAAGCAATGAATATATGGGCATTTATTTTCATTTGAAACATGAAATTGCGGCACACACACACACACACACACACACACACACACACACGTCTCACTCTGTAGCCCAGATAAGAACTCAAAGGTAGCCTCAAACTCCCCTGACAAATGTTTTGATACGGGTGTGACTTGCTAAAATGGCCATCTTTTGAGAGAGACAGGGTCTTACTATGTAGCCCTGGCTGACCTGGTACTCAGAGACTTGCCTGCTTCTATTTTCCAAGTGCAAGGAAACAATTAAAGAGGAACAGCAAAATGGTTCAGTGGATAAAGAAAGATGCTTGCTGCTAAGCCTGCCAACCTGAGTTCTATCCCCAGAGCCCTCACCGTAGAAGGAGAGAAGCTACTCCCAAAAGTTGTCCTTTGGCCTCCTCAAGTGCACTATGGCACTTTCCTGTACACACACACACACACACACACACACACACACACACACACATACACACACACACAAACACACACAAATAAAAATTGAAAAAAAAAAGAAAACACTTCCTATCAGGCTCATTCTAAGAACATTCAGGTACTTTCTCATTCTGGACCTTGTATCTCATAATTGAATGGAAATTCCCATCCCCCGTTGACTTCTCAATCAGCATCATTACCTCACTGATTTCCCTTTATTATGGGGCCTAGTACTGTTCTCAGGATTTTTCCTATTAATGACAATCTCTCCCCATTCTGTTGGGTGTTAATTGGCTACTACTTTATTCTTATTGCTTGCAAAGCTCATCTTGTTCTCGAAAAATCACTTCATTAGTTTTTTTTTCTTAATGACCACTT
Source organism: Apodemus agrarius (assembly GCA_964023405.1). Classification (NCBI taxonomy): domain Eukaryota; kingdom Metazoa; phylum Chordata; class Mammalia; order Rodentia; family Muridae; genus Apodemus; species Apodemus agrarius. Next base: position 130,353,127 of record OZ030010.1, read on the forward strand.
GACATTCTCTTTCTGTCCCAGTTTATTATTAGCTACCCTAACTAATTTATGGTCATTTCCCTAACCTGATTACCTATACGTATCAATCTAGGGACTGATATGTCTTTGGCATTCAGTTACACATCACAGCAAAGGTCATGGGTGAGCGCACTTGTATTTGGCCTTTCAACCTCAAGTTGTTTTGCTTATGTCTAGTCTTATATTACCTCAGAGGCCATAGTGGCCTCAGCCTGGCTGCCCACAACCTGCTAATCTGTGCCTTGTTGTCTGTCCTCAGGAGGCAGGTGGCTTCCTTCTTCTACAGGCTCAAGTGCCTTCCCTGTATCCTAATATGTCAGTCACCTCTACGCATGTCTCGTCAGCACCCAAAACCTTCACAAGGTTTCCCAACTGTTTGAGTCTGGAGTGCCCTCCTCCCCTACTCATATTTTGAATGTTTGTTTCCCAGCTGGTGACACTATTTTGGGAGGAGGCTGGGGACATTTTAAGAGGTGGAGCCAACTAGCAGAAATAGGTCAGTAGGGGTGAGCCCTTAAAGGTGATGGTCTAGCCCTTGGCCCATGGCTTACCATGATGTGAGTAGCCTGTCCGTCATTCTCCTACCCTCACAGACGGTACAGAACCACCATTCTTTGTTCACTGTGCCTGATGGAAATCCTGTCTTAGATTATTTCTCTCAGGTATTTAGTCACAGAGATGCAAAAAAGACTAGCCTAAGCCCCCTCTCTTATTTGTCAAATCCCGTTGTTTTAGATTCAGTTCTACTGTATAGCTCAGGCCCTCTTTGAACTTCCTGAGATGGCTCTGCCTCCTGTGTGCTGTGCTGAGATTACAGGGGTGTGCCAACATGCCTGGCCCAAGCCCCCTCTTTATATCCTCTGTAAAGAGCTCCCTTTCCCAGAGGTCTGAGCTTAGCATGCATCTTTGAGCTCTCGCACAAGCCTGTACATATTTGCAGGATATCATGTTTGAGGCCAACCTGAACAACATAGCAGGAACATAGCTCAAAAACAATAAAGAAAAGTAAAAAGAAAAGAAACAATACATTGTATACAACCTATAGTTCATATTCTAACTTTACTTGTCTGGTGACCTATATCACTGCATCTTATCATCCATGGTCTGTCTAAAATCACATATTTACTTGTCGTGATTCTTTCTTAATATTTGTTAACCCTGGACTGATCCTCTACCTGATATTGCCATTTTGAATGAATCTAGGCAAATTACTTTGGAGACTGTGCTTCAGTTTGGGCTTTTTTGCTATGTCCTCCTCACGAGAGTCAGGTTATTCACATTTGGCAGGAACAAAACTATGTCTTTTAGGCTGGAAGAGGTAGTTTCTTCTAGAACGTGGAGCTTGCTAGGCTCTAAGCCAGAAGCTCTGGCTGTCCACCTGTCTCCACCCCTCTGAGAGTTGGGCTTACAGGCATTTCCAGTGACGGCCAGCTTGTTTTGTGGGTGTTGTGATCTGGACTGAGGTCCGCACAATTATACAACAGGTGCTATTAGTTGCTGAGACAGCTCTCCAGCTGGGGTCTTGCTATTTTCTATCAAATATGAGAGCAGAGAATGGAATGGAAGACACTCTTGCCTTTCCACTTTATGTATATGGAGCTGAGTGTGGCAGCACATGCCTGAAATCTTAGTGCTAGGGATGTTGAAACAGGAGGATCAAGGGAAGTCTGGGCTACATAGTGAAACCATGTCTCAGAAAATAAAAGGTTAAAGTGAAACTATGGGATTTGCATTGTTATTTTATGTTTTTTGGTTTTTGGTTTTTTTAGATGTGAGATGAAGTTCAGGGTTCTATCTAAACATTTCTTCCACCCAGAAGACCACATCAATTAGATCAAGGCACAGTTCTCAGGTTGTACTTATGGGTAGAAGAGGAAAAGGCACCATAACTACACTGTGGGCAGAGGGAAGTGTGTGGTAAGGATTGTGTTCTTTCCTGGAATTGCTGGAACACAGCACTATAAACAGCAGATATTTACTGTTTCATGTTTTTAGAAGCTAGAATAGGAAATGAGCATGTTGGCAGGGCCGTACTGTGTATGTTATAAAGGAATATCCTCTTCCAGCTCCAGGTAGCTCCAGGTGTTCATTCCCTAGAAGCCGCACAACTCCAATGTGTGGCTCCATTTTCATGTGACCTTCATCCTTTCTCAGTTTATACCATTGTGTGTTATGGGATCCTAAATTACCTTGCTATACAAGATAAGGACCACCCTCATGGCCTCTTCTTACCTTGTCATACTGTCTTCATCTGTTGTACTAGTAGTTGAACACCTGTGTACAGAACCTGTAAACACTCTATAGTACAGAACAACCGTGTGTTCTGTATGGTAAGCAAGCTCTCCACCATTCAATTATATCCTGAACTCTTTATTTTTTCTTTTAAGAGAGAATCTCATTACAATGTCTAGACTGACTTCAAACTCTCAATATATCTGAGGAAGTCCTTCAACTTGTGAGCCAATCCTCTTGCCTCAGCCTCCCAAGTACCTGGATTTACAGGAAGGGACTACAACACCCAGCTTGTAATAGTAATTTTATGGTGGAAAGTTCTTACATCAGCAAGTTTTCCCATAGGACTTCAAGATATCTTTTAAGGGAAATATTATTCAGTATATTTGAGAAGACAAGTGGAGCTCTGTTCCCTATAACACTTAGTTAGAGCACTGCAGAAGAAAACTCTAACTCCATGTCAGAGTTTACTCTGACATGTTTACTTTAGCACACCAGAATTTTTAATTTTTATTTATTTTTATTTTTATGTTTATGAAGAAGAGGGCATCAGATTCCATTACAGATGGAATTGTGAGCCACCATGTGATTCCTGGGAATTGAACTCAGGCCCTTTGGAAGAACAGTCAGTGCTCTTAACCGCTGAGCCATATCTCCAGCCCCAGAATGTTTTCTTTCTTACTCCTTCTAGTTTTGGTTGGCTTTCCCACAAGTAAAGAAGGAAACCAAGATAGGCAGAGTATATCCACTGTCCTTGAAATAGACATAGGACATAAATTTTAAATGACAATAGCAGCTATTCACACACCTATTACACAGAGGGCAATCACAGAGAACACTCAAAGTCTGCAGAGGTCTCACCCCTGTGGTCCTTCCTACAATTCTAATAATTGCTTTAGAGTATAAATAAATGTGTCACCTTTTAACAGATGGGGCACATGAGATCCAGAGACAGAGTGACTTCTTGTAAGCTATACAACTACTGACAGTAAATTTCATGCAAGAGAAGGGACATGTCTGAAGGTTATCAACTATGGTATAGTCATTCACTTGTTCAGCCAAAAATATAGACTGAAGGTCTGCCATATCTAACCAGATGAATCGATAACCAGATTGAATGAACGAATAAAACATGATCTACACCTCTTGCTTTCATTTCCTGACCCATTCCTCTAGCCACTGTACCTCATGATTAACCACAGCCTGAAATATGGGACATTGAAATACCAAGGCAGAGGACAGGACTTTGGTGGAACTTGGTCCATTTGAGATTCTCTTGCTGTATTTGATAACACCCATCATGATAGTCTTGAGTTGATTTTCAGTCTTCTTTTGTGCCTGTTGAGCTGAGCAAGAAGCCATTGTTGTCCAGATATTAAAAATCCTTTAGTTTATGGTTTTATTTGACATATAACATTTGTCTGAAATATCTTTGGACAAAAGGCAGGCTTTATCACATGAACTGTTCTGTTGTGACAGTGTATCAAGGAAGCAAAGAATTAAGTCTGTTGGCTGCAGATATGCATCAGAGATAGAATGCTTGCCTAGCATTCCTTGGGTCCAATCCCTAGAGCAACAAAAAGAAATTAAATATTGAAATAAAATAATTCAGTATGTTCCCTTCTTATATCTGAGATGGAATGTTGGCATCTGTATTAGTTATTTTTCTATTGCTGTGATAACACACTGTGACCAAGGCAATTTATAGAAGGAAGAGCTTATTTGGGCTTACAGTCCCACAGGGATAGAGTTTATTGTCATCTTGGTTGGGAAGCGAGGCAGCAGATAGGCAGAGAGACTGGAGCAGCCAGCTAAGAGCACACATCTTAAAACAGCAGCAGAGAGCAGAGAGCAAACTGAGAATGGTGTCTTTAAACTCTAGAAGCCTGCCTCCAATGATACACTCCCTCCTGCAAGGTCACACCTCCTTAGTCTCCCCATACAGTGTCACCAACTGTGGCCCAAATATTCAAATGCTGAGAGTGTAGGAGACATTTCATTCAAACTACTACAGCATCCTCTCCTGCACATTCCAGGTTTCAGCAACGCCACAAGTTCCCATGCATTTAGCCTTGCCAACAAGGCCATATCAACAAGCTACTGTCTCTGGCTTGATTCTAGATAACTGGAAGACAAAGAACAGAAGCTTCCAGGGCAAAGAGTAATGTAGCATCCATTAAAAAAAGCAGAGCAAGGAGAAGGGTAACATGGATTAGCAACTATTTAGTGCCAAACACTTTTGTAAATTCCGTAAGGGCAGGAGTTACCCCTATTTAATGTATAAGCAAAGTGAGAGGCAGAGAGTTTTAAGCCAGAGCATCTAATCTTTTACTATGTGGGGCTCTTTTTCATCTGAAAAATTTTACAGGAACCTAGGTATGTAAAATAAGTATACAAATTAATCATTTACTGATAATAAATCATAAAGAAAGCGTTTTAAATAATCCCTTGGTAAATATATCATTTTACCATTTATTAAAGAAGGCAAATTTGCATCATAATAAGATGGATGCCTTTGTTTATTTTTACATAAAGAATTAAATCTTGCCTTAATATTTAATATAATAAGGCATAGAGCATCTTTGGTGTAATAGATGCTTTGATTTTATAATCATCAGTCCTGAGAGAACAAGCTCCCACAGATACATAGAGAGAAGTGTCAGAAATACACTTATGGCAATTTTAGAAGTTGTGAAAACTTCTGTCCTAGGGACAAGAAGACAGCTCAATGGATAAAAACATTTGCCACACTAACACAACCTGAGTTCAATTCCCAGAGTCTATATGGAGGTGGAAGGTATTTATTTATTTTTTATTTTTTAATTAGGTATATTTTTATTTACATTTCAATGTTGTCCCCATTCCTGGCTCTCCCCTCCCCCGAAAAATCCCATAAGCCATCTCCCCTTCCCCAATCAACCCCCTCCCGCTTCCCTGTCTTGGTATTTCTTTACACCGCAGCATTAAGACTTTCCAGGACCAAGGGCCTCTCCTCCCTTTGGTGTCCAACAAGGCCGTCCTCTGCTGCCGATGTGTCTGGAGCCATGGGTAACACCATGTGTAGTCTTTGGTTGGTGGTTTTGTCCCTGGGAGCTCTGGGAGTACTGGGTGGTTCATATTGTTGTTCTTCCTATGGAACTGCAAACCTCTTCAGCTCCTTGGGTCCTTTCTCTAGGTCCCTCATTGGGGACCTTGTGCTCAGTTCAATGGCAGGCCTAGAGTGTTCCCCTCTGTATTTGTCTTGCACTAGGAGAGCCTCCCAGGTGACAGCTATATCTGGCTTCAGTCAGCAAGTACTTGTGGGTATCCACAATAGTGTCTGTTTTTTTTTTAACTGTATATACAATGCATCCCTGGGTGGGGCAGTCTCTGGGTGGTCTTTCCCTCAGACTCTGCTCAACCTTTCGTCTTTGTATCTCCTTCTGTGGGTATTTTTACCCTTTCTACAAAGGACCCAAGGAATCCATACATTGTTCTTCCTCCTTCTTGGGCATCATTTGCTATGTAAATTGTGTCTTGGGTATTCTAAGCTTCTAGGCTAATATCCATTTATCAGTGAGTGCATACCATGTGTGGTCTTTTGTGATTGGGTTACCTCACTCAGGATGATATTCTCCAGTTCCATCCATCTGTCTAAGAATTTCATGAATTCATTGTTTTTAATGGATGGATACAGAAAAATGTGGTATATATACACAATGGCGTACTATTCAGCCAATGTTTATATTTTAAAACATCTTTCCTAATCCCAAGACAGAAATTCATTTAACGTTTTAAAATATAAAGTTCAAGTCAGCAACTCAAACAGCACTATTTTTATTTAATATTTATTTCTCACGTGTGTGTATGTGCATGTATCTTCATATGTGTGCAGGTGCACTCAGATGCCAGAATTCTGTTGGATCTCCTGGAGTCAGCTGTGAGATACTTAACTGGGTGCTAGGAACTAAACTCTGGTCCACTGAAAGAGTGGCAAACATTCTTAGCCAATGAACCATTTTTTCCAGCTCTTCATACAAGTTTAAAAACCAAACATTCTAACATAAGTTAATCCAAAAACATATTAATATGATACTTTTAAGATGAAGAATGGTGGAATAAAAAACATTTAAAGGCTTTTTTCATAGTTAAACAATTAAGTCTGGTTAAGTATGGTGGCACTCAGGAGGGAGAAGCAGACAGATCTCTGTGAATTCAAAGCTAGTCTGGTCTACACAGTGAGTGTCATGACAACACAGTGAGACCATGTCTCAAGAAAACAAAACTATTTTTCTGTAAGAAAAGAAAACCTTGTGTTTAGTAAATCCACAGCAATCCATAGCATATAATAGCCTTATATCAGAGCTAAGATGTTTCAGGCAGCAGTCAATGGTATTGCCTGGAAAGACAACATATGCACGTAGAGCAAAATGTGCCCTTTGTACACACAGAGGGAAGCCAAATTCAGGAAAATTGCTGATGCAATATAGGCATGTGTTTCCAGACAACTCATACTCATTTTATGTTTGATTTTGAGCTTGTTTTTCTTTAGAGCCAGGTCTCATGTTTCTAAGGTTGGCTTCAAATTTACTATGTAGCCCAAGATGACTTTAAACTTCTGATTCTCCTTTCACCTTGCTAGTGTTAGGCTTACAGGCCAGTGCTACCAGGTCTCATTTTAAAATTAATTTATTACTTACTTACTTTAGATCCCAAACATAGTTTCCTGTACCCCCTCTTCTTCCAATACCCCCACTTCCCATCCCCAACCTATCTACTCTTGTCTTCTTCTGTTTCTATTCAGAAAAGGGGAGTCCTCCCATCGATATCAACCTACCTTGGCATATCGAGTTGCAGTAGGTGCGTCCTCTCTTATTGAGGCTAGATGAAGCAGTCTAGCAGGAGCAAAGGGTTCGAAAATCAGGTGTGAGAGTCAGAGACAGCCCTTGCTCCCAGTGTTAGGAGTCCCATAAGAAGATCAAGCTATACAACTGGTATATATTTGCACAGGGCCTAGGTCAGTCCCATGTAGGCTCCCTGATTGCACTATGCCTTGTTTTATGCAGTGCTGGGACCACAGACAGGGTTTTGTTCTTGATAAGCAAGCACTCTACCATCTGAGCTACATCCTGAATCCATACACTCGAATTTTGACAGTTGTATGTTCAGAAACTTTTTATTGTTGGCATTCCGTCCCCCTACCCAAGGCTTACATTGGGCTGTGACTAACAGTTTAAGGGACGCTGGTTTAGACAACTTATCCAAAACCATACATCAAATAAATAAATAACAGAATTACTCAGGTTACCTGAATATGGTACCAGAATATAGATAAGATAACTTCCATCAACTTCTGGGTTACATCAATGATATGAGAGGTGCTGAAGACATTTCAGGGAAGTACATGCAATGTATAAGATCAAGATGGGGCCTCTGAAAGATGGAGTGTGTCTGGTATCTGACAGCCTGTGGCAGACATTCCCATTCTATGCTCTTTCTAACCTTCACAGTACAACTAGTTGTTCCCATTGAAAGGTTTGGACTCTGCCCATGTCTTCTGGTGTACTTGAGGAAGTAACGTAGAGAATTTGTTTTAGATTTCTGGCTTCTACTCAAACTACACCTTTTGAGTCTAGTTGAACTGCTGTTCCTCTGAGAGCGTTATTTCTGGAGGCGATCTCTCATGGATCTTGACCTCTGGAACATCTGGAACACAGCTGCCTGTGGGCCTGGAGGAACTCCAGGCTTTGCATGGTAGCCTGGTGCGAGTCATCTCAGGACCCTAAGGCTTCACAGCTCCCTGGCCTGCCCCTATCTTCCTACTTTATGCTTCTTTTCAGATTGAAGTGTTGAAAGAACTTAACCTCTTTCTGCTCTTTTTTTTTCTGCCATGGCAGGGAGAAGAGTTGCCTTAATCAAATACAGAATCTTCCCAGTCTGTTCAAGTCACCACCAGTGGATAGTTCCAAACTAAACCACACATCCATAGATTACAATAAAAGAAAGATGCATGCATTCACTGACTCCTCCTTCCCTAGTTCTGGTTTTGGATTTTTGTTTTGCTTTGTGGTATTAGGGACTGAACACACCTCAACCTATGTGTTTCTTTACCTTTTCACAAGATCTTTACAAGTTGGGCATTGTAGTTCATTTCAGATATAGTCAAGTTGACACCCAAGAATAGCGGTCACAATCCATCCCTGTCAATTTGACATACAATTGTATCTTCTTACATCCAAATGAAAAAATAAGCAGGTCATAATAACACCTAACATAATACAAACTATCGCTTGTTCAACTGCAAACATATAAACAATAAGCTTGGCTGGGTGGGGACTTGCCCTGAGGCCACCAGCCCCTTCCACACACAAATTTCCCCAACATCCCTGCCACTTCCCAAAGCCTATCCATAGCAGAGCTATGCTCTGCCTCCAACAAGGCCATACCTATTCCAATAAGGCCACATCTCCTAACACTATTCCAATAAGGCCACATCTCCTAACAGTGCAACTTCCCATGGGCCAAGCATATTCAAACCACCACAGACTTCCAACATATAATGGCACAGAACAATTAGTCTTGTTTAAAAGTGAAAAGTTAGAGCAACACAAGAAATGATCAGATCAAAATGAAGCCAAAACCCAGCAAGGAAAATACCAAATCTTGTAGCTCTAATGTTCAGCATCCAGGGCTCATAATGCAATCTTGCCACCAAACAGCTGGGGTAGTCTCATCCCTCCATATCTACCATGAGCAGCACATACAGCTTCTCTCTTGGGCTTAGGCTAGCTCTACTTTACACCTGAAGCTTCACTTAGTGGACATCCCATGACATGACTTTATCATCTCCAATATCCTGAGTTCTGCATTGAAACTGAAGTTTTACCTTTATAGGACCTTGCTTTGGCTTCTTAAGGTCTTCTCCACAATGACTCTGACTAGGTCACAGGGCCCACGGCCTCAGATGGTTATGACAATGTCATCAATCTTGTATTTCTCATGTCTTCAAAACCAGTAACATGTGGACAGTGCTTACATTGTTCCGCTGCTAGCTTGAGATGTAGCCCAGCCTCCTTAGACAACAACTACAAGAGCTTCTGGATGCTGGCTCTGAGAAAACACTTTTCTGACAGTTTCACTTTAGGGATGCAGATCTTCTTGGCAATTGCAGCTGCTTATTCATCCCCAACATGATGAGTACACACACACACACACACACACACACACACACACACAGAATGTGGCCAAATCATCACACAAATAGCCTCTGTTCTTTTCCAGGCATGTTCCAGACTTAAGCTTTAATCCTAGCATTCAGGAGGCAAAGGCAAATAGATCTCTGAGTGTGAGGCCAGCCTGGTCTACAGAATGGGTTCCGGGTAAGTCAGGTCAGGGTTTGTATGTGTTTTCTCTCTCTCTCTCTCTCTCTCTCTCTCTCTCTCTCTCTCTCTCTCTCTCTCTCTCCCCCTCTCTCTCTGTATGTGTGTGTCTTTCTATGTGTGATGTATCCATGTGTGCACAGGTAAACTCATCCATGTGGGTGCATGTTGAAGTTTAATGTCAGGATGTCCTCCTCAATCACTTCTTCACTTTATTATTTTCTTAAATATTTATTTTTGTATTTTAATCACGTGTTCATGTGTAAGCACAATGCCCAAGGAGTACAAAAGGGGGCTCTAGACCCCCTCGAGCTGGATTTTCAATAGCTTGAGCTACCCAATGTGACTACTGGGAACTAAACTCAGAACCTCTGCTCTTTAAAGGCTGAGTCATCTCTCTGTCCCTTTACCTTATTTTTTGAGACAGGCCTTGTGACTTAACTCAGAGCTTGTCATTTTAGCCGAACTGTCTTTGCCAAGCAAGCTCCCAGTATCCACTGAGCCATCTTCCTGCATCCTCTTCTTAACATTTAATCTTGAAATAAAGTATAGATTTCCAAGAAGTTTCCCTTTTCTCAGTCTTCCTTATGAAATCCACTTCTTATAACTGTGTATACTAAAAATGATAGAACACTTGACATTGACACAATATGTATTCACTTTTATCCCATCTTCTTATTACATGTATACTTTGGTGGACCTACCAATGTAATCAAAATATTGAGCAATTCCCTTGCCACAAGGATTTCCCTCATGTCCCTTTGTAGTGTTATCCCACCTCACCTCCACCATCCCAAACCCCTGGAGAACTCTATTCTCCATTTCTCTGCTTTTGGTACTTTAAAGTAAAATTTCTAGTGTGATTACACAAACCTATTACCCTAGCACTCAGGCTGATCCAGGAGTACAATAAATTCAGGGCCAGCATGGGCTACATAATGATATCTTATTTCAAAACCCAACACCTCCCCCCCCCACACACATACAAGGTTAGTTTCTTCAAGAAAATGGATCAACATATCTAGTTTTAACAGAGTCTCAGGCTCAATGGTATGGCCTTTCCAGCTAAACACCCATCCTTTCTGCAGTGTACATGTTGAATGTAATGCCAGATGTATACACAAATTGCAAGTGTCCTGACAAGAACGAAGATGTTCTAAACAGAAACACTTGTGTCCCCTCTGTGTGTGTGTGTGTGTGTGTGTGTGTGTGTGTGTGTGAGAGAGAGAGAGAGAGAGAGAGAGAGAGAGAGAGAGAGAGAGAGAGGCAGAGACAGAGACAGAGACAGAGAGACAGAGAGAATTTCATGCTGGATGGAATAATGGGATGAGACTTGGGTACCACAGTTGTAACAGTCAGTTTATCCAAACAGACTGAGGAGAGTCAGCGGAGACAATGAGTGAACATTGAACAGAAGAGGACCACACCTTGATCAAGACTGCTTAATTAGGAATCTGTCTTGTCTGGGATTAAACCTAAACCTTGCATCAGTGACTTTAAATTAAGGCTCATTATTTGTCCATCTTTCCAGTGTGAGCACACTGAATACATCTTACTCTGCTTTTCAATATTACTTTTACCATGAATCGGCATGTTGGTGAAGGGTGGCCAAGCCAAGTTTGCTGAGGTTAGCAGTGCCTAGACCTTTACCCTAAGAGCTCCATTTACAAAGCCAGAGCCTGCTCAGACATTCTAGGATTGTTGATGAGTTTCACCAAATGTTTAGAGCAAGGACACTCTTCCTGTCCATTTCCTCTGTAATTAGCAAAAGGCTTATCTTTATTTAGCTTAACTGTTACAAATGCCTTCTCACATGCTGATATTCTCATCTCACAGAGTCCTGTTGGAGTGGAGTTTAGAGGGGACAAAAGCCTGGGATCTGGTAGCCTCTCCCCTGAAAAACAAGCTAGATACAGCCAAGCATCTATAATATGTAAACTAAAGAGACGGGACATGGTGAAATGTAGAGAAAGGGTATTATTCAGGATGGATTGGAAGGAGGAACAGATAAAGGGGTCTAGTGATTCCCAAGCCTGTCTTTGGTGGGGGTTGGGGGGATGTGAGCTTTCAGCTTGAGTAGAGGATGAAGTAGGACAGGGGGCATGCGGAAATGAGCTGTCCCAGTCACGCTGACGCCTGGTTGATCCTTGTCGCAGTTCTGGGTCTCCAAGGTGCTCCAAACTCCTGTTGCAATCTGCTTAAGGGCAGTAATCTAGTCCTTCTGCCCCAGAAGGTCGAGTAATCAGGAAGAATTGTCCCTAACTGGGCAGAGTTCTGTTCTGTGAGAATATTTTCCTTCTAGAATCCAAGGTGATTCAAGACAAAAGCTTTATCTCTGTGACTTCAGCCTGAGTAAAGGCAACAGACACAAAATGAAGGTGGAGGATGTCGGGCTCTTATCCAGTATTTGGTTCCTGTTGAGGCTCTCTGAGGAGGGAATATTGTTTGCTTGCTTGCTTGCTTGTTTGAAACTTAGTTTCATGCAGGCCAAGCTGGCCTGGAACTTATTATAGCCAATGATGACGTGAACTATCGATCCTCCTGCCCCCTCCTCCTCCCAGGTGCTAGAGTGATGAATTTAAGAGTGGGTGTCTGTTATCTCAAATGGCTCCTTTTCTGTTCCTTTTAAGTAATGGAAAGGTTTGAGAATCAGGAAGCCTGGAAGGCTCACAGGAAATTCCAGATTTTTTTTTTTTTCAAAAAAACAGGCAAACTAATCTGGCCTCCAGCAACTGGAGTTTTCGAGAATGACTGACTGTGGTTCCTGAAGTGATTTGCATTCCCAGGTGTACTGTGAGAGTGTAAGAGTCATCCTCTGAGGTAATCTAAGTGGAACAGCACCTTGTAAGGAATTGTCTGAGTAGGACACTCGGTAACCAATTGTATCAAAACCAGGAAAGGACCCCAAGTCATGCAAAGACCGGAAGGAGAAAGCCAAAGGGAAGCCCTGGCTGTCCCATGGTTGGAATGAGTTTGGATTGACTACCTGCTCTCTCTTGCTTGGGCTGCTTTTTGTTTAGTTGTTTCTTAACTTTTTTCTTTTTACATCGTTACACTTGGTCCTAATTTATCTTTCTCATCACAAAGTATTCCAAGGTTTCCTTAGCTTAACAGCAGTGCATACACAAAGCCAGACTCAGAACCTTTAAGATGTTCTGAGCTGGAGAGATGGCTCAGGGGTTAAGAGCACCAGCTGCTCTTCCCAAGGCTCTTCATTAAATAGCCAGCACCAACATGGTGGCTCAGGGCTGTCTATACCTCTAGTTCCAATGGATTTGACTCCACCTTCTGGCATCTACTAGTGCTATATACATGTGCTCACAGACAGACATAGCTGTAGGCAAAGTGTCCATACACATAATAACTTTTCAAAATTTAAAAAAAAAAAAAAGTGTTACCCTGTAGAAAAATGACTTCAGATTACTGGTTCCCTCCACAGCCAGGACCAGTATCCGCCTCAGAGGAGACTTCCAGTTCTGGCAGTCAGGCCCAGTTCCCTCCTTTCTCATTAAGAACTCCCTTGCCTTCCAGAACAATGCTCATTTCCTACATCCTGAGCTGCCTTGGTTTATCTGGGATCCTTTGTGTGGCCCTTCCTGTGCTGACATCTTAGCGAGTTTATGAGCAGCGGTCAGCTTGTTGGTGTTGGCTTTGTCCTGTACTTGCTGTGAGGCCCTCTTGTGGAGAGCTAGTAAGGTGAATTCTTAGAGCCTTGGTTTCCTTACCTCCAAAGGTGGATGGATAATAACGGCTTTTCTGTCTTTACAAAGATAATCATTGCAATCAACGGGGAACTTACAATGTCAGTGTAAAGGTTTTAAAGAGAAAATACAGTGATCAGGGCATTGTTAAATACAATGTTCACAAAACTCGGTTTCAAAAGATTTGTTTTATTTTTAAATGCCGTGTGTGTGTGTGTGTGTGTGTGTGTGTGTGTGTGCACGTTAAAGCACCAAGAGCATCAGAGTAGACCAGAAGACAGTGTTAGATACCCTGGTGCTGGACTGGCAGGCAGTTGTGAACTGCTCAGTGTCAGGGCTAGTACACAATGCAGTCCCTTACCAAGCACAGTAAGTCTTTTTTTTTTTTTTCTCCATGTTTGGCTTCTTGGACTTTTAATTAATTTTGAGATCAAGTCTCATTATGTGGGAGTGACTGGCCTGGAACTCGATTTGTAGACCAGATTGGCTTTGAATCCGCAGAGATTTACCTGCCTCTGCCTCGGGATGTCTGGGATTAAAGGTGTTTAGCTATTTCACCCTGCTTGAAGTTTTGATTATTTAAAATGTTTTTACTTAATTTTTATGATGTATATGGGTGTTTTGTCTGTATATATCTGTGTACTTTGTGAATGCCTGGTGCCTACAAAGGCCAGAAGAAGATATTGGATCCCCTGGAACTGGAATTTAAGAAGGTCGAGGGCCACCATGAGTAGAAACCCAGCCCCAAGAACAATTAATTACTTTTAATTGCTGAACCATCTCTCCTGAATTAATAATATACTGGAAAGTGATTCTTGCAAGCACCTCTGATCTGAGTCCTATGGGCTGCATGCATCCCAGGAGAGCCCTGAATCTGGCCCAACACAATTTAGATGACACTGCCATATAATAAAGAGCTGACACTATTTCATTTTGTTTTGCTTTTCTCTGATACAAAGACTCATTCTAGCCCAAGTCCACCTGGAATTCACTATGTAAACAAGTCTGACTTCAAACTAAGAATGCTCTTCTGCCTAAGCCTCCCAAGTGCTTCTGGGAATATCAGCTTGCAACAGAACTCTTACAAAGGCTGCAGTATTTTGCCTTAAGAGGTTCTTTGCTGTTGATTTGATTTCATTTGCTTTTTCAAAAAACTGTATTTATTTATTATATGTATGTGAGCACACTAGACGAAGGCATTGGATCTCATTACAGATGGTTGTGAGCCACCATGTGGTTGCTGGGATTTGAACTCAGGACCTCTGGAAGAACAGTCAGTGTTCTTAACCACTGAGCCATCTCTCCAGCCCTGATTTCATTTGGTTTTGATGTTCTTTTTCTAGTATGTTGATTTAATTTTTAGTATTGTTCATTATATTTGGAAGTACAAGGAAAAGGCCATAGGATATTAATAAATAAATTAAAATGTGGCATCAAATTATCCAAATGTTCATTTAAATTGCAAAATAAGATACATTAAGAATTTAATTTGGGGCCAGTCAGAAGGCTCAGCAAGTACCTGCTGCCAAGCCTGACAACCGAAATTCCACACTCAGGAGCCTCACAGTGTAAGGAGACAACTTGCTCTTGCATGTTAGTCTCTGACCTTGATACCCATGCCCAGGCATATGTATGTGTGCATGGATGTACTCACATGCATATGCATATGAACATACACATACAAAATATAATTTAAAATAGAATTTGATCTTGTGCTGGAAATATAGTGGTTAGAATGCATAGCGAGCACCAAACTGAGTTCAATTCCTAACAATGCACAAAACAAATGTGGTGACTTGTGTTTATAGTCACAGCACTAGGGACCTAGAGATGTAGACACAGGGAGATAAGAAGTTCCAGGTCATCCTTAATACATAGCAAGGTAAAGACTAGCCTGGACTACACAGAACCTGTCTTCAAAGAAAAAAAATAACAGAATTTTATCTCCTTCATAAGGACACCTAAGCATGGGGTGGTGGTAAGTTTGAACTGCATAGTGAGACTCTGATGTATCAAACAAAGTAGGATTGGGGTTTTACAACCTTAAGTTATGTCCAGGTTACTTGATTGTAAAAGTTAAAACTCTAGTGGTGGCCTATCACCAATCCAATTTTCAGGGTTCATCACCCAACTGAGCACACAAGAGTTGTGTGTGTCTGCCCACGCATAAATGCTGGGATGCTTTTTAAGGCAGACTGCCTGTACTGGGTCCCTGGGGCTTTGAGCCGAGAACAACATCAGAATCCTGATATAAAGTAATGAATAATCACATCAGTTCATTGCAAAATCAAGTGGCCATGCTGATGCACTAATACAGGTCTCCCAAGTCACTAGGGCATCAAAAGAGAAGGCAAGGCCTGATCTCCTACTATTAGAAGATAAAGGTTCTTGAGATCTAATAAGTTCCAGAAGTATGTTCCTAACTCAGTACTGTTTCTACCTTTTCCAGTTATATATATATATATATATATATATATATATATATATATATATATATTTAAAAAGCTACCTACCCACAAATGAAAGGGCCCATTATATTGGCTATCCAGGTTCAAGCCTTTCAAATACCTTTCTCCCTGTAAGCAATTTTCAAGTGGTTAGAAAAAAAACCCTGTCATTTAACACATGACCTTCCTTGCCTGTATGATGCCAAACTGGCCTGATAGCCCTTTAAATGCATTTACCAATTATTTGAGTCGATAGCAAATCTTCTCTTTCTCCTTGGGTAGCATGTAGTTTGCAGTTTGATTCATGTTTGGTCAACAGTCACTGGTAAGAGGGAATAACTTTCACAATTGCTCCATTTTTTCCTTGGCCACTGAAATACTTAGCTGTCTACAGGATCCCATAGTAAGTGGTTGGCTGTGCAAAGCCTTCTCAGCGGAGTAAGTGATTGGCGGCCCAGTAGCCAACAGTTCACTTTCCCGCTGTTGTGTCTGAGCGGACTGGCTATTGCATAGATGCATATCATTTTAGTTCCTTTTTCCAGAGTTGGCACTGAATTTCACTCATTAACTGAGAGACAGGCGTCATAAATCCTACATGGGTATGGTAGACAGGTCTAAATTTGTTAACTGTGGGATCCTAGAAAACTCAAATACTGTCTCAATGCTACTCAACATGTTTTGTCGTTGGATTTAAACTTATGAAACAGAGTGGGCCTTGACTTGTCTCTACAGCCAAGGATGTCCTTGAATTCTCAAACTCTTGATCTTCTTGTTTCCACCCACCAAGTACTCATTCATAGGTTCTGCATTGTACAGTTGTTGCAAGGTTTCAGAAGGCCATGCAGTGTCTACGCTCTGAGAGGCAGACGGTGCTTCTCAACCTTTACCCCACATCCAAATCCCTTGGAGATCTTGGTGAGATTCTGACCCTGAATGAGGTGGTTTACAAAATCCACATTGCTAAGTTTCTAGGCGATATATGTGCTGCTGGGACCACACTTGGAATAGCAAGAGTCTGCTTGCTTGCTTCCTTGTTTGCTTGCTTTGAGATAGGGTCTCATATAGTTCAGGCTGGTTCTGAACTTGGTATGTAGAAGGATGACCTTGATCTCCCAACCACCTGCCTTCATTTTCTAGGTGCTAGGATTATAGGCATGCACAAGCACTCCCAACCCTAGCGAGGTGCTTGTTATCATTTGAAAGAGCCTAACACAGTGCTTAATAATAGGTACCACAAAATATTTCAAGCCCACACTTTGTTTATTTTTCCAGTGTCTCTGAGTGTATCCTTGGAGACTAGGAACTTACGATTTAGATTAGATTCACCATAAATTTGCTGTACTCCTCCTGGTTTTGATTCTATCTTAAAATAATATTTTCTATGTAGAATTGTTTTGCTAGCATGTATACCTGTGTGCCAGATGGATGCAGTACCCACAGAGGCCAGAAGAGGGCATTGTGTCTCCCTGAACTGAAGTTACATATGATTGTTGCTCACTGTATGCGTACTGAGAATGAACTCAGGTACTCTGGAAAAGCTGCCAGTGCTCTTAACGGCTAAGCCATGTCTCTGCCCACCCCCATGCAATTGTCTCTCATGTCCTGGGACGATAAGTGTGTGCCACAGGTTAAATCACTCATTTAAAAAGTAGCAAGAAGAGAGACTTGAGCCCAGATATTCAAGTCTGGCTTGAAATAATACAGCAAGGGTTCCTATCTCAAAAAAAAAAAAAATCGAGTACATGTTTTATGGATTAATTTAAATGTATGAAACAGAGTGGGCCTTGAATTGACTCTATAGCCAAGATGTCTTTGAACTCTCAAACTCTTGATCTTCTTGCTCCCTGACTCCCATCCCCTGCCACCAAGGTTATAGGTGTTTTTTGCTGTGCCTGGCTTCGAAAGATATATTCAAAAAACAGCATTTGTTTCAATATCTGAATAAATTCATTCCTAACTTTGATTCCCAAGATCTACAACTGTACAAAATAATTTATTGTCGGCTTTCATTTGCATGTGTATGTGTGTGTGTGTTTGTCTCTTTCTGTGTCTCTGTCTCTCTGTATGTCTTTCTCTCAGTGTGTGTGTGTGTGTGTGTGTGTGTGTGTGTGTGTGTATTCACCTGCATAATTTTGCCATCTACATCTCATGCCAAGATTTAGCAGTTTCTTCACACATAGGCACAATTTATACTGTTTATTTAAGACAGAATTATATTGTCTTTCTCTACCTTGATGGACTAAAATCTGCCCACCTCCTCAAGAAATCATTTCTTTTTGCTTTATTGAAACGAACCTGTGTGCCATCTACCGTGATCACATCCCAAATGCCCGCCACCTCATGTATTCATTAAGGCAGTGACTCACAAAGCAATTACCCAGCTAATTAGAAAATGCATTTAGTGAGCTGGACATTCCCCACAACCACCTCCCTTCCAGTGGGCAGCTTTTATTAGGTACCGAAGCTGTCATAACTCTGAGTAGGTGTCTCTTTAATGTGTTGAAAAGCTTTTGACTAACCAAGGAATCAGCAAATCAGACAAAAACTAAAAGAACAAAACGGGGGACACAGCCAGACTTATAGGGTTCCTTAGACCAGTGCTGTAGCTCATTCCATCTTTGCCTGTGACTGACTTAAGGCACCTTTGATAGTGTAACTGAACAAGGTTTCATTTTAACGTCCCGTAGCTGGCTCTACTTCATTCCATACTTAATCCTGGAGACTAATGTTCTGCTCTGGCATGCTGTTTATCACTTCCAGATTATAAGTGTAGCACAAATATTTTCTTAGAGCAATAATCTATAACTTGACATTCAGTAGCTGGGATAATGCAATGAGGCTCTGGTGGATCCCTCCATTTTGAATCTTGTATCATAGCAGCACAGTCACAGCACCTCCCCCAACTTCCTTCAGTTTGAAATTGCTCTTTTTAGGCATGCTCTCTCTAAATGTCAGGGCATTTGGTGCCACTTGCAATCTTCAATCTTTTTCATAATAGCAGTTTCTAAATCCCAGCGTCTGGCTCCCCATGTGCGCGCAGGCTCCGCCATAGCTATCTCCTCAGAAGCTGCCACCGGCTTCCCGCTTAATCGCTCGCTTAAATGAAAATATCTAGACCTTGTGCCCAGAATCCTTCTCAAAATCCCAAACTTTACAAGCTGACCTTGCACAGTTTCTTTTGAAGTGAACTCGGATGACGGGGATTCTGCTACCCTAACCATTTTGAAGTGGCAGACACACCTGCAGTGACAGATAATTGCAAGCATTGCCCTGTGTCTTGTTGCAGGTTTCCTGTTTGGTAGCTCCTTTCAGGATGAATCACACTTGTTTTCCCAATGACAGCTTTGCCTCTTCCGTCATTGAACTTTGGAAGACACATGGCCCCTTGTCTAGCAGGGTCCTGTCCTCACTTCTTCATAGTCACCTCCTTAAGTCACTGATGGTGAAACTTTCTTCACAGTGCACTGGAATGGCTCAAGCATCAATTAAGTATCTTCCCTAGACAGTGTTTCAAAACAACTCTTCAGAACTTGTGCTCACCCTGACCTTTTCTGTGAAGCCTTCTCTGTATAGTAACCAGACATACCTGAACAGGACTGGCTCCCCTCTTTGTACACCCACAATTCTTAATTTTTACCCAAAGGAATACTAATTCTACTTTTAATTATTTTTTACTCCAGCACCAGGGGACCCAACCCCCTCTTCTCCATACACATGCAGTTCTCTGTCTTTGTCTGTCTCTCACACAGCCACCACACATAAAATGACTGCTTTTACAGAGGACACAGGTTTGATTACCCCCACAGTAGTGTACAACCATCTGTAACTCCAGCCCCAGGACATCTGACATACTCTCTAGCCTATGTGAGTACCAAGCACTCGTGCATACATATATATAATTAAATTTGTACATATAAAATTGAAACACATAAAATTCTTTTAAAAGACAGTTAACCGTTCTAGGATGTCAAGAAGCTCAAGATATTTCTATCTCGTTTATTTCAATATTTTTTTCTTTTCTTATAATACTGGTAATTGAACCCAGGGACTTACATATTACCACTGAGCTGCAACCACAGCTATTTCAGTTATTATTTTCCATATTTAACTCAAAGAAATATGAACCAACTTGGAGAGGACAGATAATCCCTTTGGTGTTCCCCAGAGGTGACACAAATAAAATGCTTAAGTCAGTAAAAGTCAAGACTCCATTTTCTTTTCTTTTTAAAAGTATTGTATTTTTTCTGATATATCATCAAACACACGTGCATGCACACACACACACCCCTTAAGAAATGAACAGATAAATAAGAGAGCCTCACAAGCATGTTTTCTTTATGAGTTCAAAGTCAATTCCATTTATGTGCTTTTCAGTAATTACACAATGTACAGACATGATCCATTGAATGATTTATGCTCCACAAATGGTTAAACAATGATTTATGAAATATTAGACAAAACGCTTCTACAAGCAGGGTATTGTTTTTTTTTTTTTTTTTTTTGCAAAAAAAAATCAACTTCAGGCATACATTTGTGTTTACGTATATTCCTTGAGAATGCTCCATTAGCAGTGCATAAAGTTTATTCCATAAAAAGAGCTAAAAGAGAATTCGATTTTTTCAAGAGACTCAATGCATTGTGCTTTCAGATAAAAATCCTAAGAGGAAAAAGATCAGTTGCTGTGACAACAGTTAAACACACAGATGTGAGATGCCAGAGAACACTATCAAGAAATGGAAGCTCTTGTGCTTGGGGTTTTTTTTGGTAAATTTATCTGAATAAATAAAAACTTAAAAAAAGTCCCAGTGACCAATACAAAATAGACACGGGTATCTAGGGCTTTCTCTACTTGGCTTAAGAGTTTGAATGTAAAAAAATCATGTTCTCAGAAACTACTTGATATCTGACATTCCTAACCAGGGCAAGTCACTTACACTCAGGCAAGCAAGGGACTTGGGAGAAAACCAAAAAGTGATTTTCCCCTTAATACATTAAGGATTACCCAGAATTAAAGCTAGGACAAACCAATTAATTTTAAAAATGCCTACCTTTCCTTAGAACTCTCAGGGCAAACAGAGAAACCAATCTACTTCTGTGAGGTGCCTGCTGTCTGAACCACAACCTGTTGTATAGTTAGTTCACAAGCTAATTTAAATACATCTTGTCTTCTTTGAAGAGTACAGGGTAAGCATGATCCCTAAGTACCTTATGTTTTCAACCCCTCACACACTGACTGTAATATATTCGCGTTAGAAACACCACAGCAACTCCTTGTAATGCTAGGAGGAAATCTATGACTTACATAGTAATGTAGGTGCTTGTGTCTAGGCAATAAATGTCATTTTCTTTTCAAGCTGGTCAGTTGCTCATTTAGGTTTTAAACTTTGAAGGACCCATGACCCTTATCAAAGTGAGTTTGAAATAAAAAGATGAACAATAACATTGAAGTTATTTGCACAACAAGTATAGATTTTAAAAGAATGTCTTCAAATAATTTCCTAGGTATCACTCAGAAGTATCTTTGTTGTCTGTAACATAAAGTGCTACAGTCCTTCAAATAAAATTATAGACTAATTGAAAATATATATTATACATTTGCAGTTATTTGAAATCATTCAATAATCTGTAGTGTGTTAATGGAGTGAAAGAGATAAAAGGCAGTCCACATTCATATCTTAAGATAAATTTGCTTCAGAAGTCACTTTCAATCCTTGCTCATGTTCTAAGTATAGCCATTGTGATAAGACCTGAAAGGGAAAAGGAAGAACAGTTAGAGAAATACATTTTATAAAATCTTCCATTCAATAAACAAGTGTTTGGAGCTCAACCAGCAGATAAAATACAGTGCCACAGGCAGGCACTCTACCAAGAGCTCAAAGTCAATTTGAATTTAGTTGATATTATACAGAAGAAATTCAATTTACAACAATAGGCAGTCACTGGATAGATTTAATGAAATCACTTATGTCTGCTCATAGCTAATTCCACCATCTAACATACCTCCTACTTTAGCCAGTCACATCAGCTATAATAACAGCAGACATGCCATTTAAAAGTGTCTGTAAAACCAAAGGGGCTTCAGTGGCCTATCTGTATCAGGACCCTAGGGCCAGAAAGACATAGCAATATAATACTTTCCTTGAGAGACTCCCCATATAAAACCATAACCATCCAATAGCATACTCCATCTTCTGGCTTGTTTTGTTTGTTTGGTTTGGTTTTTTTGAAACAAGATATCCCTCCCCCTCCCCTCCCCTCCCCTCCCCTCCCCCTCCTCTCCTTTTCTCTCCCTTCCCTCTAGCCTGGGTGTTCTGGAATTCACTCTGTGGACTACCGTGGCCTTGAACTCACAGCAATCCACCTGCTTTTGCTTTCCAAGTGCAGGGATTAAACGCATGTGCCACCATGATGGCTTTTATGCTCAGTCTTAATGTTGGGGAGGAATTAAAAAAAATCGGTGTGAAGGAAGATGAGTACTTGGGACAGACAGGGTCAGAAACACTGTCTCCAATCAGAAAGGCTGAGGCAATCCTTGAGAGCTGGGCAGGAAAGATTCAGAAGGAAAGTGGGCATTTGGAGAAAGGGCCTGGCATGAGCAAGACTCTAGAAGGAGGCGGCCCAGAATCCCAGATGACATTTTCTAGAATCAATGAATAGTTCAGCAGTCTCTGCTTGAGGATTTATAACGCAGAATAGCTAGAGATTGGTTCCGTGAAATTTGTAAGACAGCCCCGTTGTAAATGCCAAGCTATGGGATTCCACTCTATCCCATAGACTGTGGGGACTGAATGAAGATCTTTAGAGCAGGGAGACACCATGAACCTGAAACAGGAGGGAAATCCCCCTCGTGACAGTGTGATGGATGGTCTGAGAGGTAAGGTCAAGGGGAAGAGACAGGGAAAGTAGGGACACAAGGAAGAACAGAAAGGGCAACTTTGACCTAAAGAAACAAAGCCAGGCATGATGGTACATGTCTGTAATTCCAGCACCTGGGAGGCAGAAACAGGACTCCTGCTGACTTTGCGGCTAGCCTGGGGCACATAGTGAGCTCCAGGGCAGCATGGACTGGGGTAAGATACTGTCTCCAAATTAAAATAAATAAATAAACATATACATACAGCATACATACAAAAAAATCAAAGTTTAAAAAAGGCAGCCTAGTGTGGAACTGCATGGTTGTAATCCCAGTACTGGGGAAGTGAGTCCAGGAAGGTCAGGAGGTCAACGTAATTCTCTGCTCTACAGAGTTCAAGGAAAGCCTGGGCTACAAGAAATCCTGGCTAAAAAAAAAAAAAAAAAAAAAAAAAAAAAAAAAAAAAAAGAACAAAGGCACTCCAGGGAACACTGATGGCCTCAGACTCATGGGGAGACAGCTGACCTTGAACCTCAAATCCTTCTTTCTCTACCTCCCCCTTACACCTCTATGCCCAACTGTATTTTATACATATTCTGTAACTCGAGAAATCAGTAAGGCCCTACAGGTAAGTACCAAAGCATCTTTAAAACCCTTACCTAAGATATAAGCAGCCACTAATTTTTGATTCACACTTAAGTGGAGGTAGAGAGGCACCAGCGATTCCATATCCCCTAGAGTAGGCAGCATCAGGGCCGCAATACATACCACTCCCAGGAAGACAGTTAGCAGACTAGGTCCCGAAGAGACCGCTCTGTTTTCTGTTTTGAAAAAAAAAAAAGGATAAAAATCTCTCAGCTTGCTTTTAAAACCAATGAGTAAGGCAAAAGTTCCATCATAAATAGTGGCCACCATGCATCAGTGTTTTGCATGTGTGTTTTGGCTCTGGTCTTCACCACGATTCTAATTCCATGAAGACTTACAACTTGCACACATATAGAAATCCATTGTGTAACCTTTAGTCATTTTACTCTGGGTTGTTTAAATGGCTATGAGAGGTAGTCAAAGAACAGTATTACAAACTCCCCACTCTACTATAGTCTATAGTAGAAGATAGTTTTACAAATATGTATCATAAATCCCTGAAGAATTTCATTTGTTTGTTTGGTCTCTACATATAGTTCTGGCTGTCCTGGAACTTGTTATGTAGACTATGCTGGCCCTAAACTCGGAGATCCACCTGCCTCTGCCTCCCCAGTGCTGGGATTACAGGTATGCGCCACCACTGCCCAGCATGGTTTTTGATTGTATGCGTGACTACTAGACTATTACAAACACAATATAGAAAGCATGCAGAGAATTCTAAAAGAATGTGCTAGAGACAAATGGATATTCAACACCTTATTCCTGTATACCAGAGGATTACTTGGAAATCCCAGCAAGTCCTGGCTTAAGATGGCTCAACTCTACACTGATGTGAAACGCAATAGCCATTACATAAATGACACCCCAAATTGTGACTTTTAATTGTTTTCAGACTTTCCTGACATATGGTGTGATAGTTAGGATACTAGGCTTCAGCAGTAAGCTGTAGCACCCAATCTGCAAGCAATCACAAGAGAAAAACCGCAAACACCCTCAAGTAGACTCTGTAATCAATACTTTCTCCACAGATAACATGTGCGATTTATAATGGGATAATTGGAACAGATTGGGGATTTAAAACAATTCATAGAATCAGAATCGTGGCTTCGAGGACCTGGAAGAAGAGTTGTTCAGTTCACACAAGTCTCAGTCATGTGAGATTTTTATGACTATGTGTAAAGACACACTCTACCACATGGGACCTATATTAAGTGTCCGTGGTGACACACACCTTTAATTCTCACACTTGGGACATAGAGACAGGGGGATCTCTGAGTTTGAGGCCAGAATGATCTACATGGCAGCCTACCTGGTACAGGCCTGTCTCAAACAACAAACTCCAATAATTAGATGAGAACCTGATGTAGTGGTTCTATTATCCCAGCACTCAGATGGCTGAGGTCAGAGGATCACAAGTTCAAAGACCGGCTTGTACTAGATAGCAGACTATCTCATGTTGAATATGCTTATGATAAAAAAAAACTATAACACAGCATGGTGGCTCACAGGTGTGATTTCATGTATTCCAGAGGAAGTGGTGCCCCAAGTCTGTGATCCCATCTACCTCAGAAGTTGAAACTAGGAGGCCAGCTTGGACAACTTAGTGAGGCCTAGTCTCAAAAATAAATATAGGGTTAGAGAGATGATTCCCAGGGGACAGTGCTTGCTGCATAAGAGGACTTGAATTTGAGCCCAGCACCCATGATAAATTACCAATACTAAATAGACAAAGTAGCTCTGTTGTCAAGCAGGCTGGATGTGTATCTACAGTATATACCCATCTTTTAAAGAAACCCAGTGATGGCTAATTCATGGTTGTCAACTTGACTACGCCTGGAAGTAACTAAAACCCAAGCAGTTAGGCATACTGTGAGTTAACTTTCTTTGCTAGATTATTTGAAGTAGAAGACTCATCCAAATTCCTGATCACCAAGGTCAGGAAATCCACCCTAAACCCGGGCCAGACCTTCTGGTGGCAGCCTACATAAAAGGACATGGAAGATGGGAGCTTGTCATTTCTGTCTGCTTGCCCTCGCTCTTACTGGCAAGCTCATGTATCCCATTCCTTTGCTGGTATTATAATTCAGGATTCCAATGTGGACTATAAACTGGCAGCTCTAGGATGTCCCTAGGACTCCAGCATCAGATTGCAACAGCTGAGACATCCAGTTTCATGGGCTGAACAACTACAGGATCCTTGGCTTTTCTGTTAGGAAACAACTATTGTTGCCATATTACTAGGACCCTAGCAAGCCACTCTAAGTAATCCTAATATATGTGTTTTACACTATAGTATATAATAGATCGTGGGCACACACACTTTCTATCAGTTCTATTTCTTAGAGAACCTTCCCTAATCACCCAGTAACCACATTTTTCTACTATGTATCTTTTCCCACTAATCTTCCTTTCATTAAAAGGAATAGCCAAGAGCTACACAATTTGTGTTTTATTAATGAAATAATGCTGTTCATTCTATTATTAAGTGGAACTTTTCTAAATTATTAATACCTTAGCTATTGTGAAATTTAATTGAACTTAACCAAATCCAAATAGGTAAAACAAAGTCAGATTTCCTAGTGATCATTGCATGGGATGAAACAATAGCATAAATAACTTTAAAACCCTATATTAATATTTGTTGCAAGATTGATTTTAAGGTAAATGACAACTACACCATGTACTGAAAATTGAAGATAATTTCAGAGCTGGGTGTGGTGACACACACCTGTAATCCAAGCAATTGGGAGGCCGGAAGAGCACTTAAAATTCAAGGCCAGGCTGAGGGCTTCATAATGACTTGCAGGCAGTTTGGGTTATACAGCAATCTCATAGTGAGTTTGATGCTAGCCTTGAAATTCCAAGCTGGGTGTGGCAGCCCACAGCTCAAATTGGGAGATAGAGGGGTCAGAAAATCAGGAGTAACTTGGGTCTTCAGAGTCAAACCAAAAAAATAAAAAATAGTAAAAATAAAATCCTAGAAAGCAAATGTCCTCCCTCATCTCTTACAGAAAGCAGTTACTAGTAACAACTTTCAGATCACATGAATGCCCACATAATCCTGTAAACTAGGGGCTGGAAAGATGGCTTCCTGGATAAAGTGTTGTATCAAGTATGAGTGCTTGGACTTTGAATCCCCAGAACCTACAGGGAGTTGGAGGCAGCAAACTTCTCTGTAATTCCAACACCAAGGCAGAGTGGCCTAGAGTCTGACCTCTACACTGCTGTGTCCCTATAAGAGAAACACACACTCTCTCTCTCTCTCTCTCTCTCTCTCTCTCTCTCTCTCTCTCTCTCTCTCTCACACACACACACACACACACACACACACACACACACACCGCTTACACATTCAAAGATAATGTTCATAAAGTTTTACAATAAACTTTATATAACTGCTTCTCCCATTTACCAATGTACTTAAAAAACTTTCAAAAGACTTAATTACTTTTATTTTGTGTATATGAGCATTCTGCCTATGTGTATGTCTGTGCACCATGTGTGTGCCTGGTGCCCATGGAGGCCAGGGAAGGTGTCAGATCCCCTGGAACCTGGAGCTACAATCAGCCCTGAGCTACCATGGGGGGTGCTGGGCATGCAACTGGGGTAT
Organism: Apodemus agrarius; assembly: GCA_964023405.1. Taxonomy (NCBI): domain Eukaryota; kingdom Metazoa; phylum Chordata; class Mammalia; order Rodentia; family Muridae; genus Apodemus; species Apodemus agrarius. Next base: position 130,379,991 of record OZ030010.1, read on the forward strand.
TCTGTAAGAGCAGGAAGTGCTCTTGACCACTGAGCCATCTCTAGTCCTACTACCTGAAGCTTTTTTTCACTCAGTATACAAGCTTCGTTTTAACAGATCATTGGTAGTGCCTGCATGGCCTCCTACCACATAAGCAGCCATGATAGAATCATCAATTTCCAACTGGTGGCCTTTCAGATCATTTCCCCTTGTTTTGTTTTTTATTATTATTATAAACAATAACAAAGAACTTAATTTTCTGAAGCCAGAAGGCATAGGCTCAAATGCGTGTGACAAAACCTTTGCAGTTCATTATTAGTAGAACTAATGAAGATAAATCTACCAATATTCAGCTGTCTTCTAAAATATGTCTTGATATTTTCTGTGTTTCTCTTAAATTTACAGTTTTTCTTTAGTAAGGACTGGGGCTGTACTTGCTCATCATGCATGAGAACTCAGGTTTTAAGATTTATTTATTATATGTGAGTATACTGTAGCTGTCTTCAGACACACAGAAGAGGGCATCAGATCTCATTATGGTTGGTTTTGAGCCACCATGTGGTTGCTGGGAATTGAATTCAGGACCTTTGGAAGAGCAGTCAGTGCTTTTAACCACTGAGCCATATCTCCAGCCCCTACAGTTAATTTCTGTTATACAAAAATATTCACAAAATATAAAACCATTTTTATATTCAGGTGACACATTAGTCAACTTAAGTATATGAAACTGTAGGTGGGTTTTTTTTTCACTTCAAAATTCATTATTGCTGTATGGTTTTTCGTGTTTGGGGTTGCAGGCAGGTTTTCATGTAGCCCAGGCTTGAATTCCCTATGGAACAGCGGATGACTATCAGCAAGATGGCTCAATAGAACAGGTGCTTGCTACCAAGCCTGGTGACCCGAGTCTTGTCCTTGGAACTCTGCATGGTGGAAGGAGAGAAACTGTTTCCACATGTTGTTCCCTGACCTCTATATATGTGCCTCAACACTTGAGGTCAGCCCCTTTCCCATTAAAAAAAGTCATGTAAAACCTTTTTAATATATAAACTATAGATAGGGCATTGCTTTGTTTCCCTGGCTGACATGGAACTCTGGGGCTCAGGCTAGCCATGAGGTTGTAGTATTCCTCCTATGCCTGCCTGCCTTCTGAATACTCAGATTACAAGCATGTCTCCATGCTTAGCCTGCTATGTTTTTATACATTACATTTATACAATTTCTTATTTTACTCACTTTTATATTTTTGGCACAGGGTATCCCTATGTAGTCGAAGCTGACCTCAGGCTCAAGATCCTCCTGGGCACTAGGATTACACTGTGTACTTATCCCTCCACGTAGCTCTCAAACATTTCATGTTGTGCCCTTTGACCCATTTCCAGTTAACAGTGAGTCACGCTGCACTGTTTTACTTATAATAATTTGCTTTTGTTGAAATTTTTAAGTTAGTAACTTGCAGAAAATAACATTTAAAAACTTCCCAGGGATTTTTTTTAAGACCAATCTTAATTTGTTTAACATTTCAGTTTAGTAAAAAATTTTATGAACTTGATCCTAACTTCCTTCCATCCCCACAAAACATTTTTACCGTATTTACTGGCACACAGTGAGATAAAGTGGGGGTGCCTAACCACCAATGAGACCACATGTTTTCATGTAACTATTCTGTGCACATAATGCTGAAGATCAAAAGCATCTGCTCTCAATGAGCATCCGGACATAAACAGAGACCACCACGTATCATGCCAGCCTCCCTATAATTCATCCACCTGCAACAAGGTTACAGTTAGATAACTGTCTGTACTTCAGATGCTAATGTTCATTCTAAAAAGAAGGCTGAGAGCAGTGGCGGATGCATGTAAAACTGTACCCAGGAGCAGAATGATTAACAACTCCGAGGCCAGCCCTGTCTACAGGGTTCCAAGACAACTGGGGCTACATTATGAGACCTTGTCTCAAAAATAAAGAGAGGGTCAAACTAAGTAAACATAAGTAACTAATCAATTAAGTAACTAAAATACGAATCTAGGTACAGTAGCACATACCAGTAATCCCTGCCCTTGGAAGGCAGAGGCAGGATTGCTACAAGTTTCAGAACAGCTTGGGCTATGGCATAAGATACTATCCAAACTTCCAGCCAGCCATACACAAGATACATACATACATAGACATACACAGGCACACAGGTGCGCGCATGTGCACACACACACCTATTGTAATTATTTAGCTTTTGGTGTGTGTGTGTGTGTGTGTGTGTGTGTGTGTGTGCAGGTACCCATGTGTAATTGTGTACGTGGAAGTCAGAGGATACCTCAGGTATCAATCTTTTGTTTTTCATCTCTTTTGATACAAGAACTCTTGGTTGTTAACCATTCTATACTCCAGGCTAGCTGGCTTGCATGCTTTTATGACTTGTCCTGTCTGTCTTTCAGCTCACTGTAAGAACACTAAGGTTGTCAATATACATTATTGTATCTGGCTTTTACATGACTGGGTGATTCGAACTTAGGTCCTGACAATTGTATGGCAAGTGCTTTACCCACTGAACCACCTCCCTAGTGTCTGCCTCTGTCTCTCTGTGCACGTGTGTGCGGCGAGTGTGCATGTGTGTGCGGCGAGTGTGCATGTGTGTATATTTAGCCCTTTAGGATGATTTTTACCCTTCTAATAAAGAAATTAAGAATAAAGTTAGGGGATAGAGAGGTCACTCAGCAATAAAGAGCCCTGCTAGATGCTCTTTCAAAAGACGGGGATTCAGTTCCTAGGATATGGCAGCTCACAACCATCTCTTTCTCCAGTACCAGAGGGTTTGATGTACTCTTGTCTCCATGGGTACCAGGCATAATATGGCATACAGACACATATGCAGGCAAAATATCAGTACATGTAAAATAACTATGTAATAAAAATACAATAAAAATTGAAAAATATCTCAGTGTTTTAAATATAAAAATGAACTCCAATGACTTTACTTCTAATTATTCATTATATGTCAAGAAAAATATATTGAATGGCTTTTCTTGTTCTGGAAGCATTTTCAAGTGGAAATACTTTATCTCATTAAGTAAACACCTTCAAAATACTGATTTGACAAGATGTCATTTCAAAGAGATTCTCCTTTATTGGTTTTCACTTTCCTTTGAATTTTGAGGAAGGTTCTCTCTCACTTAGGCCAAGCTGGCGTCCAGCACTCTGCAGTCAAGAATCACTCTACACTCCTAACCCTGCTGCCCAGCTCTCGCCCACCCAGGGCTTAGGATTAAAGAGCTGGCGCCGCACCAGTCAAAGTTTTCTATCATGGAAAGAGAAAATGAAGGTCCTGTCAGTGAATAATTTCTGCCAGGACACTAAGGCCTAGTCAATAATCCTAGCATTAAGCAGAAAGTCTAGACTGGAAAAACTGCAGGGCCACACCAGAGATAGCACTTCCTGCCTTCTTAAAATAAACATTTGTGCCGGGCGTGGTGGCGCTCGCCTATAATCCCAGCACTTGGGAGGCAGAGGCAGGCGGATTTCTGAGTTCAAGGCCAGCCTGGTCTACAGAGTGAGTTCCAGGACAGCCAGGGCTATACAGAGAAACCCTGTCTCGGAAAAAAAAATAAATAAACATTTGAAGATGAGCACAATGCCACGGATCCACAAGCTTCAAGTCTTTTCCTTTTTGTCTTTAATTTACTTTTTTAGTTTTAACTTACTTTAATTTCATATGTGTACCATATTTACAAAATGTTTTCTTCATTTGTGTTCAGGATGGAACTTAGGGCCTTACTCAAGCTAGGCAGGACACTCTACTGCTGAGCCCTTTCTGTTTGGATAGAGTCACATGGCAATCCTCCTGCTTCAGCCTCTAGCATGCTGGGATTACTAGCATGTGCCACTGCTCCTAACTATACATTTCGGTTTCAGAGACAGCCCTTTGTTTTTCTATGGAAAATTTTCTCTCTCCTCTCTTCTAACAGGATCGAGGACAACAATTACAAGTTGGGAGGAAGGAGGAATGGTGACTGAAAGTTGGAGTTGAGGAGAGTGTCATTGTTGAAAGTATATAACATAACGATTCTCAGTATCTAAGCTGGAAGGAAATGAGGAATGGAGAGGGATTCAATTAATAGCCCCCAGGGGATATTATAATCTACTTAGTTTAATTAACTTCAACTTTAATGAGATTTTTTTCAAAATAATATGAACAGCACACTAAGCTTGGCCTATTGCCAAAATGAATTTCTCTCCTCCTTCAAACTAATTAAATGAGAAAGGATATGGGAAAGTCATAGAAACAATAGTACATAATTGTTAAATTGTACTGGTATTATAAAGTATGGTACCTGCATTCTTTAAGTGTCTCTCTCTATATTGGAGATATATGGTATTTGGTACATTTCAAAGCCTAGGATGGCAATTGTCTCCTCCTGCTACCTAAGGTAGGAGTGCTCCTTTCTTCCTTGAAGGCCAGTGGCCAGTCTCTTGCTGTATTTCAGGTAACCCTGTTTCTCCAAGCTCCACTTTGCTTACTAGGTTTAATGTTGTTACCGTGTTAGTGTTAGCTGTAGCTCTATGACTAAAGCTGGAAGTGTAAGGAGGCTTTTAGGGGCTATAAAAATCAACACTACCTGGTTGACTTGACTGCTCAAAAAATACACTTTCGGTTAAGTGTTCCTTGATTCTCTTCTCCTCCTCTTCCTTTTGCTGTTCTTTCGCAGATGGCAGAAGAGTGGCAATAACCTCTTTCCTCCCCAGGGCCTTCCTCTGGCTTTGTTCAGAAACCTGGAGGCGGAATTTGTCTATCACACCATAGTGACAGGATCGAACATCTCTATGACGAATCACACTGAAAATAACACAATAAGAACAATAAAATAATGATAATGGCAACAACAAAAATAGCAACAAAAGCTGTTTAGGTTTCTAGGGCCTAGCAAGCAGAAAACATCAAAATATTCCGATTGGGTAAAAATAATTGTGCTGACTATAACCAAATACTCAACATTTGCTTAGGACACTGAGGGAAAAAATTATCTTATAGCCTAAGAGAGAAAATGAACAACTGTGAAATATTAGATGAATACATACTGTCAAAACATACAATAAAAATTTTCTGTGTGGATTTTCTGTGTGGCTGAGGATTGAACCCACAGCCTTAAGCATCTAAACAAGCGAGCAGTCTACTATTGAGTTATGGCTTCGGTCCAGAATCAAAGGCTTCAGTAAAAGAATGATAAAGAAAATTGTCTTTGGCAGTGAATTCTTTCCTGTACATCTGTTATAGATTTCTTTTCTAAATTGAAACACATAAAATAGTTTCTTCCTCACAGATATGTAATAAATTCCTATTGTTATTTGTTATTGAAGTAAGAAATCTTCACTTTATTGTGCCTAATTCTTCTTAGGAAATGGAAAACAGGTCAAGGGTAATGCATTTATTTAGTAAGACTGCATTTCTTTGGAATAGTCCTTGCTTACTGTGTACTGGATGACAACCCAAAGAAATGTGCAAAAGCCAGTTCTTATAAGACATACAATCTGAAATGTAAATATAGAATATATCCAATAAAAAATAAAAATAAAAAAATTATTTTGCTCCATTAATAAAGATTGAGGTTGTAGTACGGGGAAAAAAAAGATACATAATCTACAGCAGTGACTCTCATCCTTCCTCATGCTGGGACCCTTTACTGCGACCCAGGTCCTTATGTTGTCCTGACCCCCAACATAACATTCATTGCTACTGATTTTTGCTACTGCTTTAAATCATAATGCAAATATTTTTTAGAGATAGAGGTTTGCCAAAGAGGCTGAGACCCATAGGCTGAGAACCCCTGGTTTCTGGCTTTGAGCTGAGGAGAAAATAACTCTGCTTCTCACAGAAAACTTTGACAAATACGGCTGACTTGGTAGCTTAAATTAAGGGCTGGCCAGTGGATTCATCTGGTCAGCCCCAGTTCTAAAGTAAAAATTAAATATGAACAGCTTGAGCAAACAACTGTTCATCTGACACTCTAAAATGAAATTATCTGGAAGCACTCAGATAACCTTTTACAGATGAGTAGTTACACACTTGCTTCCTGTTTAGATTCAATTCCAGGCTCATTAGCTGAATCATTTCAGATGATCTTACACTGTTGTTGTTCTAGAATATAGAATTATTCGTTTCACAAATGTCACTATAATAGCAGGATGCCTCAAAGAAAGCTAAATTCACTATCACAGCTGGAGAAATTTAAAGGAATAAGTCAGAACTTGACCAGACACACATCACTGTCTATATAAGAACAATGGGGAATTATTATTATTATTTTTAAAAATCCTGGCACAAATTGTTTAAGTATTTGATTGCTGTATTCTTTCAGAAATGGTTCAGATTTTGATAGATGTTGAGCCCCAAATCAAGAAGCATCGAAATACCTGCTTAGGAGTAGCTTTGAGAAGGGAGCACTTTAGAGTTAAAACATACATATGTACACACTGAGAGTGCGGTACCAGCACGGGGCCCCGACTTACATATCCACACAGCACTGTGGCTTCACTGCACCTGCAGCATCAACGACAACATATTTATTTGGAGTCGTACACAAAACTGAAAGAAAAAGTCACAAGGTCCATTAGTGTGATTAAATCAGTAGTTAGTAGGAACAAGTCAAAACTTCATAAGCTAAAAGACTCACCTTTGAACTTTAAGGCAAACTCATAAGGATTGTACAGAGTCAACACTTGCTTATGTGTTGACTGATCATCTGCATAAAATAGTAGCTCCGTGGGAAACACAAAGACAGGAAGATTCCCTTCCACTAACTCTGGTTGTCTTTTTTGTTGATGCATTGGCACTGAATCCCCCTTGCTGCAGCTTCTGTCTTTACAGTCTCAAATCTATTTTGGGCTTTCTTAGATTGAGTTAAAAACTCCAAAGCATTTTGGCAATCTAGAAATGAGAAAAAGAAACTGCATGATACTGATTTTTTTTTTCAGAAATCTATAGTCACTCCACAAAAACAAACAAAGCACATTTAGGGAGCAGCAAGACAGCTAAGTAGGAGCAGATGCTTGGTTCCGGGCCAGGTCTGATGACCCGCATTCCACCCCCGAGTCCCACAGGGTGGAAAGCAATAACCAATGGGCCAGGCAAGCTGTCCTGACTCCCACACACTCACGGTGGCACACTCACATGAACATATGTATGAAAACATGTCCACACGCGTGCACACAGACACAGAGAGAGACAGAGACAGAAACAGGCAGAGACAGAAAGAATGACTGACTGATGGAAGGAAGGAGGAAGGAAAGAAGGAAGAAAGGAAGGAGCAAACAAACAAATAAAAGTAGTCTGGGTGTGGTGGCACATGACTTTAATCCAACACTCAGAAGGAAGAAGCAGGTACATCTTTTGTGAGTTCCACGCCAGCCAAGGCTGCATAACTGTGTGTCATCACAACTGTGGAAATATGAGGAAGATGGTCCCCCCCCCTTCGGAAACATCAAGACATCTGAGAGGTAAAAGAATGATACTTGCTAAGAAATCCTAAGTTTCCTTTGAAAATTTGAAATCACTAAGTGCTCTTTGGCACATGTGGCACCATTCCTCCACTTGAATGTCAAGTTACAGAGTCTTCATGAGAGCTGGGCCTTTTCCAATTTTGGAGGCCTTTTTGGATTCCTTCTGGGGTTCTTGAATGTGTTCCAGGTAGTTGTAGCTGGCAGAAGTCTGCCTGTTCTCACGTGATATTTCTGTTTTTATTTCCTAACCTCACTGTAATCAATATTCTTATTTAGCAAACCTTCTAAAAGTAACAACAGTACAAGGTCTGTGGATGTGGCTCCATTGCTGGAGTGCCAGGCTAGCATGCACAGAACACTGCGTTCAATTCCCAGCACTGCATAAAACCTGCTATAGAAACATTGCCTATAACCCCAGCTTTCAAGAAGCAGAGGCAAGAAGATTAAATCATCCTTTGCTACATAGTAAGCTTTAGACCAACATTAGTGACATGAGACTATGTTTCCCGAAAAAGAACAAAATTAAAAAATAACATTGAAGGCTCAATACCCAGAAACCATGCCCTCCAAAATGCAAAATTGGGCTAGGCATGGTGATGGAAACTTGTGGTACTTGGGAGCCTAAGGGGAGGGACTGCTTGGAAGTTCAAAGGTCATCTGTGAATCATACTGAAGCTCTTATCTCTAAAACCAACCAACCCCGACAAAGTGAGAAAGCTAACACAGAAAATGTTTAGTATCCACTCTGTACAACATACTTTTAATGTAGGCTCTAAACCGTTATGTAAGTTGAGTTCCTTATACATTTTAAAGGGAATATAACCAATGAATCCATTATTTAGTTTTATCATCTGCCAGGGCTCTGATCCTTTCTGAACTTTCACAAAAATGGGATGTAATAAATACTGTCATATGTAAAAATGTAGATGGAACTCATGCACAGGCCCCACCATCAAGACATTCAAGTCCAAGCTGGGGTGAGGTGGTTCACTTCTTTAATCTCAGCACTCAGAGGGCACAAGCAGGTGGTTCTCTGATTTGGGGGCTAGCCTGGACTACATAGCAAGGTCTAGGCCAGGCAGGGCTACATAAGACCCTGTCTTAAAAACATTTTTTTTTTTAAAAAAAGGAAGGAAATTCTGGAAAATATCATCCTAAGTGAGTTAACCCAATCACAAAAGAATACACATGAAATGCAATCACTGATAAGTGGATATTAATGAGCCCAGAAGCTCTGAATACTCAAGGCACAATTAGCAAATCAAAAGATTCCCAAGAAGGAAGGAAGGAGTGGACCCTGGTCCCAAAAAGACTGGATCCAGTTTAGGAGAGTACCAGAACAGAGAAATGGTGGGAGGCGGTGATTGGGGAATGGGCACGGGGGTGGGGGTGAGGGGAGTTGGGGGGGGTGGGGGGGAACTTATGGGACATATGGTGAGGGGGGAACTGGGAAAGGGGAAAGTCTTTGGAATGTAAACAAAGAATATAGAAAATTAAAAAAAAATTAAAAAAGGAAGGAAAAAAAAGAAATTCAGTTCTGGAGGTAAGAAATTTTGTTGTATACCTGTAAGTCTCAGGCTTTTGAAGGTTGAAACAAGAGAATCCACAATTGGAAGCTATCCTGTGCTATACCACAAGACCCTGCCTCAAAAAAAGAAAACCAGGAAAGTGTGCACATGAGCATTAAGGAGGAGGCTACGCAGACCTAGAGTGCTACATCTGTGAAGGCATGGAAATCTGAAGGCACAGAACCCCAGGCTGCCTCAGATAATCCACTACTTAGGAGCATGACAATGTTGGATTTGTTCCTGAGCTTGGTTTTCAGTAAGCTAACCAATCTGTTGACATTTTCAAGAGTAACAATATCTAATGTTTGTATAATTCATAACAGATTACCCAGACTTACATTAATTACACAGACCGAGTGACTGATAAACTCTTAGAGTGTTGATTGGACTATGTAAGCGCTAAGTGTTCCCTATTATTATTGGTGCTAGTGGTGTTTAATTCTGAATAGATCAGACTGAAACGGACAAGCAAACAAACATCAAAACAGTATCGTCAGGTTTCCTGTCTTCTTTCCAGTATACAAAAATATTTCCACAAGAGAAAGAATATTGAGGAAAGCATCTGACTTCAGTTATTCTAACACATTTTCTCTGATTTATTTTTCATTCTCGTCTATTCTTCTCTGTCACTCCCCCCAGATCCTTCCACCGTTTTTTGTCTTAACAGGGTATCTGGTAAATCTGTTCTCAGTCGCACAGCAATTCTGCATCCGCCTCCCAAGGACTGAGACTCTAGGAATAAGCCACCACACAGGGCTTTGAATTCCTTATTTTTTTGCTCTAAAGTCACACATATTTCTATTTGGATAATTCTTAGAAGTTTGCTATATATTTTTAAAAAACAAACAAATAAGAAGCTCTATAATTTGATTGTTAAGAAACTTGACAAGGGGAAACCATTTGGAATGTAAACAAAGAATGTAGAAAAAAAAATATATTTACAGATGGATCCCCCCCCCAAAAAGAAACGTGGCTATTAGAAAGATCCAAATTTGACATCATTAAGTGATATGCAGTGACTCAGTTGCAAAACTCGGTTCTGAGGGAAGGAGTCTATGGTTAAAGGTAGCAGCTCTGATTTATAGAGGACATAATCAGTAAGTATTGGTCATGCGGGGGGGGGGGCATCTAGAAAACAATAAAGCTGAATTTAAGTGTTTACTTCCTAAACCATGGCCGGCTCCAAAGAGATGAAAACTTTGAGTGTTAAAGGGGGAAAGAAACGCCACCAAAACAGAAGAAACCATGGGAAAAAATTTTTTAAAATCCTCTCAGGCTAACAGTGACATAAAACTAAGTCCCAGAAGTTTTGACAAATTTAGCTACATGAAGTAAATACACACGGCTAGCCTGCAATCTAAAAGCACCTGGGAAATAGAGCCAAGAGGGTCAGAAGTTCAAACTTAGCCTTATGTATACAGCAATTTTGAGACCAACCTATCAGCCTGGACTACATGAGAGCTTGTCACACACAAACAAGCAAATTATTTTTATAGGAAAGGGTAAACTTAGCTTACAAAAGGATATTTAACCTCACAAGAGAAATATAAACTAAAGCCATGCTAGGATACATTTTAAAGGATAGCAGATTCCTGATGGGGCTGTGGAGTGGAACAACTAGCATCCTGCCAGGATGAGATGCTCAGGGCCACAGATTTTACTTTTAGAATATTTCTGGAACATGCACTATCATCATCACCCTTCTCTGCCACCACCACTGAGTGTGAAGCTACATGTGTGAACTTTTATATGTGAAAGTTTTTATAGGAAGTGCTGAGGAGTAAAGGAAATGATGAGTGTGAAACTTGCTGAAAAGTCCTTGGTACTCAATACAAGCCAGCTGTTCACAGCAAAAGAATGGAAACAGTCCAGCTCTCCAGTAATAGGGGATTTATTAAAGTATGGCATATCCATTCTTTGGGATACAAGATACCAGTCAAAACAACCGAGAACGCTCTTTATGTAGCTGGACATGAATAGAGCCTCCCAATGAAAAATAAAGCTGGAGCTGCTGGCATATGTCAAGGCCAGTAACCCCAGCTACTTAGGAAGGTATAACAGGATGATAGCCAATTCAAGATATGCTCAGGCACTTAGAGTCTATATCAAAACAAAAGTGGACTGGGCTATAGGCTAGCGATACCACACTTGCCTAGCATTGTGTGCAGGTTCAGGCCCTGGTAAGAAATAAGGCTATAGCCAGAAAGAAGTTGTTGCAGGGTGAGGAAGAATCTCAGTAGTAGGGTCCAGGTTGAATTCCCAGCATGAGAAAAGCAAGGAGCACTTTGTGAAGCATGTACTCTTATCCCTTGTATGAAAAGGAAAGATAAAAGCACGAAGGAAGCCGGGCAGTGGTGGCGCACGCCTGTAATCCCAGCACTCTGGGAGGCAGAGGCAGGAGGATTTCTGAGTTCGAGGCCAGCCTGGTCTACAGAGTGAGTTCCAGGACAGCCAGGGCTACACAGAGAAACCCTGTTTCAGGAAAAAACCAAAAAACCAAAAAAAAAAAAAAAAAGCACCAAGGAAAGATACCCTGGGGTGCAATAAGCCATGTCTGTACTTCAGAGTCTAAGGCAAGAAGATCAAGCATTCAAAGCCAGCCTCAGCTACACAGGGAGTTCCAGACCAGCAGGGGTTACATGACACCCTACCTCAAACAAATACATAAACAGATACTAAAACACATACTTTTCAAGCCCTTTAAGCCATGCAAAGGCCATCCCAGCAGGGAAACTAAGGCAGGAGGACTACAGAATGAGGCTATCTTAAACAAAAATGGAACATGAGATGGTTCACAAATCTTACTATGAAGTCAAAAATAACCATGAACACAACTGCCAACCTTGTTCTAACTTTAAAGAGAATTTAGTCGGCATAGGTCAGAGCAGGAATTTTATTAGCTTGGAATAAGGGCTTAGAAGACAGTTTTATCCTCTGCATCCTGGGGCTTTCCTTCTCTTTGAGAGTTAAAGATGTACTCCTTGCCCCATGAATCACAAACAGGCCACGTCCCTGTCAACATTAAAAAAGGGTTTGATTGCTTTTGAGCAATTTGCTGTTTCTTTTCATTATCCTTTTCCCCATTCATCACGTATCTTGGCTAAGATAGAATTTGCCTCCTCAACTCCAACCAGGGCTGACAAGGGAAGAATTAGCACCAGGTTGGCAGACTAGCATTGGCATTGCCAACAAACTTCCAGAAGCACAACGCCCACCTGTGATTGCTGGGTTTTCATGAGACTAACATTTTGTCTTTGCCCTGCTTCATATTACAAAATAATTAAGTGTAAAAACCCAGGGGAAAGATTATAAACTAAGCTGGTGTAAAAAAAAAAAAAAAGAACAACAAAATCCTTAAGGCAGATCAGTTTTATGAAGTGGTTGTCCAAAAGTCTAGTGTGCATCAAGTCAAAGTGTGTTAGGATCTCACAGATAAGGAAAGTAGGCCCGGGTTAAGACATTAATATGTTGTCTACTAATTCTTTTATAGTATTTATCTCCTCAGCGTCTCAATTAGAAGGCCCTACCCCTGTAATTATGCTGTGTGTACCTTAGTTTCAAGGAACCTGACCCTAACAAACTTTAAATTTGTTAGCATTATTGTTTCATTTTCCTGTGCTGGATATTGAACCCAGGGCCTTGTATATGGACTGTATTTATGTGACAGTGTCTCACATAGCCCAGGATAGCCTTTAAGTCCTAATCTTCCTTCCTCTCCCTCTCAGGTGCTACAATTACAGGTTATGCTACAATGCCTGGCACCAATGCTTAATGTTCTCACTGTCCTAATACCATTTTATTCTCTTGTTTTACATTCATGATAAGCCCAAATTCAGTGCAGGTACTTGGAAGACACTGAACTCATTAGTTTTCCTCCAGTTCTTTCATCAGTGAGCATGCGTACTCCCCATGGGTGAATGTGCTGTTTCCATAAAAGGATCTAAAGGTTATTGCACACAGATAGGTGGCTGCTGGCCATAGCCTTGGATGAGAAGAGGGATGATGGGATGATGGGATCACCATTCCCAGCCTCTCTTCTCTCCCTGCCTACTGCTTCCCTTCCATCTCCTCTGAGTTAAGCTGGGCTCTGAACAGAGAAAGGATAAGACTCTGGGATGAGCAGGGGAGTCTCTATAGACTCCAACACTATATATAGATTTAGAACATCAGGACTATTACTTAGCTAAAGAATATTCTTCCCCCTCCCACTTTCCTATACGAAAATGGAGCCTATAAGAAGGGAATAATAAGTAGGTCCTTCTGGATTCTTGTACTAACTACTATGGTCCAAATTTTAAAGAGTTAAGAATGGGGCTAGAGAGAGAGGACTCACAGGTTAAGAGCACACGTTGCTCTTGCAGGACTCCAGTTCAGTTCCTAGCACCCACATCCAGTGCCTCAAGACAACCTGTAATTCCAGTCATCATGAGATCCAATGTTCTCTTCTGGCTTCTACAGGCACCAGCACACATATAGTGTACATATAATCAGGCATACACAGATGTCTAAAAAAAACAGCCAAGTCTTGTTCAAAGTTTAGCCTCCACAGGAATTACTGACTCATCTTTTTAGCCACAGAGGGCCAGCTACTTAAACTCCATATCTCTGGCTTTAGCTATTGATTGTCAGCCCCACCCTTTTTATCTCAGTGCAGGAGCTATCTTAGTCCTTCACCACTCGGTAGTCTTTGCTAAAAACCAAGAAAATGCAAATTATGTAAGAGCAATACGTTTTACTGCTTTAGACTCTAGTCTAAAAGCCCTTTCTCCTTCATGTTGAAAACCTAGCAACAAAGTGTGAATTCTAGTACCATCTATTAGAGTGGTTGATGACCTACCACTCTACATCCATCCGGCTTTTGGGAGAGAAATGTTTACTGAGGTTGGGGGCAGCAGGCCCTCTAGGAATCATCAATACAGAGAAGCCGCTCCCTGGAAGGTTCCGGGCACATGAGACGCCTAGAAGAATGGTTGATGACCTAGGCCACAAATTATATCATAATGTTCATTTTATATTTTAATGTCCATTATTCAAGAATGGGTAACTTTTCTAGATGTTTTTTGGTGTGTGTTATCTTTCTGGTGGAGCTGACTACTACAAAACATGCAGAGTGATAACCCAATCCACACTCAAAAACGGACACCCTAGTCAGGAGCAGTGGGATGGGCCTATAATTCTAGCATTTTAGGAAGCTGGGATTAGAAGACCACAGGTTCTGGGCTACATAGCAAGGACCCCTATCAAAGTAAAATTAGTGCCTAGGCATGCTGTATAATGCCTATTATCCCAGAACTTGAGATGCACAGACAAGTAAAACGCCATGGGTTCAAGGCTACCCTGGTCTACAGAGCTGTTCAGGCCAACCATGGCTACAAAGTAAGATCCTGTCTCAAAAAAAGTAAATTAGTGATATAAACTTATAGTCCAAATACTAAGGCTGAGGGAGAAGAATGGTGAGGTCAAGGTTAATGCTATATAGTGAGTTCCCTGGACTATATTGAAACCCTGTCTCAAAAAAGCAAAGATATATATGCAAACAAAACCTTTAAAGGGATGGGGGTGTAGCTTGGTGGTAGAGAATTTACCTAGCATGCATAAAACACTAGACATGATCAAGTAGCACACAAAAAGAAATGTCTTATAGAAATGTCTTTTTGTAACTCTCTGACTGGGTGTGGTGGCACATACCTGCAATCCCAGCCTGGTCTACACCCAGTTACATACCAAGACCCTGTCTCAAACAAAGAAACAAAGAACAAACAAACAACAAAAACACAAAAAAACCCTGCTGGGTATGATAGTACATTCCTCTAATTCCAGAACTCAGGAGGCAAAGGCAAGCAGCTTTATATTACCTAGAGAGCAGTATGGTCTACACAGTGAGTTCTAAGTGAGCCAAGCCTATATTGTGAAACCCTATTTCAAAACAACAACAACAACAAAATAAACTACACACACACACACACACACACACACACACACACAAATACCCCATAAAACAAAACCATCTTTCCCCATTTTAATAAAGAAATTATTTCCACTATTTAAAACATTCTAGAGTTGTTTGTTATTACAAGATGTACAAAAAAAAATCTGCATTAATTCACTGTATAAAAATATGTATGCTGCTACATGTACCAATGGAGTTTTTAAATCTATAATTCCAGTGTTGATGGAACACATCTTTAAGTCCAGGACTCAGGAGGCAGAGGCAAGAGGATTTCTGTATCATAAGCTACTGTGATCTACATAGCTAGTACCAGCTCAGCCAGAGCCCGATAGTGATCCTAGTGACCCTATGTCAAAACAAAACAAAATAACAATCTTTAATTTATTCATCATATATATACCAGGAACTATGGAAAAGATCAAGACACTATTTTCACCCTTCAGAACCCTGGCCTAGCCAAAACAAAACAAAACAAAACAACAACAACAAAAAAACATGCAGCAAGTATAGAATATGAGGACATACATTGAAATGTCTGTTGACAAGGTGGTTTTTTTTTTTGAGCATAAAATGGCAGCCTACACCAAGAGTGGAAGGTGGTGAATTGCTAAAAGAATGTGCAAAGCATAAAAGGGATACCCAGAGTGAGTGATGGCACTACACATGATTTAAATATGTATTGGCAGAGTAACAAGTAAGACTGGGAAGGTAAGTTGGAGGTAGATTGTAGAAAGTCATAAACTAATTTTCCTATGCTTGGAGCATGTCAGAAATAGAATTTCTTAGTTCTTGCCCTAGACCTACTGAATCAGGAATGGTAGGAATAGGGTCTGGCCCTGTTTTTAGCAAGCTATCTGGGTAATGCTCAGAACTTCCAGAGAGCTACTGATGCAGGAAATGTGAAACCTCTGAAGGATTTTAAGGAGCAGAGATTGATCTGATGAGTTTGGAGGTGATGAGTTTTGGAGCTGAGTGGTGGCCATTGACTCGCCAACACCTAACCCCAGGGTACTTACAAGGAAAAAAACAACTGTTGGGTGACTATGGTTTGAGAAGATGATGTAAGCAGAAGCTCAGGCAGTAGGAATGGAGTCAGATGTAAGAGATGTTTTAAGTGACCAAAGGTCAATCAGGTGACTAAAGTACAGTCATATAAATGTGTCACTGCAGTGGATTTTACATAAAAGCTGTCGTCCTGTTGAATCTGTCAATCAATACACCCCAGAAAAAGAGAGGAGAGCAATTTCTATGTGTTTAAAATCAAGAGCAAAGGTTGTCTTAGTTTATACATGACCCTTCTGGTATACTTGGTTTTTCTGTCTTTCACTGTAATCCAGTATGTTGACATATTAACATATTCATATTTTATGTGAGTTTAGTTGGTGAGGATCAATCTCTGAGACTGATGGTATCAGAATGTGCTGCACAAACAAGTTCGGAACCTAAAAAAGCTGGAAGGCAAGCACTGGTTCAGGTGATCAAAGCCAGGCACAGTCAATGTCAGGTTACCCACCTCCTTCCTAATTTTGTCACTACAATTGCAGAACCTGCTTAATTCTGGAACAAGTTTGAGCCGAACTGAAAGAATTAGACTTTGGGTTACACCCTGAAGGTCAAGAAAGCCTATCAGAGTTGTTATTTCTAATTTGGGAGGTATGATTTAGCTGGGGCCATCTTCAATTACCTGATGAAAAGCAAGACAGGTACAGGTCAACCAAAATGACTAATTTGCCTCCTGAGAACCTTTTTATTTTGAGTCAAAGTTTCAGTATGTAACCCAGATAGTCTGGTACTCACAATATAGACTAGCCTGGCCCCCGAATCACATAGATTGCCTGCCATAAGACTCTTCCAGGATACAACTTGTATTTCTATTATGATTCTAGATTTACTTACAAGATCTACTTGGCCAACATACACTTGTCCAAAAATAGCTATCTGCCAGAAACGGCACACTTTACAGGCATGGTGCCTCACACCTGTATTCCCAACATTTGGACGCCTATAACAGACAAACTGTCTAGAATTTGAAGCAGGGTTGGGCTACACAATGAGTTCCAGGTTAGCCAGGGACTCATAGTAAGATTGTCTCATCTCTTTTTCCCACTCCCATCCAAACTGTATACTTTTAGGTAACCTGAGAGCTACAGAGGTCCACAGAGATTAAAACAAAGTCTCATACTAAAGATGAGGAAATTGAGGACATTTAAGAAATAAATCACTTAATATATTTATTAGGCTGGGCAGTGGTGGCGCACACCTTTAATCCCAGCACTTGGGAGGCAGAGGCAGGTGGATTTCTGAGTTCGAGGCCAGCCTGGTCTACAGAGTGAGTTCCAGGACATCCAGGGCTGTCCTGGAGAATCCCTGTCTTGAAAAACCAATATACATACATACATACACACACACACACACACACACACACACGTATGTGTGTATATGTATATATCTGTATATATATATGTATGTGTATATATATGTATATATATGTATATATATATATATATATATATATATATATATATTCTCCAGACAGTTAAGGGTGACAAGACAACCTTTAGAACATCACGTCCACTCATCTTCTCTGCTAGCTTTTAAGCTTTTGGGAAAGGTTAAAATGTTCTCAATTTTCTCTCTTAAACCTTTTGTGTGTGCATGCATGTATTTATATATATATATATATGTGTGTGTGTGTGTGTGTGTGTGTGTGTGTGTGTATGCATGTATGTATGCATGTGTTTCTGAGACAAAGTTCTTCTGTTATGTAGCTCTGGCTGTCCTGGAACTCATATGCAGAACTCTTGGGAGACAATCCAGCTTATCTTCAACCATTTTTTAAAGACAGGAGGAGGGTAGCAATATTTTGAGACATCTCACTATGTAGGCCTGGCTGACCTAGAACTCTCTATTAAGACCAGGCTAGCGTAGAACACACAGAAATTCACCTTCCTACTTCTGCCACCTGAGTGCTGGGATTAAAGGACTATGCCAGTACATTCAGCCCATAAATGTCTTTATTAGGCTTAACGAAGGAATGGGATGGGTTTAGTAGTTTCTTGTTTTATGTTTTCAGACAGTGGATTTGCATGTAAATCATCTATGAGAAAAAATATAATATATAAAATATCTGAGAATAAGTATGTCTTTGCCTATAAAGGGATTATAACTCTACAAGAGAATATTGCACATTACACTTGAGTGTGTACTACATGAAAAAGGGGTCTATCAGAACCCCCTTTGAATTGCACATCAGGAAACCTCTGTTGCATTGTAAGTTCTACATATCCTTCAGAAACCAGTTTAATCTCACATCCTGTTTCAGAATATAAACTGAACAACTTTAAAGACACATTTGACCATGTTTCCTGTTCTCCAAACTTATCACCAATCTGTACCAAATATATGAAATATATGTATAATTGAAAAGCTGGCTGTCTACTCCTTACTCAATTTCCTGAACGTGGTATTTTATAGACAAAGAGATTTCCTAATACTTACAGGAAGTGTGGACAAGATTTGCGTCACTAAGAATGTATTAAATCCCATGTGTGTGTCTTTCCCAAAAGAGTAGACTTTCTCCTGTCTGGAATTCACATTAAAAACAAAAAGTGTTCCAAAAGAACAGGACTGCCTTTTAGGCAAAATTTAGGAACTTGAACTTTTCAGGGTTACTTTCTCTTAAAATTTCCTTAAAGGACACAATTCTAGGGCCCTTTGCACTTCTTATTTGCTCTGTGGCTTTCCCAAGTGAAGTTTCCTTCCATTCTACTGGGACAGCACTGCTACTTCAGTGAGAGAAAGACAAATGTCACTTACTTTCCCCAGAGGGAACAGGGCAGAAGATTAAGGGCTGAGGTCTAGGGAGGGGCTAAAACCTTCCTTTCCTAAGACTTCAGCCCCACCTGCTTGGGGCCCAGCCTTTACAGCTCTATCACCACACTACCCGGCTCCATGTGAAACTGGTCATGTGAGCCTGTTTACAGCTGAGCAGCTGGTGCAACCATCAGGATCCGTGCAGAGGTCCAGGGAGGGGTAAGGATACAGGCCACTTACCTCCCTTCTCCCCCGTATAATTCCAGGAAGATACTTGCTTCGACCACCACCCTCCCTCCCAGTTTCTCCACTTTCCTTCATGCCCCTTCAGGCAAAGCCATCCTGGGACGCCTGGCTCCAGCCGCCCCCCGCCCCGTTTCCGTCCAGTTGCTCGCGGGGGGAACCGGCTGAACTGCAGGAAGGGCGAGGACAGGGTCACCCCGAACCGGGTAGTCGACTGACTTCCCTCCCACAGCCCTCCAGGCAATGTCCGCCAAAGAGTTGTCCCCAGAGCTACATCCCCAAGGCAACTGAACTCTTGTCAGGTAGGCAGCGAGAGGCTTTGGAGGCTGCCTTCGCCCAGGCAGGGGCAGCCACACAACTCTGCTGGCCCTGGAGACCCTGCGGAAGGGCCACCAACAGTCCGAGAACGGTGGACCCACTGCCGGGTCCCCGCCACCCACCTCAGCCCGGCACTGAACTGCTGTCAGTCACACAGAGTCACCCAAGCTCTGGCTACGGGTACTGGGCATTGTCTACACCGGGGTGGGGGGTCTCAGCCATGTAAGTTCCACGTCTTCCCCTCAAGTCAGAGGAAGTGGGTGACGGGACATTGAGGGACTCTCACCTCAGTCAGCAACACTGGCTCCTCGGAAAGCAGCTGCGACTGCTCCCTGCTCCTTTGTCAGAGTCTCCAGACTGCACTGCCTGCTGGGATATGGGAGGACTCGACTGCCACCTCTCCCCGCCCAGGAGGATGAGTCGCAACTGGGGGGTGGGTGAGAAGAGGGAGGAAAGGCGGGCCTGGGGGCGGGGTCTAGCCGGGGGCGGGGCTTCTGTGTTGCCACCTGGCTTCTGGGGTTTCTTCCTCCTCAATGCTTCAAACTACTTCCTTTGTCCTGTGGCCGCCCCTTCTTTTCCTCCGCCCACCCCCCACCCCTCCCCACCCGCTCCCAGAGGATTAGAGGCTTTCTCTGAGTGCAATCTGTTTGCACTCAGTTGGTGGTGACCTTTGACATCTTCACTCCTCTCTCCAACTCAGAATGCATTCAATGAATACCCAAGGCTAGTGACTCTTCCTCTGAGACACATCTTAAGGACCAGCCAGCCCTCTTTCTCCACACTGTCACCGGCAAAACAGACTGTTTAGGATTTGGTCATGCTGCTACTGTAGCTTCCTATTTGGATTCATTCTTTCTACTGTTACTTTGTCTAAACTGTTGCCCAGACAGCAATCCAGTTGGATCAGTCTAAAGTATATAGTGACCCTGCTGTTCTATTTAAAGCCTTTCAAACCTGACACGGTGGAACAAGACTAAAATGGCAGTGTTCAAAGGCTGAGGCAGGAGGATCCTGAGTTAAGACCAATTTGAGTTACAAAGTGACAACTGACTTGTAAAGGGGAAGTCTCTATTCTCAGTAAGGTCTGTGGTCTCTTAGAGTCTTTTAGGCAGGTATGCTGCTACAGGGCTTTAGTCCTAGTGTTTGGAAGGAGAAGCAGTGGATCTCTGAGACTGAGGCCAGCCTGGTTACATGTGAGATCTCATCTCAACACCAAGCAAAAAAACAAATGAGAGAGAAAAGACGTTCAGCTGGGACTGATGGGCAACAGTTTTAAGCCAAACACCAAAGGGGCGAAGTCAGAAAGATCCCAAGGGCTGCATATCAAAGCAGCCTAGTCTGCCCAGGGAGACCCAGTGTGCTGGGTACAAGCCAGCCAGGGCTGCATAGAGAAAACCTGTCTCAAAAAAAAAATGAAAGGAAAAACAGTCCAAAATTCAAATTTAGCCGGGCGTGGTGGCGCACGCCTGTAATCCCAGCACTCTGGGAGGCAGAGGCAGGCAGATTTCTGAGTTGGAGGCCAGCCTGGTCTACAGAGTGAGTTCCAGGACAGCCAGGACTACACAGAGAAACCCTGTCTGGAAAAAACCAAATCCACCCCCCCCAAAAAAAATCAAACTTAATTATGTTCAAAAAGGAAGAATAAGGTGCAAAGGTCCCCTCTCCACAAGTATAAGACCCCAAAACTTCTTCCTGGTTGCTCTATATAATCAATGGCTCTATAACAGTAGATAGCACTCGGGCCCTAGGCTCAGATACCTTTACTCAGACTCCGTGCAATGCTCTTATCTGTCTTTTGAACACCTATCTTTCAGGATCCAGGGGAAATGTCACTTTCCCAACTAACCTTTCAGAATCTTCCATAAGAACGTCATGTCTTACTTGTTTGTCTGAAACGTGGCCTGACTATAGCGCTAGCTGGTCTGACACACGTTATGTAGGCCAAAATGGTTCTAACTTGCAGTGATCCTCCTGTCTCTATCATGCTGGGATTACAGGCATGTACCACCAAGTCCACCAGATGCTTCCATAAAAACTATTGACTCCTACTCTGCCAGCAAAGAACACTGCTAATTCTGTTTTGTAATTCTTCCTGATATAGGTAACCATGTTCTTTCCCCACAACAGGCCTTAGCTACCTGCACCATGCCTCTTCTACAACAGATTCCTATACAATTTAATTAAATGTCATGCTTTCCCTCTATTGCATCAGAAATCCTACATAGGCCCAGAAAGGACTCCAAGCAAGGCTTCATATGGTAAGTCACCCTTTCTTCACTAGCACATCTCTCTATCTTGACCTGACCAAGTGTTTTTGCAAACTGGTTAGGCAGCCGAACATTGCAAAAGGACCAAAGCTTGTACTCCTCTTGCAGGTCAGACTGGTTTGTGGTAAAATATGTGGTTGTGGAAAGACATAACTGATAGAGCTCACATGAGAATCCAGTGTAGAAAAGTATATGGGGCCACAGACATTGATTGAAACAGATATACTACTTTTCTTTGGGGGGATTTTTGATTCCTTTTTTTTTTTTTTTTTTTCGAGACAGGGTTTCTCTGTATAGCCCTGGCTGTCCTGGAACTCACTCTGTAGACCAGGCCTCGAACTCAGAAATCCACCTGCCTCTGCCTCCCAGAGTGCTGGGATTACAGGTGTGCACCACCACCGCCCAGCAGATTTTGATTCCTATTGGTTCATGCCCCTTATCATTTCAGACCTGATGCATTGGCATAAAGTCTTTTGCAAAAGTGGGCAGGGAGATGTGCTGAGGGGAAGCCGGAATATGGTGACAGTCCTGCAGCTACCCACAGAACAAAGAAAAAGCCTTGCATTTGTAAACTTTAGAAGGTAAATGGTCAGCTGGGTGGTGGTGGCGCATGCCTTTGATCCCAGCACTTGGGAGGCAGAGGCAGGCAGATTTCTGAGTTCAAGGCCAGCCTGGTCTACATAGTGAGTTCCAGGACAGCCAGGGCTACACAGAGAAACCCTGTCTCGAAAGAAAACCAAAACCAAACCAAACCAAACCAAAACAAAAACAAAAACACAAAAACAAAAACAAAATGCTCTCTGAGCTTAGAGGGTAGGGATCGCTAACTGTAACAGATTAGGGAAGTATATTAGTCAAGGTTCTCTGGAGTCACAGAACTTATGGAATGCCTTTATATATTAAAGAAAGTTAATGGAATGACTTATAGTTTGTAGTCCAATTAACCCAACAATGGGCAGCTGTGGATCAGAAGTCCAAGAATCTAGTAGTTGCTCAGTCCCACGAGGCTAGGTATTTCATCTGGTCTTCTGTAGAAACTGGAATCCTGAAGAAGTATGTTTCCACAGATGTGCTTTGCCCTGAGCTATATATAGTGTATTGGCTCACACAGAGTGGTTGTTCAAATGGCCAGCTCATTGTATACCTCACCAATAGACTAGCAACTTATTAGGGGCAGACAAAGTTCAACTTTGAACCTTTCTGTTCTTAGCCTGATGTCACGTACACATTGTGTTCATGTCATTATTCATGACAGTGTGTGTGTGTGTGTGTGTGTGTGTGTGTGTTAACTGAGCCTGGGACTATGTAACTGGTAGCCAAGTGCTGAGCCACACCCTCAGCTGTTATGGAATAATATCTACTCATAGCATAGCCATTACCATTGGAATCCCCTGCCTGGTTCTTTTTCCAAATTTATAAAATCAAACCACAGGAGAAACTGTCCTGTATTTTAAGGCACTACACATCTTTATGTAGAAACATAATTAATTAAAACTTAGATTTTTAAAAACAACATTTAACTGTCTGTTAGATGGTCATACTATATATCTATGACCTTAAATTTTTTGCTTCATTTCCTAAAAAGTAGAAGCACACTCCATGGTCCAGGAGTTGCAGGCAGCTTTAGAGATGGCAAGAGGGCCCTATGATGTGAAAGAGAGTCTGGGAAGAGCCAAGGATGCTTTTCAATCTCTGTTGTGGCAATTAGGGCACCTGCACTGTTTCATAGCTGTCAAATTACAACACTATTTACACAGACTCTCAAGTAATCTTCTAAAGAAAGCCAATGAAGGCAAAAATATCTTAGGCATAGTACTGAGACAAAAGAGAAAGGAATTGTTTTTCATCTGTTTCGCTTTGTTTTTAAAAAATAGATTTATTTATTTTATTTTATGTGTATATATGTGTACCATGTACATGCTTTATTCCCATGGAAGGCAGAATAGGGCATTGGATCTCTTAGAACTGGAGTTGTGGGTGCTTATGAGCCACCATGTGGGTGCTGGGAATGAAACTGGATCCTCTGCTCAAGCAACAAGTATTTTTAGCCACTGATCCATCTCTCAAATCTAAATCTTTTTCTTTTATCATTTTTGGGTGTGTGTGTGGGGGGGGCGAAGTGTCTCATTATGTAGTCCTGGTGGTCTTGGAA
The DNA here is from genome assembly GCA_964023405.1 of Apodemus agrarius. Classification (NCBI taxonomy): domain Eukaryota; kingdom Metazoa; phylum Chordata; class Mammalia; order Rodentia; family Muridae; genus Apodemus; species Apodemus agrarius. Next base: position 130,403,766 of record OZ030010.1, read on the forward strand.
CTCACTATGTAGACCAGGCTAGCCTTGAATTCACAGAGATTCATTTGCCTCTGGCCTTCTGTGTGATGGGATTAAATTACACACTACCAAGCTCAGGCCTTGTTTTGGTTTCTGCTTTTGTCCTTTAAAACAGGGTTTCACTCTGCTACCTAGGCTGGCCTCAGACTCATTGCAATCACCCATGGCCCTAAACTCCTTCTCAAGGGCTAGGATTGCAGGAAAGCACCACCTCTCCCAGCTTGGAATCCTTGCTGGGTGTTGAAGATGGCCAGGGGATAAAGCATATGAAGAGCATGTGGACTTTCAGAAAACTATGGATTTATGACCCCTGGAAACTAGGGTAAATTGCTTGACTCACTCCAGCTGAGGGAATAATGTATGTTTGTATAGAAACTAGAACATAGAAGACCTTCAGTCCATTATACTATTACACAGAATCCAAGACGTTAAAAAAGTCCCAAGGGTTACAGAAACTGGTTAACTTTTACAGTATCAGGGGTTGGGGGTACTGGGGATGTAGCTCAGTTTTGTTGACTGCTTGCGTGAGGCACTGGGTTCAATCCCCAGTACTTCATAAAATAGCAGAGATAGTGTTACAGCATGCGTGGAATCCTCAAACTTGGGAGGCTGAGGTATATGTACCACTTGAAATTCTAAGTCAGCTAGGGCTATAGAATGAATTCAAGGTCAGCCTTTGAAGACCCTGTCTCAAAAGAAAAAAAAAGTGTCAAAACTAATTTTGTTGTGGCTCAAATACTATTTTAGGTCAACTCCAAATTCCAGATCATATCTCAGTAATATATACCTACTCATATTTCATTGTTTCCCTGCTCTTGGACATTTATACGTGTCATTTTGGTTCTGTTACATATATCAAATGCTAAGTTTTGCCATTTTCTACAAAAAAATTCTAGACATACTCATCATTTTCTATATTAGATAAAACTATATGAACATTTTTTGAGACAGGGTCTCATATCTCTCTGGCTGGCCTAGAAATCACTACATGGACCAAGCTGGCCACAAGCTCGCAGAGATCTGCCTGCCTCTGGGATTAAAGGTATATAACCACCATACCAGCTTACTTTTACCTCAATTTGTGAGTGGTTGTTGTAAAGTTCCCACTTTGCATTTTAAATAGGTTTATATTATACTATTTTTTTTAATGAAGGGAAGGGAGATTCAGGCTGGCTTTGAACTTGAGAGTGCTGTATCAGCCTCCCAGGTGCAAGGATTACAAGATTTAGCTACCACACCCAGTTTTGTATCTTGGATGCCTCTTGAAATTTTCTACAGTGCATCCCCATAGGCTAAGTACAAATGTGAGCCTTAAGATAAATGGATTCTATTGAATGCCATCTAAATTTCTAGGTGGAAATTTCAATGGGCCTGCGAAGCAGGAGAAAGTCAATAGGGTAAATGTGAAGGGCAAGGTCCTGGGTGACACAGGCTTTAGAAAGGATCAGAGTAAAATGAGGGAGACACCAAGATAGTACAGTTCAAACTGTGGTCAGAAGAGGTGGCTCAGTGGTTAAGAAGAGAACGAAGTTCCCTGCTCTCGTGTGCAGCTCACAAATGGCTATAACTTCAACTACAAGAGGACCCAACATCTCTTGGCCTCCAAAGGTTCATGTGCTCATTTGTGCCACACCAACTGAAAATATTGATAAGTAAATATCCTTCAGTATCTCACCCATTTCTCAATTTCCTTCATAAGGAAATTTGGAAGACAAATGGAACTCATATATCCATAAACCCAGGATGTGGGGGAGGGACAACAAACAAATGTGTTTGAAAAGAAAGCACAGATGGTGTAGAACATCTGGGGTGCTTCTTCACAGAGGCACAGCTGATTTTGCTGACTGAGATGAGTAAGCCAGGCAGGGAGAACCTTCAGTAACACATACTTAAGATGTAGCTTGTGTATAATTATACTTCACTTCAGCCCATGTGATTTCATACTTCAAAGTGACCAGCCCTATAATCCAGTTGTATTGTTCCCAAAAGTGCATGGCAGGAGGCAGGAGGCCTGAACTGCAGTGAATGATGCAGAGCTTGGAGAAGATGCATTCAGCTCTGGGTTACCACTTCATCATTGACACATTCTAGCCTTGTACGTGACTGTAGTCAAGTTTTCCCTTTGCAGCCCTGGTTTTCTTATTATAAATCAGAGATGAGCCTAGTATGGTGCCTTTCTGTGTAATTACAGCTCTTGGGAAGCTGTGCTGCTCAGGATCAGCCCAGGAAACCTTGTAGCAGATAAATGTGTTTTCCATCAATGACCTGGATTGAATGCCTAAGACCCATGGGGTAGAAGGAGAAAACCAACTTCAAAACGTTGTCTGCTGGCTTTCACTGTCTTTGTCATGCCACATGACCTCTCGATACACACAAATAAATGTAATCAGTTAAAAAAAAACCCTAAAATTCTAAAATAGATAAATAAATGCCAAGTACACTGAGCCATCTCTCCAGGTTTATTCTTGGCTCCAGTCTGGACTATGTGAGACCAACTGAACATCGAACAGCAAAGATCTCGCTAGATATGCTGGTTTATTCTGACAATTTCAGCACTTGGGAGCTAAGGGCAGAAATATCTTTGTAACTTTGAGACCTACCTGGTCAATATAGTGAGTTCCCAGCCAACCAGGGCTATAGAATGAGACGCTATTTTAAACCAAATAAATAAACCCCTCAAACAGAAAAAAAGGAGGTGTGAAATTAGTTAGGGACCATGTAACTCAGTAGTGGAACACTTGGCCAGGTGGTCAAGCACCAGATTCATCACCAGGATCAAAAAAATATAGATCTGCACATTCCTTTTAGGAATGGTTCCTTTGATATGAATGAGCTGACTGATGTATTCTGTACTTTAACAATTACCAAAGTCAACTCTCATCTCTTCCTGTCCCTGCTACTCACAGGGCTTGATACTTTCATGACCCTTTTCTTTAAGACAGGGTCTTACTCTGTAGGCCTGAAACTCAGAGATCCACCTGCCTCTGCCTCCTGGATATTAGAATTAAGGGGTGCTCTGCCAGGCCTTGCTTCAAGGATTTGTTTGTTTGTTTGTTTGTGAAATCTTAGCTGAAATCTGGAGGCAGGCCCAAGTCTGCGCCTTTAGAGACTGTCAGGACTAAACTAGGAAAGAGCATGGTTCAGTAGTTCCATAGGTCCTTCCTACCCATCCCCAGATGTGCTTTTCATTCTAATGCTTGTACGTTGAGGCTGAGTTTAAGACTCTGCTCCTTGCCGGGTATGGCAACCCACACCTGTAATCCCAGTACCTATCATTTGACCTACTCAGGAGATAGAGGCAGGATGATGCCAAGTGAAGAGCAGCCTGGGCTATAGAGCGAGTTCAAGGCCAGGCTGGGCAACAGCGAGAACTGCTCTCAAAATAAGTCAAAGGAGGGCTAAGAATGCAGAGCAGTTGACCAGGCTTGGCAAGGCTCCAGGTCCAAGATCTTGGGGTTTGGAGCTCAAGCACACGAGAGAAACAAAATGATCTTGCCATTAATCTCACCCATTCTTGTTGCTTCCATCATAAATAAATCTCGCTTTCCCAGTTCCTACATATTTCTTCTCACCTCCAGACTCGTACGTAGCCATTAGATTTCTCCGCTTGAACCTCGTGAATACATTTCACTCACCACATCCTGAATCAAGCTTGGCAAACCAGACCCTCCCTCAGTGTTCCTTACCCTAAGGATGCTGCACCACCCTCTCATTATGCAGGCAGCACCCTGAGAGTCCTGCTTTACTTGTCCATTTTCTTGACCCTCTCCATTCAGTCGCCAGCCCTATTGATCTGTTTCTTCAGTCCATTTTAAACTTGTTGCCCAATGCTGCCTGGTGCTTGTCTGGACTATCGTTGCATCCTCCTCTCTGCTCCCAGCTAAAATCCCATTTTCCAAAATAATATAAAGACTTTCCTTCTCTCCCTCTCTCCCCTCTCTCCCCTCTCTCCCCTCTCTCCCTTCTCTCTCCTCTCTCTCCTCTCTCCTCACTTCCCTCTCTCCCATCTCTTTCCCCTCTCCCCTCTCTCCTCTCCCTCCTCTCTTTTCTCTCCCCCCTCTTCTCTCTCTCCCCCTCTTATCTCTCTCTCCTTTCTCTCTCCTCTCTCCTCTCTTCCCCTTTCTCTCTTCTCTCTCCTCTCTCTCTTGTCTCTTCTCTCTTTCTCTCTCTCTTTCTCTCTCCTCTCTCTCTCCTCTCTCTCCTCTCCCCCTTCCCCCTCTGTGGTAATGTGGCATACATGTACACGGACGTGGTTATATGTGTGGAAACCACAGATAGATTTCTGATGTCTGCCTCTGTTGCTCACACCTTATTTTTCTTGAGATAGTTTCTTGTACTGAACCTATAGCCCACCAACTGGCAAGACCAGTTAGTCAGCAAGCCCCAAGGAGCTGCTTGTCTCCCTTCCCCCATTTCTGGGTTTATAAGCACACGCAGCCTAACCTGTTTTGTTTTGTTTTTCTTAAGCTTGGGCACTACAGATTTGAACTCAGGTCCTCATTGCATGCCCTGCTTCTCTCAGGCAGTTTACCAACCCAGGATCTGGCCCTCTACGAGTGAGCAATATTTCCCAGCCCTGAGAGATTTTTTTTAAAAGAGTCGAATTACCCCAACAGTAGCCCTAAGGCTATGCTCTACTCTCAGCTATGAAGTCCTACAAAAAACAAAAAGCCAAGCTTTTATGATGTGACTTCATCAATACAGCACAAAAACATTATTTTGAAGGGGTTTTGGTTATCAAGATGCTTGTTTTCAATGAAATGCCCAGTCAGTCAGAGGATGCATGCTTATACAGAAAATCTGACTCATGCAACAAACTTATGTGCCTGCCCTCCCTCCACCACCTTTAAAACAAACACATAAGAGCTGTTTACAATTGAGGAAATAAGGTCAGTGATCTTGAAAAAGAAAACAACAAACAAACAAACAAACAAAAATATCTGGCTCATTTCATTGTGAATGACAACACTTCAGTGCAAGCAGAAGCTGACAAGGACAGGAAGGTCGGGCATGCCACAGGAGCTTGCCTTGGGTTTCAACACTACGCCCCAGTGGCCGTGGAAGGAAGGCAGGCTCTACATGACACTCAGGCTCTTCTCACTATTTCACTCATCTCGTCAGCCTCCAGCACTGAACATCACTGGTTCATTACACAACATGATCCATGAAACAAACGCCCCTACCCTGGCCCTGCCCTGGCCCTCTCACCCCATATGACTGACTGGCTCACCCTGTCCTGGCCCTGCCTGGCTTCTGAGACTTCCCATTTTTAGCAGTTGGGTTACCAGGCCAGCAACACCAGGGGCCAGATGGGTAGCAGAGACACATTTGGATACCACTCACGCCAAATAAAATAGCTATCATTTAAAAAAAAAAGCCACAAAGTGAGAAATTGTCACAACTTTTGAAAAAATACAAGCGCGCGCGTACACACACACACACACACACACACACACACACACAAACACACACACACACACACACACAACTACAGAGGCCAGAAGAAGGTATTGGATTTCTTGGAACTTTAATTATAGGCAATTGTGAGCCACCTGAAGTGGGTTCTGGAAACTAAGCTTAGGTTCTTTGGAAGAACAGCAAGTAGAAAGAAACCTTAACCACCAAGCCATCTCTATCCAGCCTAATTTTTTTTGTTTTGAGGTCTCACACTTGTAGCAAAGCCGAAGCTTGGCACAGAACTTATTTTGTAGCCCAGCTTGACTCCAAAGTCACCATAACTCTTCTGCTTCAGTCTCTTGAGTGCTGAAAATACAAGCCTGTCCTACTGCATCTGGCTCAAATAAGGCACAGCTTTGTTTAAAGCCCTTCAATAGATTCTCATTGCCCTTACAATAATGACCATACTTCTTAGGTTTTCCTGGCTCCTTCCATCCCAGCCCTTTTATCCCACAGCTCACGTTCCCAAGCCCCCATGCTGCCCTTTTGCTTTTCCAAAGAACATCTCATCCTCTGTTTGGTTGTTTTGGCTGTGTGGCTCAGATTCACCTCACACTCATAAAAATTCCTGTCTCAGCTTCTTGAGTGCTGGAAGTAAAGGTATATATCACAACACTCGACTCACTTCTCATCTTCCATATACTTTATTTTGACTGCTATTTATTGCCTGTCTCCCCTTTCAGAACGGGAGCTCCATGAGACTGGAAATCTTGAGGTTTTCATTTTTTTTTTTAAAAGACAGAATCTCGCACAGCTGAGACTGACTTTAAACTCCTAATCTTCCTGCCTCCACCTCTCTGAGTGCTGTAATGACAGGCTTTTGCTACCATGCCTGTCTCAAGAAGACACCAGTCTGAAAGCCAAAGAGAGAATTCCTCCAAGAGAGATTAACCCTTGACCTTGAACATCCCAGTGACCAAAACTGGGAGGAAATGTCTGTTGCCTAAGCCACAGAGTGTGCAGTACCTTGTTGTTGGGCAGCTGTAGAAACTAATTCAGTCCCAGACATGTAGAATGGCTTTGTGTCTAGTGAGGACTCAACAGATATATACCAAAAATGAATAGGAAGCCCAACATGTTCTTGGCCTTCCAGTCCTCTGCAGACCTGTTTCCTCGAAATGATTCTCTTTGATCTCTCAACCTGATCCCAAAACAAGTTTTTTGAACTCAAGTATGTCCTAGTCTTCCCCAACTCAGAACGTTTGCACAGTATACTCCCTGCCTGGAATGCCCCACCCCTCATCCCGTCAAACACAACCCCAACTCCGGAGCCCATAACTTACTCCTATTTGTCCTTTAGATCTCAAATTAAATTGAAAAAAATTTCTAATTATATTATTTAGGGTGGAATTGACACACCACAAATTGCACTTGTTTAAAGTTCCAACTGACGCATCTTGATGCATGCAACAATTATGAGGCCACAGCAATCAACAGAGTCAACATAACCATCAACCCTAAAAGGTTCCCAGTGCCCCTTTGTCATTCTTAGTCCCTCTCACCCTCATCCATTGATGACATGCTTTCTGCAGTTATGGAGCAGTGTGAATTTTCTAGATTGTACACAGATATGGCAATAAACTATGCTTCTGATGTGAATTTGCCTTCCTTAACCCAGCATAATTACTGTTAGGTTAATCTATGTCTCTGCATGCATGATGTTTCATCCCTTCTCCTTTTTAGAGATAGTCTCCTCTTATCACCCAACTTGGACTTGAGCTTGCAAGGTTCCTGCCTCAATCACTAAAGAGCTTGGATTACAGGTGTGCATGACTAAGCCCAACTAATAGCCTCCCTTTATAACTAGAAACCATTTCAGCTTCCCTTTATAAACATTTGTGCTGATTTGGGTGTGCAGCAATTACAAATAAAACCAGGAAGGGTTTTTTTTGTAATTATAAAACAGTGGTTGAGGTAATTTGTTATTCTTGCAGAGGAGCACCATTCAGTTCCCAGCATGCACATGGCGACCAACACCTGGAGGTTCTGGAGAATCTGACACCCCCTCAGCCTCTGCAGGCACTTCGGACATACATACATATAGGCAAAACATCTATATGCATAAAAACTTTTTAAAAAATACTACTATGATAGGCTGGGTGTCACACACCTGTAATGCCAGCACTCTGGAGACTGAAGCAAAAGGACTGAACTGAAAGTTTGAGGTCAACATTAGCTACACAGTTGGTTGGAGACATCCTGGCCTACACTTAGACAAGACTTAAGACCCCCCAAATCGCCTCGTAAAACCAAAACTACAATAAAAACTATGACCATTTATGCATAGTGACTTTTATTCTATCGCTTTTCCAGGGAATCTTTTGTTTATTTTCATTTTTTTAAAATTACTGATGGTGAACACCTTGCCATCAGACATGGTATTGGCTAAATCACTATCCCTGCTTGTTTGTCTTGAGACAGGCCTTCACTATATAACGATGTCTGCCTTTGAACTCACAGGCTACCAGGTATTAGAATTAAAATTGCACCATCACCCCAAGCCCTTTATATTCCATTTTATGGTGAGGTCTTGCCTGGGCTATAACTTTGTAACCCTAGCCAGTCTTAGAAAGAATGTAGTCCTACTTTGTTATTCCAAGTTCTTATAATACATGCCTAAACCACCACAACCAGCTCAGGGAAAAGTTTTCTGGCTTCCTTATTAGCTTAGGTTCTCCTGTTGTGCTATCCTATCTGTTCATCTCTTCTCTATCTGGATGCATGTGTTCCATGTAGATGGGTTTGTATCAAGATAGACCAATAGTGAGACAAAGCCTTTGTCTCTTCCTTCTCCTCCTCTCTCCATCCTTCTACTTCTACTTCTTGAGTAGGATGGTGATAAATGGAAGGAGAAAAACCCAGAGTGCTTGGTGGTAGATGTCTGAAATCCCTGTACTTGGAATATGGAGGCAGGAGGATTCAGTCATTCTTGGCTACAGAGAGAATTCAAGGCCAGCCTGGGCTACATGAAATGCTGTCTTCAAAAAGAAGACAAGAGCATAATCCTTTGATTTTTTAAAAATATAATTTGGCAAGAGCACAATATATGAATTATGAATGATTTCAAGTGTGTTGTGCTGGGCTGCTATAGTACCTGCCTGCAATATACAAAAGACAAAGATGCTTTTGCTCAAGCATATTTTGAGATGGTGCCTCACTGTATAATCCTGGGTGGCCTAGAGCTCTCTTTATAGACCAGGCTGGCATTGACCCAACAGAAATCTACTTGTGGCTGTTTTGCCTCCTAAGTGCTGGGATTAAAGATATGTGCCACAAAACTCAGTCCTTTTTTTGTTGTTTTTGACAGTCTTACTCTGTGGCCTAAGATAACTTGCACTTATATATCCAAGAATGGTCTTTGACAATTATCTTACCTCCGCATCCAGAGTGTTGGGATTATAAGCATAAGGTGACACATTTAGCCTTTATTATTATTATTATTATTATTATTATTATTATTATTATTATTAGGGATTGGATCTCAGGTCTCATATATTCTGAGCAAGAGCTCCACCATTATACTGTATCCCCATCCTTTTATTTCATCCCTTTTAAGACAATGTCTATGTCATGGGCTGTTCACCATCCACTTTGGTGTGTTAAAAACCCAAGGCCTCATTATGATGGTAAAAAAAAAAAAAACCTTACCATTGGAATATATACCTTTTCTCATTTTGAAATAGTCTCAGAAAGATGCCAAGGTTGAACTCCTGTGGCCCAGGAAATTTTAGCATTCTCAATCTTCCTCCCCCAGTTTCCCTAGTAGCTAGGATTGCAGACTTATGCTGTTAGGCCTGGTCAACTCTTTTGTTTTGTTTTGTTTTGTTTTGTTTTGTTTTGTTTTGTTTTGATTTGTTTTGTTTTGTTTTTGGATTTGGTTTTTTTGAGACAGGGTTTCTCTGTGTAGTCCTGGCTGTCCTGAAACTCACTCTGTAGACCAGGTTGGCCTCAAACTCAGAAATCCGCCTGCCTCTGCCCTCCCAGAGTGCTGGGATTACAGGTGTGTGCCACCACCGCCTGGCTTGGTCAACTCTTTCCTCTCTCTCTCTCTCTCTCTCTCTCTCTCTCTCTCTCTCTCTCTCTCTCCCTTTGTGTGTGTGTGTGTGTCTACCTATCTGTCTCTCCCTCTGTGTGTGTGTGTCTGTCTGTCTTTCCCTCTGTGTGTATTGTTTGTTTTTTAGTGCTAAGGACCAAGGCCAGGGCCTTGTACAGTAGGCAAATGTTCTCAGTTTCATTCCCAGCCCTAATACCATTTTGAAACAGTCTACTGCTGTGATTTGTTTGTTGTCTGGTCCTGCCATTCATGAAATTTGCCTGTAACCTGCCTGTATCCTTTTACTAAGTACTGGCTAAAATTTTGCACACATACTTTGTAAACAAACACATATTCCTTCTTCTGATTCAGTCTGTTCTCATAGCTCTTTCCTCCACTGTGATATTACATCTAGCAACCCAGACCATGCCCAATGAAGGTGAAAGACCCACCAAGCAGCCTGGCTCAAGTTCCAGGCATACAGAGCTGGGTTTCTAATCCTGCTAGACCTAAAAATACACCAACTGTTGGCAGGTGGCTGGGCTATTTTCAACCTTGGGGGCCTCAGGAATTAAGGGACTCATTCCAAGCCAGGAAGCAAATAAGCAAGTCCTTATTGGTGGGCTTTAGATAACATCAGCTGTCTAGAGGCATGTGCTCCATGGATTCCCAGCTGTTTATTTGCATTGCCTTCTTTTACTCTGTATCCCTTAATGGGCTCAATTCCATTTCCAGCTCTGCTCGAAAACATGAACCTGGATTAGTATATGCAGACATTGGAAGAGCAGAGTAGGGGGCAGAGGAACATCTTTTTGCAACCTTCCAATCCCATGTAGTTCTCAAGTTACAGAGGAGCTGTGAAGTGACACTGACTTCTAGTTTCTCCAAAGTTTCACTCTTAAACATTGACATGTCGAGAAAGTAGGTCATGGTGCCTATTTCTGCTAGCTGTGTTAGTTTAATTTTGAGACATGGTCTCACTAGGTAGCACTGGCTGTTCTGGAACTCACTATGTAGAACAAGTTGGCCTTGAACTTACAGAGATCCACCTGCCTTTGCGTCATTTTTTTTTTGGGGGGGGTGTTCGAGACAGGGGTTCTCTGTGTAGTCCTGGCTGTCCTGGAACTCACTCTGTAGACCAGGCTGGCCTCAAACTCAGAAATCCACCTGTCTCTGCCTCCCAAATGCTGGGATTAAAGGCCCACCACCACCGGGCCTGCCTTTGCCTCTTGAGTGCAGGAACTAAAGATGTCAGCTGGCTGGTTTTTGAAGTGGTATTTATTTATTTATTTATTTATTTATTTATTTATTTAGTCTGTGTGAGTGCATGGTATGGGGTATATGTGGAGGTCAAAGGACAACTCGTAGCAATTGGTTCTTTCCTTCCATCATTTGAGTTCCAGGGATTGAACTCAGGTTGTTAGGCTTGCTAGTAAGTGCCCTTACCATAGAACCACTGTGCTGACCTTGTTGGCAAAATTAAAATGCTGTTATTTTCCTCCCAATTTTATAGAGGAGATAAGCTGAGGATCATAGAGGTTAGGTAAGTTATCCAAACACACACAACTAGAACATGGACATGCCAGAGCCAGGGCACAATTTCAGATCTGCCAGACCCAAACACTATTGCTCTTCTTTGCCTGTGTGTGGGAAACTGTCATCTTCCAGCTGTAGCCCAGGACAATCAACTCAGAACCTCTTACTGACATGCAAAGGTAGCAACGGGATTTGCATCTCTTTTTATAATCCTAACAGTGCCAAAGAATACTATTTTGGACCCAAGAGAAAAGAACAGAGGTCATCCCCAATGCATAAATGTTTACCCTGCACAAAGGCAGATAATATACTATTGATTTAAAGGAAATGTTTTTTTTAATACACATAGTAATATTCACATTGAAAAATGGGGTTTATTTCAACAAATCAATGCCATCTGTCATAATAACTGAATATTGATAATTCAAGGTGTATTAGCTCTTCAATTTGTTTACATTTAACAGGCAAAATCCTTCTGGTATCACAGTTGTCTAATGGCAAAAAGTATAAGGAGTTTATATCTCATTTTATGATGTCATATGGTTAGTGTTAAAATAAAGTGTCAACACTAAGGTGCTGAAGGAATTCTTCCTGATAGAAAGGGCCCACACACTGCTCAAATCAGAGAAGCTGCTCCATGGGCCGTTGGGGCTGTTAAGAGCTGCATGACTGCTTAGGGATTCTTATTATTAGGATCTTGTTTTTGTTGCCATTATTACCTTGATGATATTTCAAGGGTTCAAGGTGACCCTGGCATCCTTTCAAGCACTGGCACATGTATGTAATAAAGTTTTGAATCTTTGACATTCCACAAATAGTCAGTATACTTACTCTACCCCAGTCATTTTTATTTCATGTTGTTGCTAATAGCTTGTGGCATTTCTCAGTTGTATTTTTTTTTAAATAAAAGTACTAGGAGTTGAAGCAAGGTAAAATGGAACAAGTTAATTTTCTTTCACATCCAACAAATTGCATATCATCTCCTTTCTATTTTTTGTCTCCTTTCGTTCCAATTTTAGTATATGTGCTGCCAAAGTGAGCACTTTTGTCTCCTTTCAAACCTGGATGTTGTTATGAAATTTGCAGCTACTTGGGAGTCTGAGGCAGGAGGATTTCCAGTCACCTTTGACTGCATAGTGAATACCATGCCAGACAAAATTTTCTTTAAAAATGAGTAGAGCCATGAAGCTGAAGGTGAAGCTAAGCAGGACTTTGCTTGCTTAGAATGCAAAAGGTCCTGTGTTCAGTTCTCAATACCCCCAAGCAAACAAGAAAGCAGGCAAGCAGACAGAAAAGAATTGGGTATGCCCTCCATTCTGCCAAAATCCAAACAATGGAGATGAAATTCTCCATCCCATGCGTAAAACAAAATGTGGGGACAGCATAGAAAAAGCCTTGGTTTCTTTCAATGCAAAATGAAGACAAGAAATCTTTAATCTCAGGAGGGTCAGAATAAAGCTGAACACAAATGTCATAATAACGTGTGTGTATCAACTAGATAGTGTCTGTTACTCAAGTGGTGCTCAAAAAAAGTCATTTCAGAGTGTAATGGCAAGTGCCTTTAATCTTAGCACTCAGCAATAAGGTGTGTTTGAGGTCACTTTGGGACTTCAGGCCAACCAAGGCTACATAGAGAGATCCAATCTCAAAACAAAACAGAAGCCAGACATGGCAGTGTATGACTCTAATGTCAGCACTTGGGAGTTTGGCGCAGAAACATCCCAAGTTCATGGCCTGATTGATCTACAGAGTAAATTTAAGGTCAGGCTGGAAATGTTAGTCAGACTGTCTCAAAATGAAACATGAAAGGAGAGCCAGTCATTAGTAGTCCAGTGCTAGAACACTTGCTTAGCATGTGCAAGTCTCCTGGGTCAAGTCCCCCGTACTGGGGGGTGTGGGGAGAGGGGGGCGACCATCCTGTTCATCTCCCAGAAAAGTACACATCAAATATTTCAGTGAGGCAGAACAAAAGAGCTACAAATGTATTATTAAATTATAATCTGCATTAAGAAGACTTACTGAAAATGTCCCTCTCTAAAGAGGAAATACTCAGAACACTTTGAAGCAGCCACGCTTGTCAAATGTAAAACAAAGGGCGATTGACAATGTATGCTTCAACATGTGAATCTAATAGAGCTGTTGTAGAAAGCATGATCCATGGATTGGTTAGAAATTCCAAAAATAATCTATCAACAAATTATATCCCAAGTCTTTTCTATTTGAAGTTCCTTTCTGGTTTTGTTAAAAGTTTACATTTTATATTCCTTTGGGCATGTATGTGAGTGTGTGTGTGTGTGTGTGTGTGTGTGTGTGAGTGTGACATGTGTGTAGATGCTCATGGAGGCCAAAAGAGGAAGTCAGAACCCTTAGAGCTGAAGTTACAGATAGCTGTGACTGGGAACAAAATTTTGTTCTTCTGTAAGAACAGCAAATATTCTTCACCCCAGAGTCATCTCTACACTTCCCATTTGTGTTTGTTTTCAGACAGGGTCTCACCATGTGACCCATGTTGGTCTAGAACTTAAGAGCCTCCTGCCTCGGGACTGGAGAGATGGTTCAGCATGGTTAAGAGCACTGAATGCCCTTCTGAAGGTCCTGTGTTCAATTCTCACCAACCACATGGTGACTCACAACCATCCGTAATGAGATCTGACACCCTCTTCTGCTGTGTCTGAAGACAGCTACAGTGTACTTACATATAATATAATAAAATAAATAAATCTTTTTTTTTTTTTGGTTTTTCGAGACAGGGTTTCTCTGTGTAGTCCTGGCTGTCCTGGAACTCACTCTGTAGACCAGGCTGGCCTCGAACTCAGAAATCCGCCTGCCTCTGCCTCCCAAGGGCTGGGATTAAAGGCGTGCGCCACCACCGCCCGGCAAAATAAATAAATCTTAAAAAACAGATCCTCTTGTCTCTGCCTTCTGAGTGATGGCATTACAAGCATGTGATTCAATGCTTGGTGCAATTCTGAAAGTTTTCCTTGGAGTTTTGGGTGCGTTTTGAAGTAGTTCAACTTCCTTACTTTACAGATGAGAAACAGGCTCCTTTTGGGATGGAACTTGCTTTAGGTCATTCGTGTTTCTATCTCTCAACATCTCTTTAAAAAACAGATTATTTTAATTTCTTAACTATGTATATGTGTGCACTGTGTTTCTTTCCACATGAGTGCAGATGCCTGAAGAGGGTAGAGGCAATGGACACCCTCGGATTGAGTTACAGGCAGTTGTGAGCTACCCAATTTGGCTGTTGAAAACTGAACTCTAGGCCTCTACAAGAGAAATATACTGTTTTAACTACTGAGCCATTTCTCCAGCCCCATATTCCTACTAGAATTCCCATTATATTGGATATGATGTAATGTCTATAATACCGAGTTCCTAGTATAGTGAGAATAGAAGACTCATTATCAAGAGCTAAAAATAACATCCAATCGGTGCTAAGTCTCAGGCTATCATGATGTCAGCTGATTGCAAATGGCTGCCTATTGCAAATGTCTGTTTTGGTCATATTTTGAAGTGATTTTGGTGTCGGGGAGAATTGACCATGAATCGAGTAAGTAATGAACTGAGCACTTCAAAGGGTAAACCAGTGAGGTCAATTTGCTTCTCAGTTCAACAAGTGGTTGATATCTGACAGATTTATGAGTCTGGTGAGTGAGAATTTAGCAAGGATTACCCTTTTCTTTTTGATTCAAGTGTCAGTTACATTGATGAAGTATTGAGTGAAAGTGAAAGTGGTGATTCTGAAAATCAAAGACTGCGTGTTGTAAGCAGGGGGTGTGCCTGTGCCTGTGCCCCTCAACCAAGTGATAGGGGAGATGGTGGTGTGATTGATGAGGGTTGGACTAGGAACTTTGTGTCACAAAATGTGGATCTAAGCTCCAATGAGGATGATAAAGGGCCAGTGAACATTCCAGGGCATATGACTGAAGAAATCATAAGCATAGATTTTTCTCTCCTTGTTTATCAGGGACAAACTCTGGCAGAATTTGACAGAAAAGACAAATTTACATGCCCATCAAATATGTGCAGAAAAGCAAAACTACTACTATCCCAAGAACTTCAAGGATGCTTCTATTGATGAAATGAAAGATTGTATTGGACTCAGGATATACATGGAGTACTGGTGTATAAAACCAAGCTATCAGATTCTTGGTCAAGTGAGGGAACTTTCTTGCATGTGGTTGATGAGCAGGAAGGCCTATTTTCTGCAATCTCTCCAAGTTTCACCTAAGCCTAACCACTGTTAAGCATGTTATGAACAGTTTTCTAACATATCTACATTTTTTTTTCAAAATTTTGCTCAGGAGGCCAGGCCTGGGGATTAATTACACTCAGGGGATTCAGGGGATCAGGTCTGGAAGGGACATCCCTCAACACCTTTACCTTAGTTCCTTAGCATTTAAAGTGCTTCAACATACTTTTCAGTGTCTTAGGTTCTCTGTGTGCAAACTGGGTATAATTATAGGGACTGCTTCGATCAAGGGTGCTGTATATAACCTATCCTTCTGGAGGTATTATCTATTATTATTTTTATTGTGGTAATCTCCATCTCATGAAATCTTTCCTCCAGCCCTTGAAGGCAGGCCTCATAGGCCTTTGCCATCTTTTTATCTGGGTGCACATCTTTATGTGGGGCAAAGGGAACTAAATGTCTCATCTGCTACATAAGCAGTCCAGTCACATCCAGACCTAAGATAGTCTATACTCGGGGAAAATCAATACTTTCATGACCCATTACAACTATAAAATTCTAAGGTTTCTATTTAAAGGAGCCCCACTTGCCTATTTTGTCTTGGAGGACAAGAATGCATTAGAGAAAAGTTTATACACTGGATGACACTGAAGATGGCACATGTCTTTCACCTGAACCAACTTTGTCCATGTCACAGTATGAAAAAAAAAGTATTTGTAAGATGGCTGAGCATATAGGGACGACTGGACTCTTTAAACTGAAGATTGGACTTAAGGATATTTATGGGATGGACTGTTGGGTGTAAATGCAGAAAGAACAAGAGTTCTATGCTGTCCTTGGCTATATAGAGAGCTTGATGCCAGCCTATCATACTACATGAAACCCTTTATTTTTCTAAAGAAGTAGAGTGATCAGCCGTGGGGAAAGGCAGCTAAAGGTAGTCAGTGGTCTATGAACATGGAATTAAAGTTCATGGCTCTTCATGGGATGTATGTTCAAAAAATGACAGTGGCAAAATGATTGGAGGGTGAGCAGCCTTTTGTCATCAAGAAGTCACCAACTGCACATGTGAAGAGTTTGGGGTTTTTAACAAAAATGGCCTTCAAGTCCATGAAGAGTCACCTACTCAAACATTATCCCATATCTGTCAGAGAAGATAGGTGTTATCTGTTGCAAAGCTCTATCAATCTAGTGGGAGACTAACAGTGTACAGCTCAGCTGCATTAGTTCCAGAATTAGTGAGCTTTAAAGGCAACCAACTGGGCACAACTATAATCCCAGCACATGGGAGGTAAAGGCAACAGGACTTGGAGTATAAGAGCATCAAGATCATCGTGAGCTACATAGTAAGATTTATGCCAGTCTGTGATACACGAGACCCAATAGGAGAATGCAAGTCAAGAAATTGGGAGGGGATGAGATAGGGGAGGGGAGATGGGATAGGGGATTTTCGGAGGGGTAATGTGGAAAGGGGATATCATTTGAAATGCAAATAAAACAAATATCTAATGAAAAATTAAAAAAATAAAAAAAAAAGAAATATGCTTGTTAGGTCCAAAGCAGTCCCCACAAATGGCAGTCATGACAATGTCCTAAACAGAAGAACTGACTTAAAGGTCAGTTATTGAATGGAAGGATTTAGCATGCTTGTGGACATATACAGATACACATAATTAAAAAGAAAACATATTGTAAAGAGCTGACACCTTTTTTTCCAGGTGATAAGAATTATCTAGTACTATACCTTGGTATTTGCCTAGTCTCCCAGAGGTAAACAAATGTTTACCTTGGGTTTTTTAAACATTTATTTATTTATTTATTTATTTATTTATTTATTTCATATAGGTGTTTTGTCTATGTGTATGCATGTGTGCCTGGTGCCTAGGGAGACCAGAAGATCATCAGATCCCCTGGAACTGAATTTACAGACAGTTGTGAACTGTCATGTGGATTCTGGGATTCAAACCCGAGTCCTCTGGTAGTGACTTTAACCACTGAACCATCTCTCCAGCCTGTCCTCTCTGCCTTGTATCAATAAAGGAGTATATTCATTGCTGGGCTGGTATAAGGCAAATTTCTTTGATTCCTGTATTAAATTATAGGTAGCTGTTATGGCTCCCAGGATTGCTGAATGTTTGAAGTCAACCTGTTCAACCTAGTAAGTCCCAGGACTATAGAATTAGGCTCTGTCTCAAAAAACAAAACAAAACAAAAACAAACAAACAAAACAAAAAACAAAAAACAAAAAAAAAACAACCAGAAAATGAATATTGTGGCACATGTGTGCAATTCCAGAACTCTGAGGCAGAGAGCTTGTTTGGAATTCCAAAAACAAACAAATAAGATCTGAAGCTTTTGTTGTGGTGGTATCTCTATGTAGCCGGGCATGCCAGGAACTTGTCATGTAGAGTGGTGGTAATCTTCTGCTGCTGCATTCCAAGTGCTAGGGTTATGGTCCCAGACCACCAAAGTCACCAAGAGAAAATATCTGTTGATTTCAGAGGTCATTTTCACTGTAGAACGGGCCATTGGAAGCCAGCATAGAAGATTTAATAAATATCCAAATTCAAGAGAATGTGCACTGAAACTCTGTGTGGAAGCAGAATGAAGAGATTAACTTAGATGGCTTCAAAAAATTATTGAGCACTTAGTTGATAGCAAGCTTAGTTCTAGATGATGGGGAAATTGCAATGACTGAAACAAACGTCTCTTTTGGCAGACCTCATATTCTAGTGTAAATTAGTAGTAAGCCCAGCATGTTTGGGGTTTCAGATTCAATTACCAGGTCCCAAACAAACAGACAGACAAACCCAAAAGAAGCAATTTCACAGAGGTAGCGAGATGGCTCTATGGTTCAAAGCACTTGCTACTTTCCCAAAGGGCCTGATTTGGATTCCCAGCATTCACATCAAGCAGCTCACAACTCTAAGTAACTCCAGCTCCAGGAGATCTGATACCCAATTCAGGCTTCCATGGGTACTTACACACATGTGACATACAATCACATACACATACATATGCATGTGAGAGTGCACACACACATAAATACATAAATAAACACCTTAAAAGGTCATTCTTTTATTTTCTAACCTCTTTTTTTAAATTGAATATAATCTTCGTTTACATTTCAAGTGGTAAAACCTTTCCTGGTTTCCCTGCTCCCAGAAAACCTCCTGCCCCTCCTCCCACCCCCTGCCTCCAAGTATATGCCCCTCCACCCGGACCCACTCCCACCTCCCTCCCTACTGGATTTCCCTTTGTTGGGGTATCTATTGAGCCTTTACCTGATCAATGACCTCTCCTTCCACTAATGCCCAACAATGCATTCCTCTGCCATAGTTTTGGACCACTCCTCCTACTGATGCCCAACAAGGCCTTTCTCTGCCACATTTTTGGCTGGAACCATGTGTGCCCCTTGGTTGATGGTTTAGTCCCTGGGAGTCCTGGGGTGTCTGGGTGGCCGAAATCATTGTTCTTCCCATGGGGCTGTAAATCCCTTCAGCTCCACCAGACCACCCTCCAACTCCTCTACTGGGGACCCCACACTAGCAATGATTGACTGCTAGCATCTGCCTCTGTATGTGTAAGGCTCTGGCAGGGCCCCTCCAAAAGACACACATAACAGGCTCCTTTTGGTATGCACTTTCATGGTCATTCTACAGCTAGCTTGGACTTCATGAGACCCTGCTTCAACAAAAAGTTAGATGGAACTTATCTTGCCCACCAATCAGTGACTTTTTTTTTGAGATTTGGCTTTGGAATTGTGCAGGTGGGACCAATATAATCACAAGAGTCCTTATGAGTAAAGGGAGTCAGGAGAGTTGGCCATAACGATTTGATATAAAAGGGTTTAGCCTACTTTTCTCACAAGAAAGGAAGAAGGTTGTGAGCCAAGGAATGTAGGGGCCTTCAGAAGTTGGACAAAGCGAGGAAATGGACTCTTCTGGCACCTTTACAAGGAAATGAAGCTCTGCATCTTGTAATGGATCAACAAAAATAAATATAGCCCAGAAAATGAGAAGATCAAAGGTTCACTCTCTGGCTTCAAATTAGTCATCAGTAAAATGGTGGAGTTTTTTTTTTTTTAAAAGTTAAGTCAGTGATGTTCAAACCTGTTTTAGCCATTGTGACGGTTAACGTTAAGTGTTAATGTGGCTGGGCCGCTGGGTCAAGAATGTTTGACCAAACATTATTCTAGTCGTGTCTGTGTGGGTGTTTTGGCATGAGATTATTATTTAAATCAATCGACTGAGAAAAGCAGGTTAACCTCTGTAATGTGGGTGGGCTTATCCATTCAGTTAAATGCTTACAAAGGAGGTTGAAATTCCCTCATGCAAGAGAGAATTCTTCTTGTCTGGTGGTCTTTGAAGTTGCATGTTGGCTTTGCTCCTGCCTTTGAATTAGAACTAAAACATTTTCTTGAGTTCTCAGCTCACCACTTCATCCCACATATCTTGTCACTTGTCAGCCTCCGTGATCCTAAGGGCCAATTCATCGAATAAACCTTTTTCTCTCTATATTTACATACACTTGGTTTTGTTTCTCTGGAGTGCCCCCAACGAATACAGCCAGCAAAGCTGAATAGTACCATCAGAAAAAAGTGAAAAACTCTTCAGCTGTCAATCAATCTCTCCCTCCCTCCCCTCCCTTTCTTCCTCCATCTGTGCTCCAGACCTTTAATGAAACTACCCATATACAGTCATCACTTAGTTTTGACTTTGTAACTGTTTCTTTATCCCTCAAAACAAAGTACAGGGTGGGTGAGACAGCGCACTGAGTAAAGTTGCTTGCTGCCAAGCCTGATGAATGGAATTTGATCCCTGGAATCTCTATGGTGGAAGGAGAGGGTACTATTTGACAGCTGCTGTAAGAGGGAGAGTCTCCTTTGTTTGGGCAGCCACTCGATTGCACAGACCCTAGTGGAGGAATCCACATCTGTATGGATTCATATCCATACATATGGGAAGAATTAATGAGACTCAGTGGTTATTTAAGAAAAGAAAAAAACAAGGCCGTGAAGTTGGGATGGAAATATGTGGGCTCTGGGGGAGTCAAGGAAGGGACTGGGCATGGGTATAATTAAGATATGTTGAATATACAACATATCTTAATTATACCCATGCCCAGTCCCTTCCAGCGAGTCAACACAATCACAAAAGAATACACATGAAATGCAATCACTGATAAGTGGATATTAATGAGCCCAGAAGCCCTAAATACTCAAGGCACAATTAGCAAGTCAAATGATTCCCAAGAAGAAGAAAGGAGAGGACCCTGGGCCTGAAAAGATTGGATCCAGTTTTGTAGGAGAGTACCAGAACAGAGAAATGGTGGGAGGGGGTGATTGGGGAATAGTTAGGGGCGGGAGAGGACTTATGGGACGTATGGTGGGGGGGAACTGGGAAAGGGGAAAGCATTTGGAATGTAAACAAAGAATATAGAATAAAAAAATGAAAAAAAGATATGTTGTGTACTTGTATGGAGGTTTCAAAGAGTACATTAAAATATTCATTATCCTATGATTTTCAAATGCATGCTGTGACATACATGTGAAACACACACACACACACACACACACACACACACACACACACACGGTAAATGTAAAAATATTTTCACAATAACATCCAAACTGGTGTTGGGGTTAAGTTCAACAAGTAAAGTTCTAGCCATGCAAATGTAAGCACCTATCACCAGAACTCACTTATATATCAGGTAGATATAGTGTCCTGCTTGTAATTCCAGTACTCTGTAGATGGACACATGTGATCCTCTGAGAAATCTGGCTAGCTAGACTAACCAAATTGTTAAGGTCTGGGTTCAAAAGAGATACCTTGCTTCAATATATATGGTGAAGAACAGTTGTGAAAGATACATTAACTTCTGGCTTCCACAAACATGTGCATGAATACACCCACCCACATACATGTGAACATACATATGTATATTACATATACATACACACACATATGTCTTAGTCAGGGTTTTTATTTCTCCACAAAACATCATGACCAAGAAGCAAGTTGGGGAGGAGAGGTTTATTCAGCTTACACTTCCACATTGCTTTTCTTTTTTTTCTACTATTTTTTATTGGATATATTCTATACTTACATTTCATTTCCCCTTTTCTGGTTCCCTGCCCCCCCCCCAAAGGTCCCACATGGCCTTTTCCCTCCCTGTGTTCCCCCATCCACCCTTTCCCACTTCCCTGTTCTGGTATTCCCTTACACTGATGCTTTGAGCCTTTCCAGAACCAGGGTCCACTCCTTCCTTCTTGTTGGACATCATTTGGTATGTGGATTGTGCCTTTGGTGTCCCAAGATTCTAGGCTAATATCTACTTATCAGTGAGTGCATACCATGGGTATTCTTTTGAGACTGTGTTACCTCACTTAGTATGATGTTCTCCAGCTCCATCCATTTCTCTAATTTCATGAATTCATTGTTTCTAATAGCTGAATAGTACTCCATTGTGTATATATACCACATTTTTTGTATCCATTCTTCCGTTGAGGGGACATCTGGGTTCTTTCCAGCTTCTGGATATTATAAATAGGGCTGCTATGAACATAGTAGAGCATGTATCCTTATTGCATGCTGAAGAATCTTCTGGGTATATGCCCAGGATTGGTATGGCTGGGTCCTCCGGAAGTATTGTGTCCAGTTTTCTGAGGAACCGCCACCTGAAGAAATTTAGATGGCTGAGAAACACCTTAAAAAATGTTCTACATCATTAGTCATTAGAGAAATGCAAATCAAAACAACCCTGAGATTTCACCTCACACCAGTCAGAATGGCTAAGATTAAAAACTCAGGAAACAGCAGGTGTTGGCAAGGATGTGGAGAAAGGGGAACACTCCTCCATTGCTGGTGGGACTGCAAGCTGGTACAACCACTCTGGAAATCAGTCTGGCGGTTCTACATTGTTTTTCATCAGCAAAGGAAGTCAGGATAGGAAATCACACAGGGTAGGAACTTGGAGGCAGGAGTAGATGCAGAGGTCATGGAGGAATGCTGTTTACTGGCTTGCTTTGCTTTTTCATGAGACTTAACCAGAGAACAAAGACTCTGCTGGGTTTTTCTGAGACTCCCTTTGTCATTGTAATTAATATAAATCTCTTTACCTTAGCCTCAGGTAGACTCTTCAGACAAGAGAAAAAGCAGAATACCACAAAACAGTCTCTAGGCCACATACTGAAGTTCTTCTCCACTGAAACTTCTTTGGCCAGGTCTGCATAGTTCAAATCACCCAGTAACAAAGTCTTCCATAGTCCTACTAGGATAGCCCATTAAGACCTACCTAAAGCATTCTATTGCTTTCCAAATCCAAAGTCCCCAAACCCACATTTTTACAAACAAAAGCATGATCAGGCCTATCACAGCAATATCACAGCCCCCCTCCCCAAGTCCTTGGTACCAACTTCTGTCTTAGTTGGGGTTTACTGATGAAAATAGACACCATGACCAAGGCAACTCTTATAAGGATGGCATTTAATTGGGGCTGGCTTACAGGTTCAGAGGTTCAGTCCATTATAATCAAAGTGGGAACGTGGCAGCATCCAGGCAGACATGGTGCAGGAGGAGCTGCACATCTTCATCTGAAGGCTGCTAGAAGAAGCCTGACTCCCACACGGCTAGGATAAAGGTCTTAAAGCCTATGCTCACAGCAGCACAACTACTCCAACAAGACCACAGTTTTTAATAATGCCACTCCCAAGGTCAAGCATATTCAAGCCATCACAACATGCAAAAAGAAAAGTTTAAATTGAAAAGTGTAAGCATGTCAGAGAGAGTTAGATGTGTTGATAAATGCCTATAGTAGCACATTCTGGAGGCAGAGCCAGGAGAATCAGGAGTTCAAGCCACCCTTTGCTATAGAAACCCCTGTATCAAATAAGTAAGTGATCCAGAAAACCATCTTACTTTCATTCCCTTTTCATTTGGTTACATGTTGCTACTGTAACAAATGACCACAAATTCAGTGACTGAAAGTGCAGATTTCTTATCTACAGTTGCAGAGTCAGAGTTCCATTTCTGTCTTACTGGGATAAAATCAATGGGTCTCCAAAGAGGAATAGCTTATGCTCTAAGATCAAGAATTGATAAATGGGACCTCATAAAATTGCAAAGTTTCTGTAAGGCAAAGGACACCGTCAGAAGGACAAAATGGCAACTAACAAATTGGGAAAAGATCTTCACCAACCCCACATCTGACAGAGGGCTAATATCCAATATATACAAAGAACTCACAAAGTTAGACCCCAAAGAACTGAATAACCCTCTTAAAAATGGGGTACAGAACTAAAACAAAGAATTTTCACCTGAAATTCAGATGGCTTTCGGAAAATCCTTGGGGGAATCTATGCTCTTGCCTTTCTGCCTCTAGTCATTATCTTCACACTTTGGCCAAAACCTCATCCTGTTTAGCATCTTCAGAGCTTTATGTGGCTCTGATGCTACCTTCACATGCTCACCACATGACCAGCCTTATTCCATCCATACCCTTCATCTCCCCCTGCCACAAGGTATGTGAGGATGGATAGCTAAAGATAATAAGACCTAATTTCATCTTTAGAGAGAAATTCTTTTTTCCTGACATATCATTCCTCAAGAGTGGCACTAATAATGGATTATTCCAGAATAGTCTACATTTATACAGATGTTTATCCATAAACAATGTACTCCAGCTTTTATGTACACATGCACATGATTCTAACTATAACACTTCTCTGTACATCTCCTTTTCTTCAAATAAAATCTATTATGAGACAAGCCTGGTGGAACAGACCCTCAGTCCTGCTACTTGGGAGGCTGGGACAGGAAGAATGAAAGTTCAAGGCCTATATGAGCTACAGAATGAGTTCAAGGCCAACCTGAGCAATTGAATGAAGGCTGTCTCACAAAAAAAGGGAGGAGAGAGCATGGAGAGATGGCTCCAGGGCTAAGGGCACTTGCTGTCCTCACAGAGTACCTAGGTTTGGTTACCAACACACACACACACACTGCACAAATGGGATATGGTGGCCCATATTTGTGATCATGTGTGCTGGAGAGGAAGGTAAGGTGATCAAAAGTTGAAGTCCATCTCTGTCTAGGCAGCAGGTGAGCCAGCCTAAAATATATGGAAGGCTGCCTGAGGTGTGCAGCTGTGGGGGATGGGGAGCTGGGGGCAGCCAACAGAAAGTCCCAGATGCCAGGAAAGCAAGAGGCTCCCAGGACCCAATGAGGAAGACATTAGCTGAAATACCCAACAAAGGGGGGAGAGAATCTGTAGGGACTGTATCCAGAGGTTAGGCAGGATCCCTGGTTGAGGGATGGAGCTACCCACCCTTCTCAGAATTTTAACGCAGAATTGCTCCTGTCTAAAGGAGTGGGAGTGGAGACAAAGGGACAAAGTGTGGAGCAGAGACTGAAGGAAGGGCTATCCAGAGACTGCCCACCTGGGGATCCATCCCACATGCAGACACCAAACCCACACACTGTTGCTGATGCCAAGAAGTGCTTGCTGACAGGAGCCTGATATAGATGTCTCCTGAAGAGGCTCTGCCAGAGACTTACTGATATAGATGCGGATGCTTGCAGCCAACCGGTGGACTGAGCATGGGGACCCCAGTGGAGGAGTTAGGGGAAGGACTGGAGGAGCTGAAGGGGTTTGCAACCTCATAGGAAGAACAACAATATCAACCAACCAGACACCCCCCCCCCCGAGCTCCCAGGGACTAAACCATCAACCAAAGAGTACACATGGAGGGACCCATGGCTCCAGCTGCATATGTAGCAGAGGATGCCCTTATCTGGAATCAGTAGCAGGGGAGGCCCTTGGTCCTTTGAAGGCTTGATGCCCCAGTGTAGGGGAATGCCAGGGCAGGGAGGGAGGAGTGAATGGGTGGGGGAGCACCCTCATAGAAGCAGGGGGAGGGGGGATGGGATAGGGGGTTTTCAGAGGGGAAACGAGGAAGGGGAAAAATTTGAAATGTAAATAATCAATAAAAAATTTAAAAAAGAAAAGAAAATGTTAAAAAAATCAAAATAAACACAAATCATCGATATCAGTCAGATGACAACTTTCGGCACTTGGTTCTCTCCTATGGTGAATTCCAGAGACCAAACATAATTTTTTAAATATTATTTATTTATTTTTATTTGTACGAGTACATTGTAGCTGTCTTCAGACACACACAAGAAAAGGGCATCGGATCTCATTACAGATGGATATGAGCCACCATGTGGTTGCTGGGAATTGAACTCAGGACCTCTGGAAGAGCAGTCACTGCTCTTAACCACTGAGCCATCTCTCCAGCCCAAGATCAAACATCATTAAGGTGTATGGCAAGTTCTTTTATCATTACTCTCATCCCAGAAATTATATTTGGAATTTGTCATTTTTCTTTGAAAGTTCTATTGCTTTTATTGCAAGAGACCCTTATAACCAGATACTCATATTTCAATATAAGAGAGGGACTTCTGTACCCTTTAGGAATAACACTCTTTAATTTTATGTATGCCTGTATGTATGTATTTGAGGCAAGTTCTCATTAGATGTAGACCAGGCTGGCATCAAACTCCCAGAGCTCTAGCTGTCACTGCCTCTGCCTCCAAGTGCCAGGATTAAAGGCTGTATTATTATTATTATTATTATTATTATTATTATTATTATTATTTTGAAATGGATTTTAATAATGTAACCCAGAACTCCTGGAACTCATGGTGGATGGCAGGCTGGCCTCTGACATGTGGTAAGCCTCCTTCTGTACCCTTCATTTGTTTCTGCCCAAAGAAAGAAGAGGACTAATACTGTTTTATGGACTGGATTTCATTGCTGTTGCTGTTAATTCTGGACCAGGTTGCTATGTTAAAGGTCATTGCAAACAAGTAACATATCCTCTTGTCCTGTTTTTTTTTTTTAATATATAAATGGCAAATATCCTATTCCTTGCTTCAGTGACTGGCTCACAGCTTCTTTTATATATGACTAGATAGATAATTAATTAGCTAGAACTTCCCCTTCCTCTGTTAGACTCTTGCATCTGGACCTGCACACTAACCAAGTTGCCAAAGGGTGCTTGGTCACATGTAAGCAACTCAAATCTGAAAGACCCTATGAATCCAGAACATTCAATAAGAGGAAAGCAGTCTGTGGTTCTTGCCTCTCCACTTGGTTGAATTTACAAAGAATCTCCATATAGCTCTGGCACAAGTTGGGGAAATGCAGAAACACACACACACACACACACACACACACACACACACACACATGTGCGTACAGTAGGGAGCAGTAGTCCAGAGCTTCTATGTTCATAACCAGGATCATTTCTTTTACACTGTTTGCTTGTTGAGACAGTTCCCCATACTTATTTCCATTTTCCAGGGACAGCTGTGACTTATCACCAACCAACAGCTAAGGGTTTCTAATAACCTGAATAGGGTCAAAACCTTTGAAGTACTCTTTCAAATAATAGCAAGGTCTACAGCTAGAGTGGTGCTCATATGGTCTTGTGCTCATATTTATTAATATCTGAAATATGAGCTAGACAAAAGTATGTTCTTGTCTCTGAACCAAGTGGAGGGCAAGGGCCTACTTGGGTCTTCATGTCCCATATGCCAGCCACTGGCTTCACATAGTTGCTGTCCTCCTGGATATTTTTATGCCAACCTGACACAAGCTACAGTCTTCAGAGAGGAAGGCATCTCAGTCAAGCAAATGCTCCCATAAGATCAGCCAGCAGGCAAGACTGTAAGGCATTTTCTTAATTAGAGATTGCTGAGGTAGGGCCAAGCCCATTGTGGGTGGTGACATCCCTGGGCTGGTGGTCTTGGGTTCTATAAGAAAACAGGCTGAGCAAGCCATGATGAGTAAGTCAGTTAGCAGCATTCCTCTGTGGCCTCTGCATCAGCTCCTGCCTCCAAGTTTCTAAACTGTTTGAGTTCTTGTCCTGATCCCTTGAACAGCAATACAGAAGTCTAAGCCAAATAAACTCTTTCCTCCAAGTTGCTTTTAGCCATGCTGTTTCATCACAGCAATAGAAATCATAAGAAACTTGCTTACTAGGCACTTGAAATGTAGGTACTACAAATAGGAAATATATATTACCTTATCAATGATTTTAATATGGAACATTGGTCAATGGGATAAGAGTTTAGATCTTTTTTCTTTAAAATACAACATTAAAAACAACAGCAACAACAAAGGAAGTAAACCATTTATCAGACTTTTCAGAATTCAGAATTAGAGAGATAATAGCCAGATTTCCCAAAGGAGCCAATTTCAAGTGGCAAGATAATGAAGCTCCTCTGCTTTAAGCTTTACACAGAAGTAACCCGAATTACCAGGGTAAGTAATTCTTTTTCTCCCTTCTGTTCTTCCTGTCTTACAAATAAAGGAACTTTGAAATGACCAATGTTCTTTTGTTCTTTCTGTTTGCTCCAAGGTTTTGTTTGTCTGCAAAACCAAATGCCTTAGGAACATGGGTGCATTAATTGTTTTTGTTTGCTTTTTTTAAAATTCTGTGGGTTGAAGTTTTGCTTTGTTCAGCGATTACAAATAAAGCCAGTTAAATTGATGCCCCAAATTATTAGTGTTTCCTCCTTTTTACACATCTGTTAGATCACAGAGGCTATCCCTGTAAAGAGGATCAGCCAGCACCTTTCCTGAGCTGCTAAGTTCAGGGCATAGGACATAGGGCAGCTTCAAGACAGGATGGGTCAATAGGATTAGTTACTACAATTATGGCTGTATAGATTATGGAGCACCTTCACTAATTGGCTAACTTCAGACACTGCCCTTGAAATCTGTAAACGTAAGGATTTCTCTTTGCTCTTTGGGTTTCTGCTGGGTATACATCATACTCCAACTTCCCCAGCTGTTACTATTTGGAGTTCTTAAAGGAGGTGATCATCTGAAATTGGTCTCAATGTGCCTATCCACTGAACCCAGATTGAAGAGTTAATATTTAAAAATAATGTCAACTAATTTATAAGAAACAGATAGGAAGTCCACTTTGTCTTTATATCCATTCAATATTCTGTCTAGACTGGTTTTTTTGGGGGGGCAGTATCATGTAGCTCAGGCTGCTCTCAAATCAGCTATATGGTAGAGGATGACCTTGAACTTCCTAATCCTCTTGCTCCTACATCCTGAGTGCTAGAGTACAGAAATTCACTACCGTGCCCAGCTTCCTATTTTGTATTTTTGAGAAAGGGTCTCATGCTGTAGCCCAGGCTAGCTACCCTGGAACTCATTCTGTAGCTTGGACTGGCCCCCAACTCAAAGAAATACTTTTGTATCAGCCTTTCGAGGGATAGAATTACAATCATAAGCCACCTTGCCTGGCACCATAACTTTCTTAACATTAATATAATTCATAAATTGATCTCTCTCTGATTTCTGTATATTCCTTTCTTGTTTTAGGTCTCATAGGGAAGTATCTAGCATCCTTAACCTAGCATTCTACCAAATACATCTGAGAAACCATCTTTCCTATTGTCCTAGTTGTTTTCTATTGCTGTAGTAAAGATCATGAACAAAAGCATCTTGGAATGGAAAGTTTTGTTTGGCTTCCAGGTCCTGATCGCTGTCCATCACTGGGGAAAGCCAAGGAAGGAACACAGGGTAGGAATTGATGCAGAGACCATAGAGAAATGCTGATTACTGGCTGACTCAGCTCGCTTTCTTATACTATCCAGGACAATCTACACAGGGGTTGCGTTGTCCACAGTGGAATGGGCTGCCTATTCTAATCTTTAATCAAGAAAGGGACCAGCGGTAACGGCAGGCCTCCATATTGCAACCAGGACACAGCTGGAGAGGCCCAGGTAGACTGATTCCATCCAGGGCTACCGCGCGGTGGGGGGGGGGGGGATCTGTTAGGCTCTTCCTGCCAGGCAGGCCCAGCTCTGCCCGCCGAGGCTCTGCTGGACTGCCCCGCGACCTCAGGCCGTGCACCAAGGCAGCCGGTGGCAGCCAGCTCCTGGGACCCTGGACCAGCAGTAGCAGCAGGCCTCCATATTGCAACCAGGACACAGCTGGAGAGGCCCAGGTAGACAGATTCCATCTGGTGCTACCGCGCGGGGGGATCTGCTAGGCTCTCCCTGCCAGGCAGGCCCAGCTCTGCCCGCCGAGGTTCTGCTGGACTGCCCCGCGACCTCAGGTCGTGCACCAAGGCAGCCGGTGGCAGCCAGCTCCCGGGACCCTGGACCAGCAGTAGCAGCAGGCCTCCATATTGCAACCAGGACACAGCTGGAGAGGCCCAGGTAGACTGATTCAATCCGGTGCTACTGTGCAGGGGGATCTGCTAGGCTCTCCCTGCCAGGCAGGCCCAGCTCCGCCCAGCGAGGCTCTGCTGGACTGCCCCGCGACCTCAGGCCGTGCACCGAGGCAGCCGGTGGCAGCCAGCTCGTGATCCCTTTGAGCAGCAGTCACGAATAACCACCAGTAGAGAAACAACAGGTGAGCCCAGCCTCAAGGGAGATTCAAACACCAGCCAGTGACAACAAGGTCAACTAACACCAGAAATAACCAGATGGCAAAAGGAAAACGAAGGAACGTTACTAAGAGAAATCAAGGCAACATTACAGCATCTGAACCTAGTTCGCCAACAACAGGAAGTCCTGGATACCCCAAAACACCAGAAAAACAAGACTTGGATATAAAATCAATGGTCAGGATGCTGGTAGCTGAACACATAGAAAAATCTCATAAAGAAATAGAGGAGAAAATGGATCAAAACTTAGAAGCCTTTACAAGGCAAATACAAAAATCACTACAAGAAATGCAGGAGAAGATGGATGAAAAAGAAGACAATAAGGAAGAAAGACAAAAATCACTTAAAGAAATACAGAAGAACGTGGGCCAACAAGTAGAAGCTATGAAAGAGGAAACACAAAAATCTATTAAAAAAATACACGAAAACACAATCAAGCAAGCGAAAGATCTGAGCATATCCATCCAGGTACTAAAAACAGAAGTAGAAACAACTAAGAAATCGCAGAGGGAGACAACATTGGAGATAGAAAACCTTGGGAAGAAATCAGGGGCCATAGATGCAAATATCAACAATAGAATACAAGAGATAGAAGACAGAATATCAGAAGCCGAAGATACCATAGGAACCATTGATTTGACAGTCAAAGAAAATATTAAATGCAAAAAGGTTGTAACCCAAAACATCCAGGAAATCCAGGACACACTGAGAAGACCAAACCTAAGGATTATAGGTATAGACGAGAGTGAAGATTTACAAGTTAAAGGGCCAGCAAATATCTTCTACAAAATTATGGAAGAAAACTTCCCCAACCTAAAGAGAGAGATGCCCATGAATATACAAGAAGCCTATAGAACCCCAAACAGACTGGATCAGAACAGAAATACATCCCGTCACATAATAATCAAAACTCCAAATGTACTAAACAAAGAAAGAATATTAAAGGCAGCAAGAGAAAAAGGCTAAGTAACATATAAAGGAAGACCTATCAGAATAACACCAGACTTCTCACCTGAGACCATGAAAGCTAGAAGATCCTGGGCAGATATAATGCAAACTCTAAGAGAACACAAACTTCAGCCAAAACTACTTTACCCAGCAAAACTCTCAATCGCCATAGATGGAGACATCAAGGTATTCCATGACAAAACCAAATTTGCATGATACCTTTCCACAAATCCAACCCTACAAAGGATAATAGGGGGAAAAACATCAAGACAAGGATGGAAACTACACCCCTGAAAAAGCAAGATAGAAACCTCCTCTCATCAAACCCAAAAGAAGATAACCTCTCGAATATAAAAAATAAATAAATAAAATAAACAAATATAACTTCAAAAATGTCTGGAGGTAATAAGTACTATTCCTTAATATCTCTTAACATCAATGGACTCAATTCCCCAATAAAAAGACATGGATTAACAGACTGGATATGGAAACAGGACCCTACATTTTGCTGCATACAGGAAACACATCTCAGTGTTAAAGACAAACACTGCCTTAGAGTAAAAGGCTGGAAGACAATTTTACAAGCAAATGGTCTCAGGAAACAAGCTGGAGTAGCCATTCTAATATCAGATAAAATTGACTTCCAACCTAAAATCATCAAAAGAGACTCAGAAGGTCACTTCTTGCTGGCCAAAGGGAAAATCCACCAAGAAGAGCTCTCAATACTGGAACATCTATGCTCCAAATGCAAGGGCACCCTCATTCGTAAAAGAAACCTTACTAAAGCTTAAAGCACACATTACACCTAACACAATAATTGTGGGTGAATTCAACACTCCACTCTCCTCAGTGGACCGATCAGGATAGCAGAAACTAAACAGGGACACAGTGAAACTAATTGAAACTCTGGACCAATTGGATTTAACAGATATATACATACATACATATATATATATATATATATATATGTATATATCTGTTATATATAACATTTCATCCTAAAGCTAAAGAATATACCTTTTTCTCAGCACTGCATGATACCTTCTCCAAAATAGATCATATAATTGGTCACAAGACAGATGTCAACAAATACAAGAAGATCGAGCTAATCCCATGCCTCCTATCAGATCACCATGGAGTAAGAGTGGTCTTCAATAGCAACAAAAACAACAGAAAGCCCACATACACATGGAAACTGAACAATACTCTACTCAATGACATCTTGGTCAAGGAAGAAATAAAAAAGGAAATCAAAGACTTTTTAGAATTCAATGAAAATGAAGGTACAACCTACCCAAATCTATGGGACACAATGAAAGCAGTGCTAAGAGGAAAACTCATAGCTCTAAGTGCATCCAAAAAGAAAGTGGAGAGAGCATACACTAGCAGCTTAATGGCACACCTTAAAGCCCTGGAAGAAAAAGAAGTTAATTCACCCAGGAGGAGTAGAAGACAAGAAATCATCAAACTCAGGGCTGAGATCAATCAAGTAGAAACAAAGAAAACCATACAAAGAATCAACAAGATCAGGAGCTGGTTCTTTGAGAAAATCAACAAGATAGATAAACCCTTAGCCAGACTAACCAAAGGACACAGAGACAGTATCCAAATTAACAAAATTAGAAATGAAAAGGGAGACATAACAACAGAAACTGAGGAAATTCAAAAGATCAGCAGATCCTACTACAAAGGTCTATACTCAAAACAACTGGAGAATCTGGAGGAAATGGACAATTTCCTAGATAGATACCAAATACCAAAATTAAATCAGCATCAAATAGATCAGCTAAATAGTCCCATAACCCCTAAAGAAATAGAAGGGGTTATAGAAAGCCTCCCAACCAAGAAAAGTACGGGACCAGATGGTTTTAGTGCAGAATTCTACCAGACCTTCAAAGAAGACTTAACACCAATACTTTTCAAACTATTCCACAAAATAGAGACAGAAGGGATACTGCCCAACTCATTCTTTGAAGCCACAATTACGCTAATACCTAAACCACAAAAAGATCCAACAAAGAAAGAGAACTACAGGCCAATTTCTCTTATGAATATTGATGCAAAAATACTAAATAAAATTCTTGCCAACCGAATCCAAGAGCACATCAAAACGATCATTCACCATGATCAAGTAGGCTTCATCCCAGGGATGCTGGGATGGTTCAATATACAGAAATCCATCAATGTAATTCACTACATAAACAAACTAAAAGAAAAAAACCACATGGTCATCTCATTAGATGCTGAAAAAGCATTCGACAAAATTCAGCATCCTTTCATGCTAAAAGTCTTGGAAAGAGCAGGAATTCAAGGCCCATACCTAAACATAGTAAAAGCAATCTACAGCAAACCAGTAGCCAACATCAAAATAAATGGATAGAAACTTGAAGCAATCCCACTAAAATCAGGGACTAGACAAGGCTGCCCTCTCTCTCCATATCTTTTCAATATAGTACTTGATGTTCTAGCGAGAGCAATTAGACAACATAAGGAAGTCAAAGGGATACAATTTGGAAAGGAAGAAGTCAAACTATCATTATTTGCAGACGATATAATAGTTTACTTAAGCGACCCAAAAAACTCCACCAGAGAACTTCTACAGCTGATAAACAACTTCAGCAAAGTGGCTGGTTATAAAATTAACTCAAGCAAATCAGTAGCCTTCTTGTACTCAAAGGACAAGCAGGCTGAGAAAGAAGTTAGGGAAATAACACCCTTCACAATAGCCACAAACAACATAAAGTACCTTGGCGTAACTCTAACCAAACAAGCGAAAGATCTGTACAACAGGAACTTCAAGTCCTTGAAGAAAGAAATCGAAGAAGACCTCAGAAGTTGGAAAAATATTTCTTACTCCTGGATTGGCAGGATCAATATAGTAAAAATGGCCATCTTGCCAAAAGCAATATACAGATTCAATGCGATCCCCATCAAAATCCCAAATCAATTCTTCATAGATATAGAAAGAGCAATTCTCAAATTCATCTGGAGCAACAAAAAACTCAGGATAACTAAAACTATTCTCAACAATAAAAGGACTTCTGGGGGAATCAATATCCCTGACCTTAAACAGTAACAGAGCAATTGTGTTAAAAACTGCATGGTATTGGTACAGCAACAGGCAAGTGGATCAATGGAATAGGATTGAAGACCCAGAAATTAACCCACAGAATTATGGTCACTTGATCTTTGATAAAGGAGCCACAACCATCCAATGGAATAAAGATAGCCTTTTCAACAAATGGTGCTGGTTCAACTGGAGGTCAACATGCAGAAGAATGCGAATTGACCCATTCTTATCTCTTTGCACTAAGATCAACTCCAAGCGGATCAAGGACCTCCACATAAAACCAGATACACTGAATCTATTAGAAACGAAACTTGGGAAGACCCTGGAGGACATAGGCACGGGGGAAAGTTCCTGAACCGAACACCAATAGCTTACGCACTAAGATCAAGAATTGACAAATGGAACCTCATAAAATTTCAAAGTTTCTGCAAGGCAAAGGACACTGTCAGAAGGACAAAATGGCAACCAACAAAGTGGGAAAAGATCTTCACCAACCCCACATCCGACAGAGGGCTAATATCCAATATATACAAAGAACTTAAGAAGTTAGACCGCAAAGAACCAAATAACCCTATCAAAAAATGGGGTACAGAGCTAAACAAAGAATTTTCACCAGAAGAAATTTGGATGGCGGAGAAGCACCTTAAGAGATTTTCAACGTCATTAGTCATCAGGGAAATGCAAATGAAAACAATCCTGAGATTCCACCTCACACCAGTCAGAATGGCTAAGATTAAAAACTCAAGAGACAACAAGTGCTGACAAGGATGTGGAGAAAGAGGAACACTCCTCCACTGTTGGTGGGATTGCAAAATGGTAAAACCACTCTGGAAATCAGTTTGGCGGTTCCTCAGAAAATTGGGCATGTCACTTTCAGAGGACCCTGGCATACCACTCCTGGGCATATACCCAGAGGATTCCCCTGCATACATTAAAGATACATGCTCCACTATGTTTATAGCAGCCTTATTTATAATAGCCAGAAATTGGAAGGAGCCCAAATATCCCTCAAAGGAGGAATGGATACAGAAAATGTGGTATATTTATACAATGGAATACTACTCAGCAATTACAAATAATGAATTCATGCAATTTGTAGGTAAATGGTTAGACCTTGAAAATATCATCCTGAGTGAGTTAACCCAGTCACAAAAGAATACACATGAAATGCAATCACTGATAAGTGGATATTAATGAGCCCAGAAGCCCTAAATACTTAAGGCACAATTAGCAAGTCAAATGATTCCCAAGAAGAAGAAAGGAGAGGACCCTGGGCCTGTAAAGATTGGATCCAGTTTTGTGGAGAAACCGTGGGGGGAGGGGGAATGATTGGGGAATAGTTGGGGGTGAGAGGAATTATGGGACTTATGGTGGGGGGGAACTGGGAAAGGGAAAAGCCTTTGGAATGTAAACATAGAATATAGAAAATAAAAATTAAAAAAAAAAGAAATGCTTCAAACTTGCCTACAGGCCAATCTGATAGAGATATCCTCTCAATGAAGGTTTCGTCTTCCAGAATGACTCTCGATTGTGTCAAGTTGACAAAAGCTAAACAGTAAAGCCATAAAAAATGGCTAACCTACCAAAAGCCAGTTTTCAAATAAGCCTCCTTAATCTAATGAAACTCTTATGTATGTTCATGTTTGCCCTAGCCCTGAAAGCCAGACATTCCTGAGACCTGACTCATCCAACCTTTCCCTTTTAAGCTGATTATGAATTAGTCTATCACATCAAATTGTGAGGCTGAGCTCCCACCAATGTGGTGAGAAACAGTCTTCACCTGTTTTAGAATAAAAAATGGAGTGAATTCTCACCCCAGTGTACTTGCCTGGTTTGGGTCTTTGCGTGTCCTGCAAATGGCCTTGATGAATTCACTTTGTGTGTTTCTTCCTTCAACACCAGGACTATTCTTTCCCAACATACATAGCCTTTGATTGGCTATTCAAAGAATTCCATTATACAGTCCCTACCTTAAGAACCTAGAGACCAGATCAGGCATTGGTAGTGCCACCCGCTTGGAGGTGGAGATAAGATCAGGATCTGAGGCCAGCCTGGGCTACATAGTGACAGCCTTCCTCATAAAGCCAAAAACAACATAGGAAACAAACTCTATTGTTCTTTATGTGGTATTCAGGTCACAAACCTGTCTTTCTTCCTTTGGTCCCACTGCCTCCCACTCTTCAGACCACTTCATCCATCTGCAGTCCATCTCCTGCATCTCTACTTGGCCATTTCTTTTCTCACTAAGTTCTCCCAGTTCTTCGTTCTGCCCACTCAAATTCTAGTCACATTTCAAAGCCAAGGTCATCCTTCTCTGTGAACAATTTCCTGGCCATTCCTGCCAAGTGTGGATTTCTTTCTTGTCTATAACACAGTAAGTTAATTTTTTTCTTTCTTATTCTACAAATCAATTCTACAGTTGGAGTTTGAAGTCTCCAGGGACATAAAATCACATCATATGTGTCTGCTACCTCAAACTTGAAAGTAGTTAGAGCCACAGGAAATATTCATGTCTAGAATCTACTTTTTCTTATAAGTAGGTTCCTGAGCTAGTGGTTTAAGGGCTCGGGCTAAGGTGCATGACTTACTGAGAGTTGCCATTATTCCACGTTTTAAGTCCCTAGGACTAGCAACTATTAGGGAAAGCCACAAGCTCACAGTCCTGGCTGTAGAAAGTATATGTTTCTGCCCCAATAATCTAGTTGAAACAGTGGTCTGATTTTGAGGCTATGCAGTGTTTCTCTTTCCCAGGGCAGAAGATAGAGAAGTGAATTACCTTCTTACTAAGGTGGGAACTATTATATTTCCTTTTCCTGCAGTCACAATGCTACTGAACTGGTACTCTATCTGAGGCTAGGGGGGCTCAGTAGCAGAGCCTCTGCCTACATCACCTGCGCTGAATTTCTATTTCATAGATGACAACATTGTAAATCAGAAAAGTTATTTGTCTCAGGTCATGTAGCAAGTAAATATGTGTGTCCCTTGGTGTCTATGGGCAATTGATTTCAGGAACCCTTATGAATACCAAAATTCAAGAATAATCAGCTCCCTATAGAAAATGATGTCTCGTTTGCAAAGAATCTTATGCATATTCATTTTAATTTTTAGTGTCTTTGATATCTATTATCTCTACCTGTCTTTCTGCATATCTATCTATCTATCTATCTATCTATCTATCTATCTATCTATCTATCTATCTATCTAATTATCTATCTTGAGAGAGGTATCGCACAACATCCCAGGTTGGCCTCAAACTCAGTATGTAGTTGGGACCTCAATTTCTGATTCTTATTCTTCTCAAGTATTGGAGTTACCAGAATACTATGTCTGGCTCCTATGTAATCAATTTTGAAAAAAAAATTGTCAAGTGTGATGGTTCATAACTGTAATCTTAACAACTCTGGAGACTGAGGCAGGAAGATAGTGAGTTCCAGGCCAGCCTAGTCTACCTGTGAGTCCCTGTTTCAACCATGCCAATGTTTTTGGTCTGTAGTTAGCTGAATTTGAAGATGTGGAATCTATAAATATGAAGGGCTAACTGCAAGTGACAGAAACATGATTTGTACCCTGCTCTGTTAGACTGAAAATCAATGTCCTTTTGCTGCATGTGGCTTCCTAATTTGTGTATGCCAGGGAGAGGAAAAAGAAGGCATCATCGTGAAACAGAAGAGAAATTCCAAGGGAGTATAACACTAAAGAGGTTTTTGTGAATTCTCTGCTCTAAGATTCTGTCAGTATGGTTCCTGCAGCTTCAAGTTGAAACTCTTGTTTAGTTTTGAGGCCAGGTCTGTCCATCTTGAGCCCACTCTACACACACACACACACACACACACACACACACACACACACAAATTTAAAACTGATTCCTTGTCTGGGCTCCTTTGTTCCATCTGTCTGTTAAAACATACAGCTACATCAGTCCCTAGGCACCTGTTCCCATCCCTCTCTGGAGACCTCAGCTTCACATATGAGACACTCAGACTGAGAACTGGGCCCTGGGATCTGACATACAAGCATCCTTCGGCATCACTTCAACATGAGATCATGTGCTAGTAGGTTAAACTAATCATACTGGTTCATACCTGTAAATCATAAGTACTTCACAAAGTACTTGGGAAGCTGATGCAGGAGGATTGTTGTGTGACTGTAGCCAGCCTGAGCTACATAATGAGTTCCAGATCAACTTGGGCTAAAGAGTAAGTTTTTTTTTAAAGTACTACTCAGTTTATGTACAGAACAAAATTTCTTCATGATTAAAACAATAACCTTCCACAGATGTTTGCTGTAGCCCTAGCAAACCAAAACAATCTCTACCCTATCTAAGCTTCTTGCTAAGTATCTGCACGGGATATGACTTACTAAAGCTGCAGGAATTCTGTTAATGTTGATACTAAAATTCCTCTCTTAAGAACATTCAAGCAGTGGGAGCTGAACTCAGCATTCACTTATGAAGATTTGAAAACCACTCTCACAGGGGCTGCCAAAACAGCACTAAGATTATCTTTTCAAGACTCCCCAGGCCTCAGGATTTTCTGCATTAAAAAAATGGGTGCTCAGCAACGCAATGTAACTTTGCTAGGTTGATAGGAATTTTTGAAAATAGCATAGTCACTATAATCCGTCTTTTTTTGGATAAAAACATTACTTAATCCAATCCTCTTATTTCAAGGAGTCTGTTTTATTTAGCTTCCTACATTTTAAATGAACAGATTTGCTTTTTATTCATTAAGTTGTGATACTTTCTAGCTAGTTGGGTCTCCTTAGAACATGGCACCATTCCAAAAACAATGTAAAATGGTAGGATTGCAAATGAAGTCAGCACTCAGGTGTACAGTCTAGCATTCTGCTAGTGATAGAACTCAAGTGGTCCTTGTAAATGGCATAATTGTCTCCACACAGTGTTAGGTCCTAACCTATCTCCAGGCAGTGTTGAAATTCCTCTAGTGGAGCCCCTAGCATCTTTGAATCATGTGAACATTTTTAATATTATCACATGTTGAGCTCAAACAATAGAACCACAAATGTAGGCATGGTGAAGCTAAGGAAGGAGGATTGCCACAAGGTGGAGGCCAATCGGGGCAACGGAATGAGTTTGAGGCTATCTTGAACCGCAGAGCAAGAGTCTGTCTCCAAAATGAAACAAAAAATAGAGCAATGGTGTAACTAAATTGGCCCAAACTGTATTTGATTCTACTCTTTTGAGTATTACCTCCCCTTTTTTTACTCAATTGCCTAAGCCAGATACCTGGTTTGAAGATAACGATGGCTTTTCTGACTTGGCTTCCATCTTTTTGTTGTTTTTCGTGCACTTAGAGATACAATCTCCAGACGTAGTCCAGGTCTGCCTGGAAATCACTGTGTTGCTCTTACTGGCCTCTAACTTTCAGTAACTCTCTTCCCTTCAGCTTCCAAGTGCATCATACCTGGTTCCTGCATCTTTCCTCAGCTTCTCTATCTTGCAACTATGATGACTACCTGTAATGAGTGACCAACTTACTTCAACCCTTTCTCAGTAGAAGTGCACATACAAGTGCCTTTGGGGGGAAGCACTGGGGGATATTTATTATAGATTCTGTCAGTGGCACTAGAGTTCTTTCCAAGAGTACACACTGCTTCTTTTTGCTTTTTTTCCTTCTTCCTTCTTTTTCTTCTTTCACATTTTCTTTCTTTAAAAAAGTATTTATTGTTTTCTCATATAGTACATCCTGAAAGAAGCCTTTCTTCCCTCCATCTAGCCCAGTTCCCCTCTATCCCATCCCTCTCCCCCAGATTCACTTGCCCCATTTCTACTGGGGGGGGGAGAAAGCAGGCCTCCGAGCAATATATTAACTGAACATGACATTACAGGGTGCATAAGAAGACTAGGCACAAACCTCACATCATGGCTGGACAAAGAAAGGTCTTAATAGCAGGAAATTGGGTTAGGCATTTTATTAGTCAGGGTTCTCAAGAGTCACAGAACTTATGGTATATCTCTATATATTAAGGGAAGTTCTTGGAATGACTTAAAGTCTGCAGTCCAACTAACCCAACAATGGGTAGCTGTGAATGGGAAGTCCAAGAATCAAGTAGTTGTTTAGTCCCACAAGGCTAGGTGTCTCAACTGGTCTTCTGTATAAGCTGGAATCCTGAAGAAGTAGGCTCCAAAAGATGTGCTGGCAAATAAGTGCAAGCAGGCAAAGGTAGCCTTACTTCTTCCAATGTCCTTATGTAGGCTTTCAACAGAAGGTGTGGCTCAGATTAAAGGTGTATATCATCATACCTGGATCTTAGTCCTTCTTTACTTGAAACTTATTCTGTCCCATGATGGCCTTGAACTCAGAGATCTGCTTGCCTCAGTCTCCTGGGATTAAAGCCATGTATCACCTTGCCTGGGCCTAACCTTTATGTATCCTCTATGCTTCAAAATCAGGATCAAAAGCCTGTGTCTTCTAGCCTCAAGATCTGGATCACAGGTGTGCCCTCCATTTCTGGATTGTAGTTCATTGCAGATATAGTCAAGTTGACAACCGGAAAGAGCCACCACAGGCAACCATCTATGAGTATAACAGAATACCATTAGGAATCATTTCTCTCTGGGCCATCCAGCTCTTAGTTCCTGGCTATCCAAGCAGTGTCTGGAATGGATTCGCTCTCTCCTAGTGTGGGCCTCAAGTCATTGGTTGGTCACTTCCACAAGTGCTGAGCCATCATTTTCTTAGGACATCTTGCAGGCAGGACAGGTTGTAGGTTGAAGGTTTTGTGGCTGAGTTGGTGTCCCAGTCCCACCACTGGAAGCCTTGCCTGCTTCCAGAAGATGGAAGTACTGGCTCTGTATCCTCCCTAAGAGTCCTTGCTAAGGTCACCTTCATAGGTTCCAGGAAGTTTTCAATGCACTAGGTTTCCACATTGCCTCCTAAATGCTTTCTGCACCCGTATTCCAGTCATCTCTCCCTATACTCTTTCCCTCTTTTCCTCCCTCCTCCACCCAAGCTTTCCTGTTCTTAGCCCAACTCACCACCAGTTCACCAGCAAAAAATTTATTCAGCTTTATTCATAACAGCCAGAAACTGGAAACAACCTAGATATCCCTCCAGAATGAATAAAGAAAATGGGGAAAATTTACACAATGGAGTATTGCTCAACTGTTGTTTTTTATAGCATCATGAAATTTGCAGGCAGATGGATAGAACAAGAAAAAAAATCATCCTGAGGGAGGTAACCCAGACCCAGAAAGACAAACATGGTATGTATTCCCCTATAAGTAGAAATTAGCTGTTAAGTAAAGGATAGCCATGCTACAATCCACAGATCCAGAGAGGCTAAGTAACAAGGAGGGCTCTATGAAGGGATACATGGATCTTCCTGGTAAAGGGGAACCAGCCTTCCCATCAATTGCTGTGTTCTAGGTTTATGAATGGACTTGAGTCTGTAAATTGATCACGATTTTCACACTGCTGTGACTAATCTCAACCTTCTTCCATGGCTTTAAATGTCTAGGGTGGGTACTTATCTTGCTTTTCTTTCAATCAGGGTATTGGGGCTGGTGAGATGGCTCAGCGGGCAAAGGATTGCCACCAAGCCTGATAGCTACCACAGGAAGGTACTAGAAGCAAGCCTTGGAGCAGGTCCGCCAAGCAGCTTTCTTCCATGGTTCTTGTTTCTCTTTGACTCCTGTGTGACTGTCTTGTCTCTGCTCTGACTCCTCAGTGACAGACTGTCCCTTGGAAGTGTAAGTTGGCATAAATCCTTTCTTCCCCAGGGTGCTTTTGGTTGTGTTTATCCCAGCACTAAACCTTGAACTGCAGCATAGGATCTTACTATGATGTTCAGGTTGGCCCCAAACTCAGACTCAAGCAACCACCCTGCCTCAGCCTCCTGGGGAGCTGGGATTATACACAGACATGACTGTGTCCAGTTTTGCCCCTCTGTCTTTCTTTTAAAAGTGCCATGCCATGTCCATCAGCCAGCTACAGATTTCTATAAGTCACAGAATTCCATTTGCTATTCCAGTTGTGCAGGCTTTGCCTGCCTAGGTTCTGGGAGCAAAGAATCCCAGACTGAGAAATTGTGTTACTTAATATATCTCATCAGTGTGACAAAATACCTGCTGGAAACAAAAACAGAAAACATTATTATTTAGCTCATGGCTAAGGAATTTTGTCAGCTGAGCCTTGGGATAAATACCTGAACTTCTGGAGTTTCAGCACTTAGGAGGCAGAGGCCGTGGGGGTCTTAAGGCTGGTCTAGACTACAGGTCATCAGTCCATCATGACAGAGAAAGCATAGTAGAACCACCTTGTTGGTGGTGGCAGGATCCTGTAGCTGCTGCTTCTCACACAGCTATACCACCAAGGAAAGAATGTGCACTGGAAGCAGAGCAGGACTATGGTCCCACAGGACCGCCCCCTGGTGACCAATTTCTGCTAAGACAGACCCTGGAAGTTTTTCAAAAACAGTGCCACAATCAGGAAACCGAGTTTTCAAGTACAAGAGAAAGTAGGAGATATTCCACATTCAAATCATAACAACAGCATAGTACCATAAAGAACAGTGCTTGCTTGCTTGGTTTTCCCTCACGGTACTAGAGACAAGGCCAAGATCAAGGAA
Source organism: Apodemus agrarius (assembly GCA_964023405.1). Taxonomy (NCBI): domain Eukaryota; kingdom Metazoa; phylum Chordata; class Mammalia; order Rodentia; family Muridae; genus Apodemus; species Apodemus agrarius. Next base: position 130,446,091 of record OZ030010.1, read on the forward strand.
GGTGTCAGCAGGGTTTGTTTCTCCTGACACCTCTGTCCTTGACTTACAGACTTGCAGGTTGCATTTTCTTCCTGTCTGTTCACAAGGTCTTACCTCTGTGTCTGTTAGGTTCCTAAACACCCCACTCCTTTCCTTTCTTCTCAACTTTCTCTCTGTGAGACATCATCTTACCTTAGCTAACTGTGTTGTTGGGATTGCAGGCTCCTTAATCAGTCACCCCAATTAGACAATCTCAGTCTCTTCCTCCAACACCTCTCTGTTTTTGTTTACTTATGTATTTAATTTCTATCTATCTATCTATCTATCTATCTATCTATCTATCTATCTATCCATTCATTCAAGTTTGAAAACATAGGTAGAGACAGACATGGGAATCTAGCATAGCCCAAATTGGCCTCAAACTCAATAGATAGTTTAGGATGGCCTCTCAGCTCTACCTCCCAATAGGTGTATGAGATTTCACTTAGCCTTCTTTCTTTTTGTGTGTGTGTGTGTGTGTGTGTGTGTGTGTGTGTGTGTGTGATGCATGCCTGCTGGTGCTTGTGTCCACACATTTAAGGAGACCCACAGAGCATGTTGGGTACTGTTGCTCTGGCACTTTCAACCTTATTCTCTCTAGACAGGGCTTCTCACTGAACCTGTGGCTCATCTGACAGACAGCAAGCCCTATTAATCCCAGAGTCTCTGTCCCCTACTTCAGTGGGGATGCAAGTACTTGTAGCTACACTCAGATGATTTAGACTGGTTTTAGGGGTTAAAAATCTGGTCCTTGTGCCTGTATATAAAGTTCTCTCATACACTGAGCTATCTCTTGAGCACCATGGATTCACCATTCATTTGTTGGTTTATTATTTTTGAAATAAGGTCTCACTATGTAGTACAGGCTGAAATTTCTTGATCCTTTCTTCTTAGCAAAACAACTTGATCCAGTAAACAGACTATAGTCTGTGTGGGTCTCTTACCACATTTTGTAAGCATACTACCCTTATAGCATTAGCGTTTACCCTAATGACCTGGATTAGCTTAAATGACTATTTAAACACCCTATTGCTTGGCTAGGTATAGCGGCACACACCTTTAGTTTAGCACTTGCAGATGCAAGATCTCTGTAAGGTAGAGGTCAGCCTGGTGTACATAGCAAGGTCCAGGCCAACCAGGGCTACATAATAAGACCCTGACTAAAAGAGGGAGGGAAGGAGACAGGGAGGTAAGAGATACAGAGGGGCGGAGGAGAGGAAGAGAGGAAGGAGGAGGGGCAAGGTGAGGGAGAGGGGGAGAGAGATAGAGATGCAGACAAGCATTGAGATAGTGAGGTTAGAGACCCATGTGGTTGGGGGAGGGACATTTCAACCCATAACATGACCTCAATAACAGCTGGTGTACCTGCTCAGAGTTATTTCCTGGTGAAGGGATGTCTCTGCACTTTCTTGGGGAGCAAGACCAGGTGGTGGCTCACCTGACCTCACACTAGAACTTTCCACATCCTCGCATTATGCAATTTATGACTCCTTCCCCACTCTGTAATCAGCTTTGGCGTGTCCACTTCAGTAATTGTAGGCTGTTTGTTTTCCCTCCTGCCCCATCCTTAACTTCAAGTAGCTACACAGAAAAATTTTAATGCCTTTAGGTCCTTACCAGGCAACTAAAGACTGAGTGACAGGCAAGAGCTCCTATGTCAATGACTCCTCCCTGCTTAGTCGAACCTCAACTGAGCGTTCTGGGGTTCTAGTCTAAATCTCAGCCTCAGTCACAGGCCCACACTGCTCCTTCTCTGTCACACTCAGAGAAAATAGCTAAGAAGCCACTCATGATGGAAAACTCTCAGGGATCTTCAAGAAGAAGTAAACTTGAAGCTCAGAGGAACTTGTGGGTGAGGTGACCTTTAGCCTCATGTTTGAGGTAGTGTAGCTCTGAGACAAGGCTTTGGGTAATGAACCTGGTTACACAGTTGCTGGTCCATTGCCAGCTCTTTCTTTCCCCTACATCTCCCCACTTGAGCCTTGCTGGCAGTCACACCACTGTCTCCCACTCATCCCCTGTCTCCTGGTCTCCACCCTCTTGCTGGACATCCATTTATCTTCCTAGTTTTCACTTTACTGGCTCCCAATCTGTTTAGACCCAAGCTGCTGTTATACCCTCTAACCCCTTGACCTCTATAGCCCAATAACTGTCAAGGTCCCACACTAGGGCACAGCCTGTCCCACATGATCTCTTCTCTCTCCTCTCCCTCCTTCCCACTCTCTGTTTCTTTCTTACCTGTTTCTATGTCCCTCTGTCTTTGTTTATCTGTCTGTCTGTGTCTATATCATTTCCTTCCACTCCCTATGCACTACCCCTGGGTGTTTGAGAGAAAGTGTCAATATGGCAATAGACAGCCCAAGCTAGGCTCAGACTCACTATGTAGTTGGCTGACTAGACCTCTAATTCTGTTTATCACACACACACACACACACACACACACACACACACACCATCCCTTTACAAGGATATGATCTTACAATTGCTCACTCTTTTTCCAGCTTATAATATAAAAATACTGGCCACCCAGATGCCCCAAGACTCCCAGGGACTTCAACCAAGGGGCACACATAGTTTAAGTCAAAAATGTGGCAGAGGAAGGCCTTGTTGGGCATCAGTGGGAGGAGTGGTCCTTGGTCAGGTAAAGGCTCAACAGAGGCCTGAACAAAGGGAAACCGAGGGGGGTGGAGTGTGTCGGGTAGAGGGGCATATACATGGAGGCAGGGGGAAGGAGGAGGGGGAGGGTTTGCAGGTCTTAGGGGAGGGGGGATATCAGGAAAGGTTTTACCATTGGCAATGTAAATGAAGATGATATTCAATAAAAAAATAAAAAGAAAAAATACTATTAAAACTTATTTGTATTCTAATGCTAATACTGTCTCCTCAAGACCATGTTACCCTAGAGAGTCCACAAGTAGACCTAAGTGATGCTATGTGACCTTTCCCCCAAGTTATTTCTGATAGGTGGATAAAGATGCCAACAGCCAATAGCTGGGCCAAAGAGACACAGGAGGGTTTTAGGGTTTCTGGGGGCCTGGGTAGGGAGTTGGAGGAGAACCATAGGGAGAGAGAAGGTGAGGAAGAAAGAGAAGCCACCATGGGTTAGGTGAGTCATGAAAATGCATCCTTGAGAAATGGCCAATTAAAGTTAAGAGCAGCCCAGATAAAACATACTAATAACTGGGGGTAATCGATAGGAAAGTAGATTATAATAGCATAGAAGGTAGATCTCTACCAAGCTTTGCCCTGTTTAAGGCCTATTGTAAATAATAAAAGTTATCATAATAATGATAAAGGCAGGATAGAAATCCAGGGTTGGGATTAAAAATTACTACAACACCTTGAGGTTTTAAGTCTCTGGTTGTCCCTCAAGGCCCTCCCCTGTCACTCTTACCTTTGTGATAATAGTGATTCCAGTACATAGGGAGTGATCAAAGCCTTTCTTTCTTCTGCCCTAGGTAGACCTCTTCAGCCCCTACTACCCTTTAGCTTCCTGCCCTGTTTGGTAGGAAAAGCCAAAATCTGCATAAGTCCCCCAAACACAGCAAAAATCATGTACTAAGGTCCAACATCTAGTACTCAGGAATCAATTTCTCTTTTCTTCTTTCTTCTTTCTTTTTTTTTTTGTATTAGTGCTACAGAAGCAAGCACATGTTATCATATGTGAGACAGGGTTTTCTGCTGTAGGCCAGGCTGGTCAGAAATTTACTGTATAGCTGAGAATGGCTTCAAATTTTTGGTGCTTCTCCTTTGACCTCAGGCTGTCAAGAGCAAGGGTTACAGATGTCTGCTATCACACCTGGCTTTCTAAAGAAACATGTTTCTGGAGCAAGGTTCACTGGGACTAAAGTCAAACTCATGATTTTCCTGCCTTGTCTTTCCAAATGCTAGAATTACTGTAGTGGGCACTACTATGTTCAGCTTTAAAATCAGTTGTTATAAACTAAGTATCAATGGATACCAAGAAATGATTTTATTGCTAGAACACTAACCTGCAGTATGGTAGGTAGACAAACACATAGAGAAAATATCTGTTGAACTATTTCTTTAAAAATGAAGAGACTGTTTTTTAAACTATACATTGGCTATATTTGAATCTATAGTTTTATTTTAGTTTTAAAAACTTCTAATACACTTTTAAGTAAAACATGATTACATTATTTTTACCCTTCTCTTCTCTTCCTTTGGCTCCTCCCAAGTCCATTCCCTTCAACTTCTTCCATGTATGTCTCCCCCATTCTCAAATTGATGGCCACCTTTTTTTTGATCATTGTTGCATATATATGTGTGTTTGTATATACATATTATAAATGACTGAGATGAATGTTTCTGTTGTTTGTGTGTATATGTGGTTTCAGGGATGACTATTTTGTATTGTATAACTAATTATAGAAGCTCATCCTCGGGAGTGGCTGACTCTCTTTCAGCAATCACCAGTCGCCTGTCCAGGGATTTGGCATTGAAAGACTTTTCCCTTGTGCATAATATCATGCATATTTTACGATATTATGTTTGTGCAGCCATTTCTAGGAGAGACTGTTTCACAGGATACTTACTGGTTCTTATAATCTTTCTGATTCCTCTTCTGAGATATCCCCTGAGCCATAGATGTATGAAGATTATGTAAACATATCCACTGGACCTGGCCTCCCCCTGATCATTGCTACCTCCATCATGCCCAGTTGTGGTTTGCTATGATGGTCTCCATTTGCTGAACAGAGAAGCTTCAATTGATGACAGGTAGTAGCTACACTTAGCTGTGGGTATAAAGAGAAGATTTAGAACATAGTTTGGGACTCTGCTGGTCTAGCAAAGTGATAGTAGTAGATTCTCTTCTAAGAGCCATGACCTCACTAACCCTGGGAAATTGGCTACATTTGCAGTACCAGGCATGGTTTTACTTCTGTTGAATGGAGCTTAAGTCTAATTAGCTATCTGTTGCTTACCACCAAATTGTAGGTACCTCTTACTGTACTTTTAGGATTATCTTGCCACATTGGTCATTGTGGTATCACAGCTGTGTAGGACTATTAATTTCTTCCCTTATTTAGCAACTTGCATATTATTTTATGGTCTCATAGAAGCTAGATGACAGGAAGGAGATTTTAAGGTTAGATCCAGCCTGAGTAATTTGTTATGTCTGAAATGTATATGGTACCTTCATCAATAGAGGTTCACCTTCAACTTCTGATAGGAAACCAGGAGCAACAGCTGGAATCTCTATCATTTTAAGAGTCATTTGGACTACCCTGACCAACTATTCTGAAGGAGATTTCTAATCCTGGTACTGGGGCTTTTGTTAGTCTATGGTTCTTGTGGGGGGCCATTGTCAGCCCTAGTGACATAACTTCCTTTAATATATATATGTATATATATATATGCATATATACACACACACACACACACACACACACACACACACATATATATATATATATATATATATATATGCATTTGTGTTATATACCACACACACATGGTAAATTTAAACCAATAGGAATTTGTATGTATTATATATAATTTTCAGTAAACACAAATCAGTAAGATTCTTTGACGTAGCTGGTGTGTGACGGCATGTGCCTTTAATTCCAGAATTTGGGAGGCAGAGGGAGGCAAAGGTCTGTGAGTTCAAGGCCAGCCTGGTCTACAAAGTGAGTTCTAGCACAGCCAAGGCTGTTTTACAGAGAAACTCTGTCTCAAAAAAACAAAAATATTTCTTAAGGTTTTACAAAACAATCTTGGTGTTATTTGTCCCTCCTCCTCTTGTGATGACCTCCCACAGTTGGAGTTCCCTCTCCGTTTCTTCATTTTCCACTTCATATCACCTATATTCTGCTATTCCCTTCTTAGCCTCCCCCCCCCCCAGCATTGTCCATTTATACGTCCCTGGTTTCCACAGCTTTCCTATGTTGTATTTGCACATGAAAAGACTGGAACTAAGAGCTTGAACCACAGATGAATATGAGAACATGTGCTGTTTGTCGTTCTGGGTCTGGAATAAATTACTCACTTTAATTTTTCTAGGTTCATTTTTTTACCTGAAATTTTGTGATTTTGTTATTCTTCACAAGTGAATACTATTACACTCTGTATGTGTACCATATTTTCAGGATTTATTTAACTGTTGAAGGAAATTTTAGGTTGTTTCCAGTTTTAGCTATTGGGAACAGAGCAGCAATGAACATGGCTGAGCAAGAATCTGGGAAGTAGATTGTCAGTCCTTTGAGCATATGCCAATGAGCATATAGCTGGGTGATATGGTATGTTACTTTTAGCCTTTGGAGGATTTTCCACACTGATTTCCAGAGTGGTTGCACCAGTTTGCAATCCCACCAAGAGTGGGATTCTTGGTGGGATTGCAAACTGGTACAATCTGGTCGTTTCTCTTTTTCCACAAAATTTCCAGCATTTTTTTTTAAATCTTAGCCATTCCCTGATTAGGGGGAGATGAAATTTCAAAAGTTTGCTTTTCCTTAATTTCTAAGAACAATTGTCTTGGGTTGCTATTGATATAACAAAACACCAGGACCAAGGTATTTAAAGAGAATGGGACTTGTTTGGCTTATATCTTCACATCACTGTTTATCATCAAAAGAATTCAGGAAAGGAACTCAAACAGGGCCAGAAACTGGAGTCAGGAACTGATGCAGAGGCCATGGAGGAGTGCTGCTTACTGGCTTGTTCACCATGGCTTGCTCCTGGTTTCTTGTAGAACCCAGGATAACTAGTCCAGGGATGGCACTACACACAATAGACTGGGCCCTTCCTCGTTGATTCCTAATTGAGAAAATGCACCACAGCTGGATTTCATAGAGGCATTTCCTCAATGGAGGCTCCTTCTTTACTGATGACTCTAGCTTAGGTCAAGTTTACACAAAACCAGCCAATACAACTGACCCCTTGTCAATTTGACACATAAACATATTACTATTAAGCCTCAACCCTTCTTTTATTATTCATTCCCAATATATCACATTAAAAACCTAACCCATGTGAAGGCTAATACAGTAGTACACACATCTGTGATCCCAGAACTCTTACAGAGAGATGGGAGGCAATGATGGAATGTCCAGAAGTGTGAGCCAGGCAGGCTGGCATCTGCAGCAGTGAGTAAGAAAAGCCCTGAACCGAGGTGAAAAGTGAGTCCTGACATTGAGTGCCATGGCCTGTACACTCCCACATTTACACATGTGAATTGAATGTATGCACACACACATAAGGGTAATAAATACATTTCAGACATAGAGTTAGTTTTTCTAAAAATAAATGAATGTGTACACATGTACTCATATACTGTTGAGATTGTATTACTTCTATTAATCTATTTTTGGAGAACTGAACATTTCTGTAATATTGACTGTTTTCTTGCTTGCTTACTTTCATGTGTGTGGTTTTCCAAGAAAGGGTCTCACTGTGTAACCCAGATTAGTTTAGAACTCCTGAATCTCATCCTCCAGAGAGGCAGGAATGCACCACCTTAGCTGGCTTTCAGTCTCCTTTTGCTTGTTTGTTGCTGTTTGTTTTGTTTTGTTTTGAGACAGAGATTCTCTGTATAGCCCTGGCTGTCCTGGAACTCACTTGGTAGACCAGGCTGGCCTCGAACTCAGAAATCCGCCTGCCTCTGCTTCCCAAGTGCTGGCATTAAAGGCGCGGACCACCACTGCCTGGCAAAGATTTTATTATTATTATATGTAAGTACACTGGAGTTGTCTTCAGACACACTAGAAGACGGCATCAGATCTCATTACAGATGGTTGTGAGCCACCATGTGGTTGTTGGGATTTGAACTCAGGACCTTTGGAAGAGCAATCAGTGCTCTTAACTGCTAAGCCATCTCGCCAGCTCTTCAGTCTCCTTTTAATGTAGGTTGTGATATTGAGGTTCATTAAATCCAGTGATTATAAGATCATATTCATTGAAATCCCCACACAGGACTCCATTGGCCAGGAAAGGAGGATGGGAGAATTGGGAGGCAAGAACTTTTGTTATGGTTGACATAGAAAGGGCAACCAGTGCAATGAGAGAAAGAGTTGGGGAGGGAGAAGGAGAGAAAGGGGGAAGGGGGAAGGGAGGGAGAGAGAGAGAGAGAGAGAGAGAGAGAGAGAGAGAGAGAGAGAGAGAGAGGAGGGAGGAGGGAGGAGGGAGGAGGGAGGAGGGAGGAGGGAGGAGGGAGGAGAGAAGAGCAAAACTCAAAACAACATAGATCCCACCAAAGGAATGGGTGTGAATGTGAATGGTCTTAGAGATAAAGGCTATACTTAGGCTCTGTCTAGCTTTGTATTTTTACAGCCTTCCTGGGTCCTTCCCCTTCTAGACACCGTTTTCTTCCTGATCTGTCCCGATAAGGAATAGCTTCTCTTAGGTAGGCTCTTTTTAACTTCAGGCTAGCAGTTTGCAAATTTAATGATTGCATCATCTTAGGAGTTGGGTGGGGGGCATCCCTAGTGGAAAGGAGAAGTCCCTTTTTAAAGTGATCAGTGCCTGTTTACCAGCCCAACCCAAATTCCCACTGACCCTCACTCCCTGGCACTTTTATCTGGGTCAGAATGATGTATGTGTTTGTGTGAATGTATGTCACATGTGTTCAGTTGTTCCTAGAGGCCAGAAGAGAGTGCTGGATCTCCTGGAACTAACAGGACCAGTGGTCTGTTTGCTGGGAACTCCTCTGAAAGAACAGAGAGGGCTTTGAACTGCCGATTCATGTCTCCAGCCTTGTCTCTCTTCATTCTTGGTGAGAATCTCCTTAAAGCAAACATACAAAAAACTTTTACAGGACCATATGCATACATTTAGATTAAGAGTCTCATTGAAACAAGTTTTCCATTTAGTCTTGAAGAGAACTATTTTTGGAGCCCAAGTGACAGTATAGACTCTTGGCAGTCTGTTGATTGGGCCACATATTCCAGGGTTGGTTACTTGGCAAGGTGCACTTTTCTACAGGATTTGTTTATTGCTGTTTTTGTTTGTTTGTTTGTTTGTTTCCTTGCTTGTTTTGGATTTATAATATAATGACAGCATTTCATTCTTCCCTTTCCTGCCTCCAACACCTCCCTTGTATCCTCCTCCACCTCTGTTGTCTTACAAATTCATGGCTTTAGGCTGGAGAGATGGCTCAGTGGTTAAGAGCTCTGACTCCTCTTCCAAATGTCCTGAGTTCAATTCCCAGCAACCACATGGTGGCTCTATAGTAGGATCTGATGCCCTCTTCTGGTGTGTCTGAAGACAGCTACAGTGTACTCATATAAATGAAATAAATAAATCTTAAAAAAATTGATAGACTTTTTCTTTAATTATTGTTGTATGTTTAATTGTAAATGCAGAAATATTATCAAGTATAATGTTACTTTTATGTATATTTTTAGGGCTGCCCATCTGGTATTGGTATGCTTTTCCCCAGGGAAAACTATTTCTCCAGTTCTCAGCACTCCTTGATTGTCGGTATTTCTTTGTGTAGGCCTGAGGCCTCGTGGGCTTTCCTCTTTCCACAGTCAGTTCATGCTTAGACAGCCATGTTGGTTGGTGAGACTTCATGGGTGTGGCTTTCTAAAATTCTAGGAAAATCTTTGGCTCTTAGAATCTTTCCTCATCCTTACTTATTTTTAATTTTACTTTCGATATTATAATTCTGACATTTCTCCCTTCTCTTCAAATTCTTCCTATATATCCATTCCTACTCTCTTTAAGATTTATTATCTTTCCCCCATAATTGTTATTGCATGCATATATGGTTAGCCCTTAAAACATATAGGTAGCCTTACAGGACTGAGCAGGTTATGTTTAGGAATACATACATACATATATATATATATATATATATATATATATATATATATGTGTGTGTGTGTGTGTGTGTGTGTGTGTGTGTGTGTATGTGTGTGTGTGTTTAGATTTATGTAGATTTATGTGTATGAATGTTTTACTGGCGTGCATATTATGTGTGTGCCTGGTGCCCATGACAGTCAGAAGAGGGTATTGGATCCCCTGGAACTAAAATTAGGATGATTTTAGCCACTATGTAGGTGCTGAGAATCAAACCCAGGTCCTCTGCTAGAGCAAAGTACTCTTAACTGCTGGGCTATCTCTCCAGCTCTCTTGCTTATTTTGAGATATGATCTCATACAAGCTCAGGCTAGTCTCAAACTCACTATGTAACTAAGGATAACCATGAGTTTCTTATCTTTTTGCCTCTACATCCTGAGCATTGGGAATTCAAGCATGCACTATCATGCCTGCTTTTTGTGGTGGTAAGGATTGGACCTGGGGCTTTATGCACACTAAGCTAGCACTCCCAGCCCATTTTCATGGTTTTCATTGAGGAAGAAAAGGTTTCACTCTGTAGCCCAAGCTGGCCTGGAATTAACTGTGTAACCATGTTTGGCCTTGAGTTCTTGCAATCCCCCTACTTTAGCTTCCCAAGGGGTGGAGTTATAAGCATAAGCCCTACATCTAGCTAGCCAAGTGAATTTTGGAGGAAATTTTGTGGACTGTATGTACCATGTAAAGAGTTTTGTTTCCATATTGATTAAAAGTGGAGGTACCTCTAGGACATTGCTGATATGTGTGTGTGTGTCACAGAATCTGAACAGCAATAAAGAGAAAAAACTCACATCTTCCTTGTTGGCTACTCAGACCTTCAGTGAGATTTTTACTTCCAGGGTTAACACTGCCTTCAGAACATCCATACAGGCTACTTCACATTAGTATATCTTTTTTTAAAAAAAGATTTTATTTATTTTATGTATACTAGTACACTGCAGCTGTCGTCAGACACACCAGAAGGGAGCATCTGATCCCATTACAGATGGTTGTGAGCCACCATGTGGTTGCTGGGATTTGAACGCATGACCTCTGGAAGAACAGCCAGTGCTCTTAACCACTAAGCCATCTCTCCAGCCCCTCAAATTAGTATATCTCAAGCCATAGGCATAGGGGATGACTTGGCTGTTTACCTTAACACCAGATAGTTGTTTAAGGATTTTATGTGTGTGCTTGTACATGTTCATGTACACGGGTGGACATGTGTACATGCGCATGCAGATGACTTTATGTACCTGTAGAGGCCAGAGGTCAACTTCTGATGTTGCTCCTCTAGAGCCCTGTATTGTTTTGAGATGGGTTCTCTGACCCGGACCTGGGTCACAGTGACTAGTGTCAGCTGATTGGCCACCATCCCCAGGGATATATCCAATCTCTGCCATCTCAGAGCTTGAATTACTAGCATAAACTTTCATGCCCAGCCTTTACCTGGGCACTAGCAACCAAACATGGATCCTCTTGATGCACGGCAAGCTCTTTACTGACTGAGCTATCTCCTCAGCCCTTATTCATGCTTTTTGAAACCTGGCCTATATAGCCTAAGCTGGCCTGGAATTGCTAAGTGTCCCAGGAAAGATGGCCTCAACATTTTCATCAATCCTCCTGCTGAAGACCACATCATGTTGGGATTGCAAGCATGCACCACTAAACGTGGCATTTATTATTTCTGACACTAGGGCACTGAAGTAAGGGTAAGAAGGTATAGTGGAGCAGAGTGGCCCCAAATCAAAAGCCTTCATTCTTTCTCAGGTACTAGCACTCTAAGAGGGGTCTGGAAGGAGTTAACATGGGATTTATCATTTTCTATTTAGACAAGCCAAACTCTTGATGACAAATATCATCCCATAATACTCAGGGAATAGATTGTGGGAGAGGAAGGACATCAATTTTAACGTTTGTCATAAACTAGTAGAAGAAATAACTCAGGCTTGAGGGCCTGGCATCTACATGGAGGCTCAGATGATCTCACCCATTTCTCACTTCTAGAAACCTCATGTGTATCAGTTTAACACAGTGCACATCAAAGTACTGTAGACCAGGTGGCTTAAACAATGCAAACTTGTTTTGAAATAGATTCCTGTTGTGTGACCCACGGTGGCCTTCAGCTCACTGTGGGGCTTAGATTGCCTCAAACATATAATTTTCCTGCTCTGGGTTCCTAAGTTCAGGCATTATAGGCACAAGCCACTATACCTGGTGTGGTGGTTTGAAATGCTTGGCCCAGGGAGTGGCAATATCAGGATATATGACCTTATTGGGGGAAATGTGTCACTGTTGGGGTGAGATCCTCCTCCTAGCTTCCTGGAAGTCAGTCTTCTCCCAGCAGCATTCATATGAAAATACAGCATTTTCAGTTCCTCCTGCACCATGCCTGCCTGGATGCTGCCATGTTCCTGCCATGCTGATAATGTACTGAACCTCTGAACCTGTAAGCCAGCCCCAATTAAATGTTGTCCGTTATAAGAGTTGCCTTGGTCATGGTGTCTCTTCACAGCAATGGAAACCCTAATGAAGCCACCTGACTAGAATTTATTTTTGTACATATGGGATGTCCAAAATGAAGGTCTGAGCCAAGGTGGTCTCTCTATAGACTTGTTGTGGTTTGTCTCCAGACAATCTTCTCTGTGTATGGATCTGTGCCCTACTTCTCTCTCCTCACCTGTTGCCAGACAGGGCCACCCTAATGCTTTCCAGAATCTCCAAATAGAGCCAGAGTTTGAGACTCATCTACATTTGATTTTGAAGGAACAAAATTCACCCTTTAAACATATGGGTAATCATTCCATGTCTGGGAATTCCAAAAGAGCTCATCGGATGCTGGGTGCCTTCTAGGCTAAGCTATGCATGCTAAAACCCCAAAAGCCTGTCTCTAAAAGTAGTAACTGTTTGATCTTTAAAGCTGTGTGAATTTTTGTTCACTAGACCTAGTGTAGGTAGATGTACAGACAAATGATGCTGTGGGCCTGGATTCCTCCATGTCCTGCCCTCAGGGCTTTCTCCCCCACGTACTTTGCAGGGCTTTTCTTCCACACATTTTCCACCAAAGGGCCCTTGGCATTTTCTCTGTAGAAATTGAACTGGATTAGGATGAGAACGTTTGCTTAGACTTTGCACCTACTTCTTTTGTAGAACCTTCTAGTTTGTATGACTGAAATGCTGCATTTTATCATTTTATTTTCGCAATATGGTCTTGTGTAGCCCAGTCTGGCCTCAAACCCACTGTGTGGGTGAGACTGACTTTAAAGTGTTGCTCTTCCTGTCCCTGCCTCCTGAGTGTCAGAATTGCATGTGTTTGTCATCATATTCAACATTGTGACTGGTATTTCTTTTTAAGAAACTTTGATAACCAGTTGGGAACATAGCACAGGCAGGTCTCTTGAATTCTTCCTTTAGCTAGCCTTTCCCTCATAGGAGAGCTACACATCATATAATTGTAGATTAGCATTCAAACAAAGAGAGTAACAGTACAATGGTTGTATCAATTTTTCCACTCTATCTCACATGTAGATAGATCAGCAGGTATACCACATTCAAGATACGTTTTGGACAGGCTGACTCATGCCTGAAATCTCAAGATTATTTGAGAGTTTGGGGCCAGCATACACTGTGTATTAAGTTCTAGGCCAGTTCAAACAAACACAAAAACAAAACAAAGCACTTCAAAAGTCGATGACAAATAGGGGCTCTAATAAACTTTTTATAAATATTTTATGTACAGTTATATTCAAAGTCATGTTCATTTGAAATATTCAAAAAAATGTTCCGGTCTTAGTCACTGTTACTGTAAAAAGCCATCATGACCACAGCAACCTTTGTACAAGAAAGCATTTAGATAGAGGCTTCTTTATAGTTTCAGAGGGTTAGTCTATTGTTGTTGTTGTTGTTGTTGTTAATATTATAGTCGGGAGTATGGTGATACAGCATAGCCCTGGAGCTGAGAGCTTTACATCCTAATCTACAGGCAGCAGGTAGAGGACCTGGGCTGGGCATGGGCTTTTGAATGTTTGAAGCCCACCTCCAGTGATGTACTTCCTCCAATAAGTCCACACCTACTAATCCTTCTAATTCTTCTCAAACAATGCCCTCTCTGATGACTAAGTATTCAAATATATGAGCCCATGGAGGGCATTGTTATTCATACCACCAAACTGTTAATTTTCATTTTTAATTCTTAATTCAGATGGTTCAAGATGTCTAAAAAGTTGCTTGAAGAATGGCGACTCACAGCTATCCGAGGCAGAAGTATCAACACAATTCTGAAGCTACCCTGTGGTACAGGGTGAGGTGTTGTCTTAAAACAAATAAACAATAACAAAAGCAAACCAAATCTGGCATGTTAGTATACACTCATTAATCCACATTGTCTGGGTCCCATAATGTGAAATTGAACTCAACTGGACCTCATATTGATTTTCACTTCCCCTGCTCTTCGCTGTGTTTGTCACAGATGCCTTTTAGCATCTGATAATGCCTCATACGCTTCGGCTACTTGCTAGTATTTTCTATTTCTACTTTATTCTTAGTAATTTTATCCAGATGCTTCTTTAGTGCCAGTTTCAAACATGGCTTTGTTTATTTCACCCCGAGTCAGTGTATCCTGTATCTCAGGCTGAGCTTTGAACTCATTACATAGTTGAGGGTAACCTTTAGCTTCTCACTCTCATGCCTCCATCTCCTGGGCATCTGTGTTTGTTTGTTTCAGTGGTGGGGATAAAACCTATGGTCTTGTATGTGTTGGTCAGACAGGATACATTTGAGAAACATCCCTAGCCCAGGCCATGACTTCTTGCATCCTCAGATTGCATAGGAAGAAAGCAGTTCCGGGAGTACTGGGAACTCATTTATAAGGATATTAATCTCACTGAGGAAAGTAATACCTACAAATTCCACAGGCTTCACTTCCTTATCATGTCTCATTGGTAACTTTCTTCTGAATTATAATCTTGTACTTATTGCTAATTTATATGCAGGAGTAGACTGGAAAATGCTAAGAATCTTATCATCAGGTTGTTATTCTCCAAGTGCTATTGTATGTAACCTTCTTATTCCTATGACATCATACTTTGAATGGAGACATTGTTTTGCCTTCCGCTGAGTGAGATACAGTGGCCTCTTAAATTCTCCAGCATGGAGATATAAGGCTCAATGAGCCTAACCTCCAAATAAACATATTCCCATAGGTGGGTCCGGCAATAGGCAAGAATATACCTAGTCTCAGTATGTATCCAGTAAAATAAAATTCAAAACCCATCATGTTGTCCAGGTCTCTATAGCAATATGGAAAAAATCACCATCATTTTTTGTTACAATAGCAATTAAAGAAAAAAGCTCATGTGAGGGGCTGGTAAGATGGCTCAGTGGGTAAGGACACTTGCCACCAAGCCTAACCACCTGCATTCCATCCTCAGAACCCACGGTGAGAATAAATTCCTTCAAGTTGTTTACACACACACACACACACACACACACACACACACACACAGAGAGAGAGAGAGAGAGAGAGAGAGAGAGAGAGAGAGACATAGTGAATGAATGAATGGATAAATGGATCAATGTAAAAAAAAACTTTAAAGGCACTAAGAGCATATTGTCACCATGTGTAGTATTGTAAATGTAGCAATTAGTGTTCTAAACTACTACTCTTCTAGGACATAGCCATAGTTACTTGTCCTAACTACATGCAAAGTTTGAATATTCTAGCCTGGTATTATACCCTCATTGGTATCTGCTATGCAATCTGGATTACTGCATCCATTCTTCGGATTACAAATAGACAGTTCCATGGCCAGCAAAATGTCTCTGTGGGCAAAAGGTACCTGCTTGCCAACCCTGATGATCTGAGTTCAATTTCTGGGACCCACATAGTGGAAGGAGAAAACCAACTCTTATTTATCCTCTGACCTCCAAGGAGGACATGCAGCATATGTATTCATGTGTATAATTATCACACACACACACACACACACACACACACACACACACACACACACCACAAAAAATAATAGCAAAATGCATTTGAAAATGTAATCTCTAGTTCAGCCACCAGATGGCAGAGCTGCACAGGTTTAAAAAATTTTAATAGCATCTGTAACAAAAGTGTGTAACTTTTTCATAATACACAAAAACGAAAGATCAAATTCACTAGATATATGCTACCTTGGATAGAAACTCACAATACTGCGTTAGTTTCTTCACATTATTTTGCATTTATTTTAATGTAATTAAAAAGTTTAAATATATACTTACCTTCACAATATCTTGTTTCTACTCTGTAACAAAATCTTGTGAAGGTCTTTTCAAAATACTAAATATTCTTTTATGACATTCTTTTTATTTTCTTCCTTTGGAAATTTCATATATGTAAATAGTGTGCTTTGGAAATATTTACCCTTAATTCCTTCCTCCTGACCCCTCAGGGAACCCCAATTCCCTCCTCCAATTCTCAAGTAACCCAAACTGAGCATGCCCCTCCTTCCTTATTTCAATTTTTTACCTTTATTAATTTATTTTAAATGAGGCTGAGGTGGAATATGCATATGCCACAGCACAAGCATAGTGGTCAAAATGCAACCTGGGAAAGTGGTTTTCTCCTACCATTTTATGGATCCTGGGGGTACCATTCAGGTTATCAGACTTTGCGGCAAGCCCATTACCCTCTGAGCCATCTGTCACCTCACTCCCTTTTTAAAAATATGCTTTTATTAAGTCTTAAATTGTGTGTATATATTTGTATCTGTGCACATGGGTGCGGTTACCAGAGTAAGCCAGAAGGGTTAGCTTCCCTGGAGCCGGAGTGAAGGAGAATTTTGAGCTATCCAGTATGAGTGCTTGGAATTGATCTTGTGGATACTCAGAATTGAGTTAGGGTCCCCTGGAGCTTGGGTCCTCTGCTTAATTAACCACTGAGCCATTTCCCCAGGCCACTCCCCTTTTGAGACAATGCCCTAGGTAGTCCAGGCCAGACTCACTGTGTAGCTGATCTTGAGCTCCTAAGCCTCTTGCTTCCATTTTTGCAAGTGCTAGAAATATAATCATGAGGAACCGTGCTTGGCTCTAGGGCATTATTTTCTAATGCTTAATTATTACTATTTTTTTAAAGGTCTGTGATATAGGTTGGTGGTGGAACCCTTACAAGCACAAGGCCCTGGCTTTATCCCCTGGAATCCAGAGGAAGAAAACCATATAGACAATATGTAAATTGGCATGTTTAAATTGTTTTGCATGTCAATAATGAACTCCTTGGCTTAATGTACTAATTACTAATAGAAGGATTGTAAGGACAATGTAATTTTTTGACTGGGGCATGCATTTTCAAGTTGTTTTTCAGAGAGACAAAGATACTCCTAGCAGTCCTGTGAGAGGATGTTGTGCATGCTCTCTCACTTGCAATATTATTTTAACTTTGGAAGTTTGGAAGCTAAAAAAGCAAATTGCACCTCTTCAACAATCAAGGCTAAAGGGAACACCAGGCCTACATTTTTGTTACTTTCTATTCTCATGTTGGAAGGCCATGAGGGCGGGCCAAAAACAATCTAAACTGTTAAGCCAGTAGTTATGGAGAAGAGCTGCAGAGGGGGGAATGGGTTAGCACAGGATCAGTGACTATTGATAAGCAAGTTCTCCCTGAGCTCCTGAGCTACTGTGTTTCTTTGTGTGTGAAGGGAGGGGCACAGGGCACTTGCAGCCCTATCTCTGATTCCTACATTCTGAAAAGGACACATTTAGCTCCTGCATTCCTCTCTCCCAGACTGCGATTTGGAACTCTGAGGTTTACCCATACTACTTCTTCTCTCACCACACAACAGGACTACAGGTGCCCACGGACACCCAGAACCAAGGTAAGCTTATTGGAAATGTAAATACAGAAGTGATTTCTGTCCCCTGGATAGAACTGGGCCCATCTTCTTTGCTTGCATAGAATTGACAGCATATCTTATTGCGAATGCCTCATTGAGGAGCAATTAGAATAAACTAGGAAGTCTTTCAGCTGATGCACATTTTTAACTGGACCTTTGGGTGCCTCCAATGGACTAAACTTAGGCTTGCCTCTAAGGAAGGTACCAGGCTCCTGTGGTTTCTGAAGTTATCCTGAGATAGTGATTCTGAGTTCCTTGTTTCATGTCAATGAAAATTAAAGGTACAGACTCTTATAGGAGTATGCATAGCAGAAACAGATTTTATTAAGAATTATCTAAGAAGTAAAAGATGGAGGGAAATTTAGATAACTCCTTAAACTAGGAAGGGTTTCCAAGAAAATAAAGGCATCGATCTCCTTTGTCTGGGGATTTTTATACAACCATGGCAGAAACTGGACAAAGGTTGTGGTAATCTCTGCTGAGATCAGCTAATTATGTGGGCGATCATAGACCAAGTGTAGGGCCCTTATGCTCTATACACGTCCTCATGGCCCAATTTCTGTTCAGATACTGCCCATCTTGTTAGTGGTAGTGGAAGCTCTTCCTATTCATCACTGAGAGGCTTTGTTAATTATTGACCTTGACTGTATGCTGTTAGTCATTTAGCCAACTTTACTACCCTCTGAACTTGGAGGTGTCTTGTATTATTCTAAGTTCTTTTCAGTCTCACATATACATAACCAGCTTGGGGATTTCCCTCAGCAGAGAGCTAACTCTATCCATCATAGCTGCCAAGATAGAGCTGTGCTGTTTCTTGATTACATCATATTTGGCTCCTCAACTATGGGGGTGTAAGGTGCCCTTTTAAGCAGAAGCTTCTTAGAAGCCATCCCGGTGCATTCTAGAGGTCTGCATTGGGTTTGTTTTCTCTTGCAGTTTAAGAATTAAGAGGCAGTTAAAAAAAATCTCAAACTTGACACACAGGATCAGGGAGAATCTCAGACATAGCAGATAAAGTGAACAGATGAAAATTACCTTTATTAAAGGTGAAAAAGCATCCACACATGCATCCACACACTCACATACAGACATGTACACACAGATACAAACAGAGGCACAGACCTCCCCTGCAAAGTATGGGATGCCGAGGAAGTTGAAGACACATTTTTCCTGGAGGTCTGGGGGTTTGAAGGGTCTTTAGTAGGCTTAAAGGTAAGTCCTTTCCCCGTAATTTAGAGTTGGTCAATGTAAATGAAGAAAGGGAAGCTGGATGGCCCACTGCTTTGGGTAAATGTGTCCTGATCCAGCCTGAACTAGTCTGCTGGCAGGACCCCTCTGACAGGAGAAGATGCCTGACCTTGTTTTAAGCTGTCAAGCCTTTGTTTCCATGAGGAGGGTAAGGAAGAAGCCAGAAGTTTGTCATCTTTATTATCTACCTGTGGCCTTTTTCCTGTCTGTACCCTCATCAGGGATTGAAATCCTAGTTCCTCAGTTCTTACTTCCAGTTTAGTCTGTTATAATTAACTGCATTAGGCACAAGAAGGTAAAACTGAGTGGTAGTTGTCCACCTCGCCACACTTGAGAGACAGAGGCAGGAGGGTTTCTAAGTTGAAGGCCAGCCTGGTCTCAGCCTAGACTACAGACAGGGTTCCAAGACAGCCAGGGATACACAGAGAAACCCTGTCTTGAACCGACCCCCGAAGAAGAAGAAGAAGAAGAAGAAGAAGAAGAAGAAGAAGAGGAGGAGGAGGAGGAGGAGGAGGAGGAGGAGGAGGAGGAGGAGGAGGAGGAGACTATTGTTCCTCAAAGACTTTCTGGGTGGAGGGAGTAAAGCAGTCTTCTACCACTGGCCCAAGGCTCTGTTCTTCCTCTTATCAGTTTAGCTTAGTTATCTCATGCCCAAGTATAAGCCTTCTTATTTATTGTGGTGGTTTGAATTGGGATGTTCCCTGTAAGCTCATATATTGAATGTTTGCTTCCCAGTTGATGGGCTCTTTAGTAATAATTGAGTGCCATGGTCTTGTTAGAGGAGATGGGTCACCAGGGGTGGGCTTTGAGGTTTCTAAAAGCCCACCAGGTCCAGTCACTCTCTCTCTGTCTCTCCTCTCTCTTCTCTCTCTGTCTCTCTCTGTCTCTCTGTATCTGTCTCTCTCTTCCTCTCTATCTCTCTCCACCCCATGGATCAGGATGTAAGTTCTTAGCTATTGCTCTAGAATCTGCCTGCCACCTCTCTCCCCCAAAATGATGATCATGACTAATTATCTGAAAGTGTAAGTAAGCCCCCAACTAAATGCTTTCATCTATAAGTTGCCTTTGTCATGGTATCTCCTCACAGCAATAGAACAATAGCTAAGATATGCATCTTCCTCATGTTCCAGGCCTTGCTGTGTTATCCCATAATCCTCATTTTAATTGCAGCTTTTGACTTTATGTCAACACAGACGAACAACTCAGGGATTTTCCCACTTTCTTCCCTCATCTATTGAGAGTGAGCTCTTGCATCATAACACAGCTCCTACCATCACTTTTCCTTAACTTTCTAAGCATCCCAAAGACAAGGGGAGAACTGTGGAGCTGACTATACTTTTAAAAGATTGCCTCTGATATGATTAGTACCATATGGGTCATCGGAGACTGGCATTGGGTCTGGAGGAATCTACTAAGGTGGGAATAGTTTTTCATACCAGCATCTTTCCCTTAATTGCTCTTGAAGAGTCTCACATGTTAGGGATCAAGGGGACACTGAGATGGAGTTTTTGGGGATAAGAAGTTTATTACAAAAGTTATTACCCAGGCATGGTGACACACACATGTTAATTCCATCACTTAAGAGGCAGAAACAGGCATATTTCTGTGTAATCAAAGCCATCCTGATACACATAGTGAGTCCCAGGCCAGCCAGGGCTACATAGTGAGACTCTGCCTCAAAAAATATACGAGTTATTGATGCCCTGGACACACAGACAGAACACAGCATGTCAGAGGATTTTAGGAGCAGAAATGGAAGTCTCTCATAACATTGTGAGCATGGGGGTGGTTTTACAACTTGAGCCTGCATTTAGACTTTTGATTCTCGGACAGGAGGCAGAAAAGGGGGGAGGGCAGCAGGCTGTGTAGCCATCAATAATCTCTTTCATATAAACTCATTTCCCCAGATGAGAAAGCTAGTCATCTAGAAGTCTATGAGCTAAAAGATCCACAGACAATGGCTCAGTGGCTTTTAGAAACCTCCATAACTGTGAGAGGAGAAGGACCTCTGTAGTTATTGTGGCCTGAGTAGCAGTTTGGTCTGAATTCTAACGAATTCTAACATTATATTCCTGCAGCTATCAGTCAATTTCACAAGTAATTATGGGAGAACAGAACACATAGTTCCCATCTAAATCTGCTTATATATCAAGTACATTCACTTTTCTTCCCCCTCATTTGAGATGCACCTTTGAGGTGTTTGAGTCACAAAAACATGTAGCTGATAAATTCCTGGGGGGCCCACGAAGTGGTGGTGACCCACACCTTTAATCTCAGTACTTGGAAGGCAGGAGCAGGCAGACCTCTGTGTTCAAGGGCAGCCTGGTCTATAGAGTGAGTTCCAAGACAGCCAGGGCTACACAGAGAAACCCTATTTCTAAAAGCAAAACAAACCAAAATAAACAAACAAACAAACAAACAAATAAATAAATAAATAAACCATCCCCGTGGGGGCTATTGAAAGTTGTGAGGACTCATTGGGGGATGAGTGTTCCATGAGACATAATTTCACAAGACACAGTAGATAAAGTCTTATAGGCCAAGACCTGAGATGTGAGGGATAAAACAAGGGTTCAGGAATGACACAACCTGGACAACCCCAAGTCCATTCTTCCCATTCCTGTCTACTCACATAGTAGATTTCTACCCACAAGAGTTGTGATGAGAATTAACAACCCAGACATCTTGGCCAGGAAGCAAGGATTCAGAACATGGGTTCGAGGCCACAGGAAGCCATATAGCAAAGGCCCACATTCACCTCTGATCCCTTATTGCCAATGTCACATGTGTCGTAGGTAAGGCGCGGGCATCTAGGGGTTCCACCAAGTTTATTCCATGGGACAGATGAAGAATTGTACAACCTTAAAATAAGACCCATGCAGAGACAGCTAAGTCAACAGACTAGATGGCAGTTATAGCCACTAACAACAGGAAAGGAAAGGGACAGGTGGAGCTCTCAAGGGCTACAGAGGCAGAGGCTGTGAAAGAAGCTGCTGTCAGAAAGCAAAGGAGGCAGGAGATCCTGAGGGCCACAGACACAGAGAACAAGTGGCCATTACCCCAAAGTGAAAACTCCAGTTGGAGCTCATGGGGCCCTAGACACAGAAGGTGGAGAAGCACCAACCAGAGAGAGCAACAAGACCAAAATCAGCAAATCTTATTAGGACAGATATACAGATCCCATCAAGGGGGTGGGGAGAGCTCCAGAGATGGGAATCTTCCTGAAGACTCTGTGCTAGACTCCTTCTAGGCTCCCTGGGACTCAGCACTTTCCAGTTCTTTCCCTTTCTCTTTTGTGTTACTGCCCTCTAGTCATTAGCACTTTGTAACAGTCCTAGCTTTTAACTGTTGCTAGGAGCAACCTCTCTTAAAGGGCCAGTCCCTATTTTTTAAATTAGTTCCAGTTCCCCTGATCTTCCTCTATTCCCCTTTCTCAGAGATTAGGGATTGGCACCCACTGCCATTGGAGATGGGGAGAATAACCACTCTGGCTACTTCCCTATGAGAGGAGAAAGTGTTTTATGGTTTCACATAGAAAGAGGAGGGCTCTTAGGTGGGTCTTTAGGACCAAGATAGATGACCATTATAGAACATGGCTGTGGATGGCTGCATAGATTCAGAGTGCAGGACAGCCATTTGACCTTGTAGATAAGCCTGGTGATATCCTGTGGGTACAAGGTGGATATTCCAGATTACTGTACTTTATCCTGTGACAATGATGGCTGGAAATTTAGTTGCCTCACTTGATTGGGAAGCATGGGCAGTTAGAACACAGGATTTTATATTATAGTTAGAGAAGGTATTTTCCATAGAGCAGAGGTTCTACAACCGTCAAAGATATGTTTTTTTCTTTTCTTTTTCTTTTTTCTTTTCTATATTCTTTGCTTGCATTCCAAATGATTTCCCCTTTTCCGGTTCCCCCCTCCCCATAAGCCCTCTTCCCTCTTGTTCCCCAATCAACACCCTCCCACTTCTCTGTCCTGGCATTCCCCTACATTGCTGCATCAAGCCTTTCCAGGACCAGGGCCCTCTCCTTCCTTCTTCTTGGGAATCATTTGATATGTTAATTGTGTCTTGAGTATTCAAAGCTTCTGGGCTAATTAATATCTACTTATCAGTGACTGCATTCCATGTGTATTCTTTTGTGATTGGGTTACCTCACTTAGGATGATATTTTCCAGTTCCAACCATTTGCCTAAGAATTTCATAAATTCATTGTTTTTAATTGCTGAGTAGTAAGTATTCCATTGTGTAAATATACCACATTTTCTGTATCCATTCCTTCTGAGGGACATCTGGGTTCTTTCCAGCTTCTGGCTATTATAAATAAGGCTGCTATGAACATAGTGGAGCATGTGTTCTTATTGCATGCAGGGGGATCCTCTGGGTATATGCCCAGGAGTGGTATAACAGGGTCCTCCAGAAGTTTCATGCCCAGTTTTCTGAGGAACGGCCAGACTGATTTCCAGAGTGATTGTATCAGCTTGCAATCCCACCAGCAGTGGAGGAGTGTTTCTCTTTCTCCACATCCTCACCCACACCTGCTGTCTCCTGAGTTTTTAATCTTAGCCATTCTGACTGGTGTGAGGTGAAATCTCAGGGTTCTTTTGATTTGCATTTCCCTAATGACTAATCATGTTGAACATTTCTTAAGGTGCTTATCAGCCATTTGAAATTCTTCAGGTGAAAATTCTTTGCTTAGCTCTGTACCCCATTTTTAATAGTGTTATTTGGCTCTCTGGAGTCTAACCTCTTGAGTTCTTTGTATATATTGGATATTAGCCCTCTGTAGGATGTAGGGTTGGTGAAGATCTTTTCCCAGTTTGTTGGTTGCTGTTTTGTCCTTTTGATAGTGTCAATGCAATCCCCATCAAAATCCCAAATCAGTTCTTCATAGAGTTAGAAAGAGAAATTCTCAAATTCATCTGGAATAACAAAAATCCCAGGATAGCTAAAACTATTCTCAACAGTAAAAGAACTTCTGAGGGAAGTATCCCAGACTTCAAGCAGTACTACAGAGCACCAGTGTTAAAAACTGCATGGTATTGGTACAGTGACAGGCAGGTAGATCAATAGAATAGAGTTGAAGACCCAGAAATGAACCCACACACCTATGGTCACTTGATCTTTGACAAAGGAGCTAAAACCATCCAGTGGAAAAAAAAACATAGCCTTTTCAACAAATGGTGCTAGTTCAACTGGAGATCAGCATGCAGAAGAATGCAAATCAATCCATTCTTATCTCCTTGTACTAAGTTCAACTCCAAATGGATGAAGGACCTCCACATAAAACCAGACACACTGAAACTAATAGAAAAGAAACTGGGGAAGATCCTTGAGGACATGGGCACAGGGGAAAAGTTCCTGAACAGAACACCAATAGCTTATGCTCTAAGATCAAGAATTGACAAATGGGACCTCATAAAATTACAAAGATATGGTTAAAATTTTCTCTTCATGTTTAGGAGGGTGGGCAGTTGGCTCAGATCCCATGTGAATTAAGATGTCTAGCAGCATCTTGTTGGGCCAGGGTGGAGACTCTTCCAAGTTCGACGTGGAGGCACATTCTTGGGAAATCAATTTTATTTGCTTTACCAATTTCCCTAAATCTTATTTTTCCTCCCTTAAAACATTACAGTCTCCATTCCACCACAAGATAATAAGCTGACTTTATGTTTTATGCCAGATAGGAAAGCCTTTTCCATCTAAAGTGGCCTAGTCTAGTTACCCTGAAATCTCTAGGCCTGTATAGAGTGCCCCTAATAAGACCTTCTATTATGCAGTGAGGCACTGACAAGAGACTTGAAGTGCTACCCTTCCAGAGGAGAACAGGAATTGTGGGAAGGAGTGACCAGAAGGGGTACAGTGAGTGGGAAATAAAAAATAAAAACAAAAAAATTAAAATGTAAAAACTACAACAAAAATTATAAAAGCTGTGGAACATTTTTTAGTTCAGATTTTTTCTATTTACTTTATATCCTGATTGTATCTCCCCTGGCCCAGTCCCTCCATCTTATCTCCCCTCCCCTAACCTCTTGACATCCCTTTCCCCTCAGAAAAGGGTAGGCTTCCCACAGATATCAACCAACCATAGCATATCAAGTTGCAGTAGGACTAGGTCCATTTTCTATTGTAATTAGGTCAAGCAGCCTAGCTAGGGGAAAGGGATTCAAAGGCTGGCAACAGAGTCAGAGACAGCCCCTGCTTCTGCTGTTAGGAGTCCCATATGAAGACCAGCTGCACAATTGTTACTTATATGCTGAGGGCCACCCCATGTATGCCCTGTTTGGTAGTTCACTCTCTATGAGCCCCTACAGGCCCAGGTTAGTTGATTCTGTAGGCTTTTTTTGTGGTGCCTTGACCTCTCTGGCTCCTTCAATTCTCCCCCCCACCTCCTCTTCAATAAGATTCTCCAAGTTCTTGACTGTGGGTCTCTGTATCTGTTTCCATCAGTTTTGGGTGAAGCCTCTCAGATGACAGTGATGCTATGCTCCTGTGTGATGTCCCTGAGTCTTGCAGGTCTCCAGAGAAGCAGGCGGAATTAGACTATAGAGCTTTTAAATATTGGACTGTGCTTTATAGTGTGATGTCAACATGAGCCTTTGGGACAAGAACTGAAAGGTTATCATTCAACAGTGGCGTAGTTTTGTGTCAAATTGATCTTGTGATGGCTAATCTGGGTGTAGATAACGGAGTACAGATAGCCTTTCGTGGGAGTTATAGGCAGTTATGAGATGTCTGACAAGGGTGCTAGAAACTAAATTTATGTCATCTTCAAGAGCATCAAGTCCTTTCAACTGCTGTCCCATCACTCCAGCCACCATTCTCCATACTCTATTTCAAACTAAAAGTGAGCTTTCTATTTAGCCTGGCAGGTTTGCGTGGCCAGGGACATTCCTACTTCTCTAATGTATCACCCCATAATATTTTGTATATGTAGCTTCCTACAAGACTCCTGATCCTCCCAGTCCTTTGCCCTACTCTGTGGTTTCTAAAATTGCTCTGTGGTCTGAAACTGAAGCATTAGCACCACCAAACTTCTTAGACATTCAAATTCTCAAAATAGCTCCAGATCTAGTGTATCACAGACTCTTTTGGATATGATCTAGCCATCTGTTAGAGGAAACTTCCAGGGTAGGTTCCTGTCTTAGATAGGGTTTTTTTTTTACTGATGTGAACAGACACCATGACCAGGACAATTCTTTTTTTTTTTCTTTAAGATTTATTCTGTCTTCAGACACACCAGAAGAGGGCATCAGATCTCATTACAGATAGTTGTGAGCCACCATGTAGTTGCTGAGAATTGAACTCAGGATCTTTAGAAGAGCAGTTAGTGTTCTTAACTGCTGAGTCATCTCTCTAGCCCCTCAAGGCAATGTGCAGTGTGCAGGCAGGCATGGTGCAGGAGGAGCTCAGAGTTCTAGCTCCTCTGAAACTGATAGAAGGCTGATAGAAGGACAGAAGAAGGCTGGCTCTCATTTGGCTAGGAGGAGGGTCTCATTGCCCACACCCACTTGACACACTTCCTCCAACAAGATTATACCTACTCCAACCAGAGCACATCTCCTAATAGCTCCACTCTCTGGGCCAAGCATGTTCAAACCACCACAGTTCCCTTTTACATCCTATAAGCATCCTGGGCATAAGCCAAGACTAGATGAAAGTGACAGGAGTTATGTGGTTCCAGAAAGATATCCTTTAGCAATGACAATGGAATTATCTCCCACAGGGTCTCCCTAGGCATATACTCCAACTGCATACAAGCTAACTAGCTAGTTTTCCTAGCTAGGTTCCCATCCCTTCAAGGAATCACTTCATTTCATGCATGCCCTCAGCTGACTTAACAGCTGATCTGACTCCAAATTCCCCTTACTCTACAATGTTACTGAACACCTTTGCAAGAATGAGTGGCCAGAGATCACATGCCTGCAGCCATTGGGTGGTACCTAGTTGGGACTGGAATATATGGGATATGTAAATATACAAAAATTAAACAAGGTGAAATGAATATCAAACTCAAGGAGAGAAAACTCAGCTTCCAGTTTAATGACTCCATTGGTGGAATGATTTGTTAATCCACATCATCTTAATCATTTTCTAACTATATTATATGATATTTTGGCAAAGGCCAACTCCAGTCTGGTGGTGTTGTGTCAGTGAGTACAGCCATTCCTATCTCTCTAGCAACCAAGCACTACATGTTGTCCTCATAAGGGTTGCCTTGGTCATGGTGTCTGTTCACAGCAGCAAAACCCTAACTTAAGACAGCCAGTAAGATAAGTTCTATTATGGGACAATCCTTTTCCTGTCCTCTTCAAAATGATTTTCGAATATAGCCATCCAAAGGCACAAACATTCATGAGTAAAATGAGATACTTTATTTTCTGGTGAATTGCCTAACATGAAAATGCAATTGCCACCCAGAGACTGCCCTACCTGGGGATTCACCCTATAAACAGTCAACAAACCCCGACACTACTATGGACCACAAGAAGTGTATACCAAAAGGAGCATGCCATGGTTGTCTCTGGAGGGGCCCTGCCAGAGCCTTACAAATACAGAGGCAGATGCTAACAATCAACTATT
Source organism: Apodemus agrarius (assembly GCA_964023405.1). NCBI lineage: Eukaryota > Metazoa > Chordata > Mammalia > Rodentia > Muridae > Apodemus > Apodemus agrarius. The sequence continues at coordinate 130,473,615 of OZ030010.1, forward strand.
GGACTGGGCATGGGGTCCCCAATGGAGGAGCTGAAGGGGTTTACAGCCCCATGGGAAGAACAATGATTTCGGCCACCCAGTTGCTCCAAGTCTCCCAGGGACTGAACCATCAACCAAGGGGCACACATGGTTCCAGCCATAAATGTGGCAGAGGAAGGCTTTGTTGTTCATCAGTGGGAGGAATGGTCCTTGGCCAGGTAAAAGCTCAACAGAGGCCCCCCAAAAGGGAAAACAAGTGGGGGAGGTGGAAGTGTGTCAGGTGGAGGGGCATATACATGGAGGCAGGGGGAACGAGGAGGGGGAGGGGTTGCGGGCCTTAGGGGAGGGGGGAAATCGGGAAAGATTTTACCATTGGCCATGTAAATGAAGACAATATTCAATAAAAAAAACTGTTACCACGTTGAAACATGAAATTGGTGTAGCATAAATCAGTGTTCCTGGACCACAGTCACTAACAGCTGACTTCCAAACAACTGATTTCTTATCCTTTTTGAGGCAAAGGCTATGTGTTTGCATTGGTATTTACTTTCCCTTTGTTATAGCTTTCAATTAAAAACAAAACATTTAAAAAATAAAAAAGAATGCAATTAAGCATTTTATAGGGGAGTAATTTGTATAGCATGTATAGCACATGTGCTAATGGGAATTGTACAATTTTTCTGTATTAGATTCTATTGATTGTATCCCATTATTCTAATGTTTCTAAAATAAGATTATCAAGCAGTTTTATGTCATGTATGTCCACAGTGGGTGGACCTGTGATGGTTAATCTTGGTTGTCAACTTCACTACATCTACAATTAGCTAAACCCAAAATGTCTGGGCACAGCTGTGGAGGATTTGTTTCTTAAGTAAATCATTTGTAGTGAGAAGACCCACTTCTAATCTGGATCTTTGAGATGAGAAGATAGACCTTTAATCCAGATCTTTTGAGGCTGGAATATCCACCTTTAATCTGGGACACACCTTCTGCTGGCAGCCTATATTAAAGACATGGAATAAGGAAACTTGTTCTCTTTCTTTGTCAGCTAGCGCTTACTTTTGCTAGCCAGTTCATTCCTTCACTAGCTTTAGAGCCTACTTTTTAAGGTTCCTGGTCTATACTGAAGACAAGTTGATATATTCAGACTCAGGAACTGAATAACTACCAGATTCTTGGGCCCTTTTTTGGTAGACAGCCATCACTGGACAAGCTAGACTACAACCTGAAAGGCATTCTAATAAATAATAATAAAGGAATTCTGTTCCTTTAGAGAATCCTGACTAATCCAGACTGAGACTGGGGCCCCTCTATTAGGTATCTGTGTCTAAACTCCCTCAGTTTTTGTGTGGGCTGAGTGAGATGTTCAGTGTGGGGCCAAGAAATTATTTTCATTTCTTCCAGAGGGCAGCACTATCCAAAAATGCAGAACTGTCCTCACCATAAACCCTCTAATGGCCTGCTAGAATTTAAGGCCTCCTACAGACAATACCCACCGCGGTCAAACATCAATGCTAACAGCATAGTTGCTATAGATTGGAGACATGGAAAGCACTACACTGTGGCAATTGTAACTACGCATGGCCAACATTTTAGTAATAAACAGCCCACAGTAAACTGTATAAATTGTGTACTATAAAAGATGAAAAAAAGAGGTGGCTAAGCACCTAAAAGTGCTTGCTGCGCCTGCAGAGTACCAAAGTTCACTTCTTAGCACACATCTCAGGAGGCTTAAAGCCTGGAAGACTAGCTCCAGGGTATACGATGTACTGCACTGGCCTCTGTGGGCACTTGCTGGTGTGTGTGTGTGTGTGTGTGTGTGTGTGTGTGTGTGTGTGTATAAAGTTAATGCTTTGGTAATGTATGGTGTCTGTAATGGCTCCTTCTGCTTACTGTAGTCAGTCCCAAACCAGGAGTAGTGGCCAGTTGTTCTATCATAAACCTGTTATGCTGAGGGTTCTAAGTCCATTGTGCATCATCATAACTCTTGTGAGAACTGACCAATCAGTATCTAAGACACAGAGAAGGCAGGAATCTTATGCTTTATGCCATCAGATCATTTCTTACAGCAATGCTACAGTGGTTTAAGAAAATAAAATCCATCCTAACAAGCAGGTAACATTGGTGGGTTTTCGTTGTTTCACCATCAAATTCATATACCAAGTAAGTCCTGGGCATGTTGAGTACTGGGGAGGGAGGATGATAGTTTTGTGTTTAAACTGTTAAGAGAAACTTTCATGTAGATAGTGTCTAAGGTATGATCATCATGAACTCTTTAGACTATGTCCATATCCAGGGCTCAGCACTCAGGACACCTGGCTTTGGTACAGTTTAGAACTGTGTCCTGATCCCTTGGTCCACCTTCCTTTTTTCTCTCTAGATATCAACTAAATGAGTCAGCAGAATCCTGGGAATTCCATCCCTTTCTTCTTTATACTCTTGTATTGTTTCTCTGAAACTTTGTCCATGACAGATGTGAAGGGAAAGGCATACATTATCCCTGCTTTTCCATAATTTGGAACAAAGAGAAATGTAGCAGTTAGCATATCATACAAAGGTTTTATTTAGAAAAAGAAGTAGGAATTGAGGGCTATCAAGATGGCACAATCAGCTACTGTAAAGACTAATGAATGGAGTTTAATCCCTGAAACCCATACAGTGGTTATCCTGTAACTTCTATAGCTAATCTGTGACACACACACACACACACACACACACACACACACACACACACACACACACAGAGAGAGAGAGAGAGAGAGAGAGAGAGAGAGAGAGAGAGAGAGAGAGAGAGAGAGAGAGAGAGAGAGAGAGAGAGAGAGAGAGAGAGAGAGAGAGAGAGACTTTTTCGTAGGAGAGTACCAGAATAGAGCAGAGAAATGATGGGGTGGTGATTGGGGAATAGGCGGGGGTGGGGGGTGGAAGAGGACATATGGAACATATGATGAGGGGGGAATGGGGAAAGGGGAAAGCCTTCGGAATGTAAACAAAGAATATAGAAAATAAAAAAAATGTAAAAAAAAAGAGAAACAAGAATTGACATGTGTTAATGGATCAAAAAGAGCTTCTGAACATATATCAATGTATATGTCAAGATAAAGATATGATCGTGTGAGACATGATAATGTGGAATATGGTAAGAGAGACACTGCAAATCAAATTGTGTCACAAAGCAGCTTTATTTATTATTGCATGTAGCATTTATGTGTGAGAAACTGACAGACAAAAAAGGGAGGAGACAGTAATGAAAAGGCCTCAGGGTTGACCTGATTGTGTGGCTTCCTCTTCTTTTCCAGGCTTTCTCTGTTGCCTTGAGGTCGTTGGATAATACCAGTCATGGATAAAGAAAACCCTGAAGCTGTTCCCAGCCCACCAGTACACAACATGGAGGCGGTCCCACCGAAAGAGTTAAAATGTCAGAAGCCTTCCAATAATATTCTGATCTATTTGATTGACAGGCAGCTGGGGAAGCCCAGAAAAGATATGGATTTGTTTGAATGGGTTTGGACAGTGAAATAAAGTCCTCCCTCAAGAATAGAGTGGCCATTGCTAAAATTCATGTTTCTGTCTAAAAAGAAGTGAAGTAACATGCCACTCTCTTGTTTGATTCATTAAACTAGTCCTCATTGCAACTGCTTTTGGTACATTGTGTGTTTCTTGACTTGGCCTTCTTGGGTTGCATTGGACAGGATATTGTATCCATCTTGATAATCTTCTTGTAGGATCTCAGGTGCAGTGAGGATGGAGAAGTGGTAGTGCACATCATGTCTCTTACATTACTGACGGCTCCCGTGCCGCCACTGTACTGAATATCAGGCGTAGGCCTGGGGGATTAAAAGAAAACACAGACACGGGTCATTCTGTAAGGAGAATGCCCAAACTTTATTGAGAGACCAGCAATATATATACTATAGGCCAGGGAAGACAACAGGAAAAAACAATTATAGCCATAGGTCAGGTACCTGGGAAGTCCCTACCACACTGGGAGGGAAGGCAGGAATCAAGCTAAGCCATGGGATGTTTTGCTCTCAAGAAACCTGTGCAAACAGCTCAGCTGGGGGCTTTGAGCTAAGTTCGACAGTTCCCAACACATTACTAGTTTGAAATGTAATTGTCTATGCATAACTCTCTGGCACATAGCCATTCAGTACCAAAGACTGTCTTCACTACCCATTTTACAGAGATATTTACTGTATCCCACTGTAAAACCCAAATGACTGTTGTGGTGAAATGGCACACTGGTGGGAGCAAAGCAGAGCTAGGATGGGGTTTTAGAATATATAACATGTAAAGTTGAGCATTGTTCCCAGAGATTCGGACTGCAATGCATGGAAAAGAATTCCTTTGACTAAAGGGCATATAGCTTATAACTATATAATAACGCCCATTCAAAAAGCTCTATCCACTAATGGGTATGCTAAGCAAATCATATCCACTCTGAGAAATTCAGAATGGGAATTGTGTAAGAAACTGGGCATTAACCAATGACAAATTGTGGAGAGCTACACTTCAGCATCTGTCTATTTTCTGGGAGTGCAAAGGGTGGGGGTAGGTGTTTTAACAGAACCCTTCTATGCCCCTTTCTCAACTATGAGTCTATAATCATCAATACTATGGCAAAAGGACCTTCCTTGTCCTTTATAATCAGTGAGAGCATGGATTATGGATTTACTCATGGTTTCTGGTGATAGCTCCGATCTCAGACATCCATATGGTCTCTACTATATGGTGGGGGTTGTAAGCGAGTAAGGACTCAGTTTTCTTTAGTGGGCTGGCTACTGGGAGTTTGACCATGCTCCAGTGAGTGCAATTGGACTCTTCCTCCTCCTCCTTCTCCTTTGTCTTTTTCTTCTTCTCCTGTTCTGTGGGGCGGGGGAGGCCACAAGGGCTGGGGGTCAGCCCTGAGAGGACTGGGAGGTGAGTGTAACTGAGATGCATTATATGAAATTCCCAAATAATCAATAAAAATATGTTAGCAAAATGACAAATCATAGTTATATTTATTTATTCATATGTATATGTAACAATGGCTAAAGAGAGGAGTGATTTGGGGAGGGTTTAGGGGCAGAAGAGCAGGCATGGGAAGGGTACAAGGGAGGAGGAGGTGGAAATGATGTAATTATACTTTAATTATATATTCTTTTAAAAGAAATGATGGGTTTGGAATGATGGCTCAGTAGTTAAGAGCACGTGCTGTTTTTCAGGAGGACCCGTGTTTGATTCACAGCACTCAGGTCAGGTGGTTCATAACTGCCTGTGACATTAGACCCAAGAGATCTGAAACTTTGCGTGCGCACACGCACCCCCCCCCACAGAACCTCTCCCCCTCTGTATATATGGGCATGCTAGAGGATGACTATTTTTTCACCTACTTCTCCCCTCTAGTCTTCCCAAGTCTGCCACTTGCCCATATACCCTCGGGAATTCACTCCCTACTCTTTTTTTATTCATACATATGAATGAGTAAACATCAATTATGTATATGCATGTATATTAAAAGACAGAAAAAAAGGCAGCAGGAAACAAAAGGCCAAGAACTGGATTGAATGAGGATATGGGCAAACCTAGGTAATGAGAAAGGTGAACGTCAGGAGGTTCCACCATTAAAATGAAAACACATTCCAAACATCACCACAGTTATTTAAAGTGACATTTGAAAACTGAATGTGTTGATGTGGACTTTTTAATCCTCGCATTTCAAAGGCTGAGTGGGGGGCGGGATATTGTCTTTCTTGCCAGCCTAGCCTTTATCGTGTAAACAAGACTTAAAAAAAAAAAAAGTCCCAAGCCATGCAGTGGTGGTGCACCTCTTTAATCCCAGCACTCAGGAGCCAGAATCAGACAGATTTCTTAGTTTGAGGCCAGCTGGTCTACAAGAGTGATTTGCCAGGACCACACAGAAAAACGTTGTCTCAAAAAACAAAACAAAACAAACAAACAAAAAACAAAAGAAACAAAGACAGAAAGGGAGGAAAGAAAGGAAAGGAAAGGAATGAATGAATGAAGGAAGGAAGGAAGGAAGGAAGAAAGAAAGAAAGAAAGAAAGAAAGAAAGAAAGAAAGAAAGAGTCACAGAAGCATCCTATTTTTCTGCCTCCCTCTCCCGTTGAGCACTTCTCTGCCTCTTGCTGGCTCTTTTCCTGTGCCTTCATCACAGTGGCAGGTATTCTTTTCCCACTTAGCCTAGTCTCTTCTGGATTCTTATCATGCATCATAACTTCACCTCTCTGGGCCACTTTCCATTCCTGCCCTTTGTCTGTGCAGTGACAGAACACAGCTTCTAATCTCTACCCTCACAGGTGCATGTCCCACTGAGGGACAGTGGGTAGAATATACCCAAGTATTCCTCTGGAGATGCTGAGTCTGAGCCTCACTAGGAGGGAAAGGGGAAAGGGGAAAGGGTTGAGGCTGAGGAATGGGAGAGGAAGGAGACAAATAAGAACCAGAGGCCAGAGAGCAAGCCTCTTCCACCCTAGAACTGTCCAGGGCACAAAGACCTTATTTATTTTTATTTTTCAAATCACATTTATTTGTGTATTTGGTGGCCTGAGCATGAACATTGCTACACAGGAGAACTTGCATTAGTCTCCATAGAATGATCTGAATGGAAAATAGTGCCAATTATAAAAGGGCCCATATTCCATGATGCCATGTCCTAAACCCACATCAGCTCTGTGGAAACAAAAATAGTCTTCAAATGGAGAGAGATGGGTACTTTGTCAGTGATGAGTTCATGCGGTGGATCAAGGTGGCTTGGAAGGTGTCAGAGGAAGCTGGAAGTGAACAACTATGGGGATATTCGTGGTCACAAATCATTCTCAGCATCCTAGCCAGAATATCGTTCTCAAGTATTGCAAGCACTTGAGAATTGCAAGATTCTGTTGAAAATCCAGGGAAACAGATAAAGATAAAATTCAGATATGTTTCAACTGCATGCCAATCTGTAATTATTTCTTTACAATTTTAAATTAAACCAATTCTGTCTGAATGACGTTACTTGTGTGTTTGTTTTTCAGGGCTAACCATTTGGCGTTGGATAACCAATTGGTATGCCCTGGGAAGAACGGATTCTCCCACACCTTGCATTGATTCTTTCTGTGTAGTCCTGGCTGTCCTGGAACTCACCCTGTAGACCAGGCTGGCCTCACTCACAGAGATCTGTCTGCCTCTTCCTCCCAAATACTGGGACTAAAAGTTCTGTGGTTTAAAAAAAAAAACGGTTTGCTTTTGTTGTCATTTTTTTTTAAGATACAGTCTCATGTAGCCCATGAAGGTTATAGGCCTGCTTATGTAGTCAAGGATGGCCTTGAACTAGTTCCACCTTTTAAATGCTGGTGTGTGTCGCTCACCTCACTCAAATTACTTAGACTGGCTTTGAACTTAATTTGCTGGCCTGGGAGGCCTTGCACTTGCAATCCTCCTGTATCAACCTGCCACATACTTGAAATTATGGGCTGGAGCCTCTAACCTGGATAGAATACTGGATAGCTATTTCCAGTAGCCATGCTGCCAGTATTGGTGAGGTGATGACAGAGCTCTTCTTTTCCCCAAGTCCAGGGAGACTCCTTCATGGTTTTGGTGTCTGAGACCCCACAACTCATGTGGCCTGGGGCCTACCTACACTCCTTTCAGTATTCAGGGCTCTAGATAAAAACCCAGCGAATTTCATGGGGCCTTCTGAGACAATGGCTTTTACAAAGCACTCTGTTCTCAACCCACAATCTACATTATATTGTATCTTTCTCAAGGACAGAAAAGTAGACTTTTGAAATGTCATCACCAGGAAGAAGAAGGAGTCTGTTCTCCACTGCCTGTGGGGGGTTGAACAGTGCTAACAGCTGAACCGTCAGTTAATTGACATGGATTCTGATCCACATTAACAGCAACTAGCTCTTTGCCCCTTTCCTTTTTCTTTTTTTCTACTTTTTTTTTAATTGAATATATTCTTTATTTACATTTCAAATGTTATTCTCTTTCCCGGTCCCCCCTCAAGAAAATCAGCAACCCATCCTCCCTCCCCCAGGTTCTATGAGGATGTTCTTCCATCCAATCCATTCCCACCTCCCTGGCCTCAATTTCCCTATGCTGGGGCCTCTATCAAGCCTTCATAGGACTAAGGACCTCTCTTTATATTGATGCCTGACAAGGCAATCCTCTGCTACATATGCAGCCAGAGCCATGTGTACTCCTTGGTTGGTGTCTTAGTCCTTGGGAGCTCTGGGAGCTCTGGTTGGTTGATATTGTTGTTCCTCCTATGGCGCTGCAAACCCCTTCAGCTCCTTGGGTCCTTTCTCTAACTCCTCCACTGGGGACTATCTGTTCAGTGCAATTGTTGGCTGCGAGCATCCACCTCCATATTTGTCAGGCTCTGCTCCTTGCCCTTTTTCATGTTTCTGCTTCTATTGGGTCCTTGCTCAGCCACTCCGTCCTCCTCCTCTTTTTGCTTTGTTTATATTTTTGCTGTGCTGTGGATGGAACTCAGGGTCATCATGTGCTAGAAAAACTCTCTAACACTGAGCCATACTACATGACACAGTGGAAGGGTTTGGATTGGTGAGGGTAGAAATTCTGAGCTGAACTCAATTCATGAATGGGTCAAAAAAAACTAAATCAAAAACAATAACAACAACAACAGCAGCAGCAGCAGCAGCAGCAGCAACAAAAACCCTAAAGATAGATACCTAGATACTTAGGCTCATGAAAACCAAGGATTCCTAGGAAGGAGTCCACATGGTAACTAAACTTTATTTTTATTTTATTTTATTTTATTATTTTATTTTATTTTATTTTTTGGTTTTTCGAGACAGGGTTTCTCTGTGTAGCCCTGGCTGTCCTGGAACTCACTCTGTAGACCATGCTGGCCTCGAACTCAGAGATCTGCCTGCCTCCGCCTCCCAAGTGCTGGAATTAAAGGTGTGCGCCACCACTGCCCAGCTGGTAACTAAGCTTTAAATACTACCTCTTATAGGAAAGAGAGGAAAACAATGTCCAACTTATGTTTGGACAACACCATGCTGAAACGAATCCCTTCTATGAACCGAGATGGCTAACCTTAAGTATCCAGGGGGCTATAAGAGTCATAAGAAAATAGTTGACATTGGGTGTCCAGGAGACCTCCCAAGTAAACAGTGTAAAAATCTGTTGTGTGACTAGTTATTTATCAGAATGCCACTTTTATGTGGATTTACTATAAATATGTCCCTGATGTCAGAGGCTGGGGCCTTTTCCTAAGCCTTTACCTTTGCCTTGTGCCTTCACTAGCCTGCCTGTGAGTGTCTGGACCTCTATGTGTCTGCCTCCTTGTGGTCTCCGTGCTGCCTGCACCAGTCTGTGTGTGCCTGGGAGCCTGCTGGTGTCTGCTTTGCATGTTCCAGCCTGTGTGTGCTAGTGTGTACCTGGTGGCCTGCTGGTGTCTGCTTGTCTAGTGTCTTGCCCAGAGGGAATTTAATTGGGTTTGTGTGTGCAGAGGGTTAGAGTCCTTGATGACAGAGCAAAGGCCCGGTAGCAGGAATAGTTAGGAGTCTGTATCCGTAAACAGCAAGCAGAGAGGGCACACTGGGAATCACACCCATCTTTGGAAACCTCAAAGCCTGTCCCCATTGACATACTGCACTCATGAAGGCCACACTTGCTATTCCTCTCCAATCAGCTGCCAACTAGTGACTAAGCATTCAGATGCCTGGGACTTCTGGGGGACTCAAATCACCAGACTATATTGCATATGCCTGTGACTCCTTGCAATTTCTTCAACTCTACAAACCCTCCTGACCTTCTTTCTTTCCTGGCATTGGAGTATGGACCTTACATCTCTCTATCGGACACCCAACCGAAACAGGCATATTTATTTTTTCTAAAAATTGGACTCAGTGCATTTTATGAAAGATATTCCATAGTAAATGAAGTATTGCAAATAGAGACACTGAGTGTTATGATCACACATAACACTGAAATTGGTTCTCACTTAGTAAAGATTGATTTTTAGTCATAGACTGGGGAGAGAAAGAAAGAGGGGGAAGAGATTCTGTATGTGTGTGTGTGTGTGTGTGTGTGTGTGTGTGTGTATGTGTGTGTGCTTTGCTGGAGATGGAGATCAGGACCTTGTGCATGCTTGCCATGCACTCTATCACTGAGCTGTTAAGACTCAGGCCATTGTTTCTTGTTGCTGTTATTGGGGATTTTTCTTTTTAAGACAGGAGCTTTCTATGCAGTCTAAGCTGAACTTCAAATTTCTAAGTGTCTCAGACTGGCCTTAAATATAGGTTCCTCCTGTGTTAGTCTCCCAAGTGCTTTTACTAGCACCCCTGGCAAGAGTTATGAGTATTTCTCATCCATGAACTTCTTTATAGAAGTGGATAGGTACAGGAATGGTCTCAACAAAAGTTATGATAGAGGAGATGACCCATAGCACATAGGGACATCTGAGTCCTGGAGACCTGTAGAGATACTTATGTAACTATCTACATAGTCTCAGAAATTGCACTAAAATATCTTGACTCTCTTGGTACTTGCATGGGAGAAAACTGTAGATTCCAACCGCATCTCTTTGTAAGAGCATTAATTTCATGTCTGTGAGCTCTAGAAGACATGTTAAAACATGTTAAAACTTGAGAGTTCACTGGTAATGTCATAGGACACAGAAAAGATGGAAGAAGTGGTCTTTAAGTAACCTGTATTCTTTTTTTTTATTTTCTATATTCTTTGTTTACATTCCAAAGGCTTTCCCCTTTCCCAGTTCCCCCCCACCATACATCCCATAAGTCCTCTCCCCCTACTATTCCCCAATCATCACCCCCCCCCACCATTTCTCTGTTCTGGATCTACAAAACTGGATCCAATCTTTTCAGGCCCAGGGTCCTCTTCTTTCTTCATCTTGGGAATCATTTGACTTGCTAATTGTGCCTTGAGTATTTAGGGCTTCTGGGCTCATTAATATCCACTTATCAGTGATTGCATTTCATGTGTATTTTTTTGTGATTGGGTTAACTCACTTAGGATGATATTTTCCAGATCTAACCATTTACCTACAAATTGCATGAATTCATTATTTTTAATTGCTGAGTAGTATTCCATTGTATAAATATACCACATTTTCTGTATCCATTCCTCCTTAGAGGGATATCTGGGCTCCTTCCAATTTCTGGTTATTATAAACAAGGTAGCTATGAACATAGTGGAGCATGTGTCTTCATTGAATGCAGGGGAATCCTCTGGGTATATGCCCAGGAGTGGTATGCCAGGGTCCTCTGGAAGTGACATGCCCAATTTTCTGAGGAACCGCCAAACTGATTTCCAGAGCGGTTTTACCATTTTGCAATCCCACCAACAGTGGAAGGGTGTTCCTCTTTCTCCACATCCTCGCCAGCACTTGTTGTCTCTTGAGTTTTTAATCTTAGCCATTCTGACTGGTGTGAGGTAGAATCTCAGGCTTGTTTTGATTTGCATTTCCCAGATGACTAATGATGTTGAACATCTCTTAAGGTGTTTCTCGGCCATCCAAATTTCTTCTGGTGAAAATTCTTTGTTTAGCTATGTACCCCATTTTTTGATAGTGCTATTTGGTTCTTTGGGTTCTTTATATATATTGGATATTAGCCGTCTGTCGGATGTGGGGTTGTTGAAGATCTTTTCCCACTTTATTGGTTGCCATTTTGTCCTTCTGACAGTGTCCTTTGCCTTACAGAAACTTTGTAATTTTATGAGGTCCCATTTGTCAATTATTGATCTTAGTGCATAAGCTATTGGTGTTCTGTTCAGGAACTTTCCCCCTGTGCCCATGTCCTCCAAGGTCTTCCCATGTTTCTTTTCTAATAGTTTCAGTGTGTCTGATCCACTTGGAGTGGATCTTAGTACAAGGAGGTAAGAGTGGTTCGATTCGCATTTTTCTGCATGTTGACCTCCAGTTGAACCAGCACCATTTGTTGAAAAGGCTATCTTTTTTCCACTGGATGGTTGTGGCTCCTTTATCAAAGATCAAGTGACCATAAGTCTGTGGGTTAATTTCTGGGTCTTCAATCCTATTCCATTGATCTACTTCCCTTGCTGTACCAATACTATGCAGTTTTTTAACACAATTACTTGAGGTCAGGGATATTGATTCCCCCAGAAGTCCTTTTATTGTTGAGAATAGTTTTAGCTATCCTGGGTTTTTGTTGCTCCAGAAGAATTTGAGAATTGCTCTTTCTAGATCTATGAAGAATTGATTTGGGATTTTGATGGGGATTGCATTGAATCTGTATTTTGCTTTTGGCAAGATGGCCATTTTTACTATATTGATCCTGCCAATCCAGGAGCAAGAAATATTTTTCCATCTTCTGAGGTCTTCTTCGATTTCTTTCTTCAAGGACTTGAAGTTCCTGTTGTACAGATCTTTCGCCTGTTTGGTTAGAGTCACATCAAGGTACTTTATGTTGTTTGTGGCTATTGTGAAGGGTGTTATTTCCCTAACTTCTTTCTCAGCCTGCTTGTCCTTTGAGTACAAGAAGGCTACTGATTTGCTTGAGTTAATTTTATAACCAGCTACTTTGCTGAAGTTGTTTATCAGCTGTAGAAGTTCTCTGGTGGAGTTTTTTGGGTCGCTTAAGTAAACTATCATATCGTCTGCAAATAATGATAGTTTGACTTCTTCCTTTCCAATTTGTATCCCTTTGACTTCCTTATGTTGTCTAATTGCTCTCGCTAGAACTTCAAGTATTATATTGAAAAGATATGGAGAGAGGGGGCAGCCTTGTCTAGTCCCTGATTTTAGTGGGATTGCTTCAAGTTTCTCTCCATTTATTTTGATATTGGCTACTGGTTTGCTGTAGATTGCTTTTACTATGTTTAGGTATGGCCCTTGAACTTCTGCCTGGATGCTGCCATGTTTCTGCATTGATGGCAATGGACTGAACCTCTGAGCCTGTAAGCCAGCCCCAATTAAATGTTGTCTTTTATAAAACTTGCATTGGTCATGGTGTCTGTTCACAGCAGTGAAAGCCAAACTAAGACAGAAATTGGTACCAGAAGTGGGGTCTGATGAGCGTAGGCATCGGGCGCCTTAACCTGGCGTTCGGTTCATCCCGCAGTGCCAGTTCTGCTTACCAAAAGTGGCCCACTAGGCACTCACATTCCATGCCCGGCTCCACGCCAGCGAGCCGGGCTTCTTACCCATTTAAAGTTTGAGAATAGGTTGAGATCTTTCCGCCCCAAGACCTCTAATCATTCGCTTTACTGGATAAAACTGCGGGTCACCCTTCGGAATGGCACTCGCCCATCTCTCAGGACCGACTGACCCATGTTCAACTGCTGTTCACATGGAACCCTTCTCCACTTCGGCCTTCAAAGTTCTCGTTTGAATATTTGCTACTACCACCAAGATCTGCACCTGCGGCGGTTCCACCCGGGCCCTCGCCCTAGGCTTCAAGGCTCACCACAGCGGCCCTCCTACTCTTCGCGGCGTAGCGTCCAAGGGGCCCGACACCTCAGGGCGACGATACCCGGGGCGCAGGGGTGGGACACCGCGCGGCGGGGAGCCGGCTGGAACTGACACCTGCACGTGCAGGACCGCAACCCCGACCACCGAGAGATGTGCACCCGCGGCCGCTCCTGTCCCATTCAGACTGCCAGCGATGGCCGGGTATGGACCCGAAGCTCCAGCGCCATCCATTTTCAGGGCTAGTGGATATCTGAAGACAGATTTGCCATCTGACATGGAGATGCAGAGTTTGGACTTTTCCCAGCTGGTTTCCTGTCTTGCTTGGGGGATTACAGTTAAGTGATTGGATGAATCTCAAAAAGGCTTTGAACTTTGGACTTTTAACACTGTTGAGACTGCTATAGACTACAGGGACTTTTGAAGTTGGACTAAATGTATTTTGCATTATGCTATGTTTAAGTATGGCCCCCATAGACTCATGTTTAAACAAGCCTATGGTGGCCAGGGCGTGAAATGTGATGGTTTGTATTTGATTGGCCCAGAAAGTGAGTCTATTAGGAGGTGTGGCCTTGTTGGAGTAGGTGTGTCACTGTGGGTGTGGGCTTAAGACCTTTACCCTAGTTGCCTGGAAGTCAGTCTTCCACTAGCAGTCTTCAGATGAAGAGATAGAACTCTCAGCTCCTCCTGCCGCATATCTGCCTGGATGCTGCCATGTTTCTGCATTGATGACAATGGACTGAACCTCTGAGCCTGTAAGCCAGCCCCAATTAAATGTTGTCTTTTATAAAACTTGCATTGAACTGTTCAATTGTCTGTTCACAGCAGTGAAACCCAAACTAAGACACCTGTCTTCTACTCCTCCTGGGTGAATTAACTACTTTTTCTTCCAAGGCTTTAAGGTGTGCTGTTAAGCTGCTAGTGTATGCTCTCTCCAGTTTCTTTTTGATTGCACTTAGAGCTATGAGTTTTCCTCTTAGCACTTTTTTCATTGTGTCCCATAGATTTGGGTAGGTTGTACCTTCATTTTCATTGAATTCTAAAAAGTCTTTGATTTCTTTTTTTATTTCTTCCTTGAACAAGGTGTCATTGAGTATTGTTCAGTTTCCATGTGTATGTGGGCTTTCTGTTGTTTTTGTTGCTATTGAAGACTACTCTTACTCCATGGTGATCTGATGGGAGGCATGGGATTAGCTCGGTCTTCTTGTATTTGTTGACATCTGTCTTGTGACCAATTATATGATCAATTTTGGAGAAGGTACCGTGCTGTGCTGAGAAAAAGGTATATTCTTTAGCTTTAGGATGAAATGTTCTCTATATATCTGTTAAATCCAATTGGTCCAAAGTTTCAATTAGTTTCACTGTGTCCCTGTTTAGTTTCTGCTTTCCTGATTGATCCATTGAGGAGAGTGGAGTGTTGAAGTCACCCACAATTATTGTGTTAGGTGTAATGTGTGCTTTAAGCTTTAGTAAGGTTTCTTTTACGAAGGAGGGTGCCCTTGCATTTGGAGCATAGATGTTCAGTATTGAGAGCTCTTCCTGGTGGATTTTCCCTTTGGCCAGCAAGAAGTGACCTTCTGAGTCTCTTTGGATGATTTTAGGTTGAAAGTCAATTTTATCTGATATTGGAATGGCTACTCCAGCTTGTTTCCCGAGACCATTTGCTTGTAAAATTGTCTTCCAGCCTTTTACTCTAAGGCAGTGTTTGTCTCTAACACTGAGATGTGTTTCCTGTATGCAGCAAAATGTAGGGTCCTGTTTCCGTATCCAGTCCGTTAGTCTATGTCTTTTTATTGGGGAATTGAGTCCATTGATGTTAAGAGATATTAAGTTATAGTAATTATTACCTCCCACCTTTTTTGAAATTATTTTTTTATATTTGAGAGGTTATCTTCTTTTGGGTTTGATGAGAGGAGGTTTCTATCTTGCTTCTTCAGGGGTGTAGTTTCCTTCCTTGTGTTGGTGTTTTCCCCCTATTATACTTTGTAGGGCTGGATTTGTGGAAAGATATCATGCAAATTTGCTTTTGTCATGGAATACCTTGATGTCTCCATCTATGGCAATTGAGAGTTTTGCTGGGTAAAGTAGTTTTGGATAAAATTTTTGTTCGCTTAGAGTTTGCATGATATCTGCCCAGGATCTTCTAGCTTTCATGGTCTCAGGTGAGAAGTCTGGTGTTATTCTGATAGGTCTTCCTTTATATGTTACTTGGCCTTTTTCTCTTGCTGCCTTTAATATTCTTTCTTTGTTTAGTACATTTGGGGTTTTGATTATTATGTGATGGGAAGTATTTCTCTTTTGGTCCAGTCTGTTTGGAGTTCTGTAGGCTTCTTGTATATTCATGGGCATCTCTCTCTTTAGGTTGGGGAAGTTTTCTTCCATAATTTTGTAGAAGATATTTGCTGGCCCTTTAACTTGTAAATCTTCACTCTCATCTATACCTATAATCCTTAGGTTTGGTCTTCTCATTGTGTCCTGGATTTCCTGGATGTTTTGGGTTACAACCTTTTTGCATTTAGTATTTTCTTTGACTGTTGAATCAATGGTTCCTATGGTATCTTCAGCTTCTGATATTCTGTCTTCTATCTCTTGTATTCTATTGTTGATATTTGCATCTATGGCCCCTGATTTCTTCCCAAGGTTTTCTATCTCCAAATTTGTTTCTCTTTGTGATTTCTTAGTTGTTTCTACTTCTGTTTTTAGAACCTGGATGGATATTCTCAGATCTTTCGCTTGCTTGATTGTGTTTTCATGCATTTCTTTAAGAGATTTTTGTGTTTCCTCTTTCATAGCTTCTACTTGTTGACCCACGTTCTTCTGTATTTCTTTAAGTGAATTTTTGTGTTTCCTCCTTATTGGCTTCTGTTTTTTTATCCATACTCTCCTGCATTTCTTGAAGTGATTTTTGTGTTTGCCTTGTAAAGGCTTCTAACTTTTGATTCATTTTCTCCTGTATTTCTTTAAGAGATTTATCTATGTATTCTGCTACCAGCATCCTGACCAGTGATTTTAGATCCAAGTCTTGTTTTTCTGGAGTGTTGGGGTATCCAGGGCTTCCTGTTGTTGGTGAACTGGGTTCAGATGCTGTCATGCTGCCTTGATTTCTGTTAGTAACGTTCCTTCGTTTCTCTTTTGCCATCTGGTTATCTCTGGCGTTAGTTGGCCTTGTTGTCACTGGCTGGTGTTTGAACCTCCTGCGAGGCTGGGCTCACCTGTTGTTTCTCTACTGGTGACTATGCTGCAAGATAGAGATTGCCTCTGCGAGTCCTGAGGGGACCTCAGGGATGGCGGTTCCCAACCGAGTTGGTGCAAGGCCAGAGGGCATGGAGATGTCTCTCCAGCTGCTGCCCTTGCCCTGGTTAGTGGGGTGAGCCTGGAGGATCCACCCGAGTGATGGTAGCCCCTGATTGAATTTGTCTACCTGGGCCTTTCTAGTGGTGTCCTGGTGACAATATGGAGACCTACCATGACCCCTGCTGTAAGGGACCTCAGGCAGGCTGCTCCTAGCTGCCTTGGTGCAAGGCCGGAGGGCGTGGAGAAGTCCTGCAGAGCCTCGGCCCTGGCCCTGACTGGTGGCAAGAGCCTGGCAGATCCACCTGCATGATGGTAGTTCTGGCTGGAGTCTGTCTACCTGGGCCTCTCTAGCTGTGTCCTGGTAGCAATATGGAGACCTACCATGACTGCTGCTCAAGTAACCTGTATTCTTGTCCATAGGAAGTAGTAAGGATATAATTTGTTAATGTAATGCTTGAGATGGTGAGGTGGTGTCCTAGTTAACATGAACTGCCAACTTGGAACAGCCAAGAGTCATATAAAAAGAAATCACAGTTGAGGAATGGCCTCTATCAGATTGTCCTCTGGGCATGTGTTTGAGGATTTTCTTGGTTATTAATTGATGCTGGAGGTCCTAGCCTATCCATGTCTAGGATGCCTGGGCTATATAAGGATGTTTGTGAGTGAGCCAGCAAGGAGCATTCCTCCATTGTTCCTGCTTTGAGGATCTTGCCTTGAATTCCTGTCCTGCTTCCTCTTGCTCTAGCTTAAAAAATAGATTTTAGGTTCACCTGCCTAGGTGATGGTACTGCCCACAGTGGGCTGGGCCTTCCTACATTAAACAGTAATCAAGACAATGGCCCACAGACATACAGGCCAATCTCATGTAAGCAATCTGTCACCTGAGGTAGCCTCTTCCCATGTGGCTCTAGTTTGTGTCAAGTTAACAATAAAAACTAAGCAGTATAGCCTCCGAGTAGCTTTCCTAGTAGAAAAATATACTTTAACAGGAGAGGCCACGAGTAATGTGCCCTGACTAGCAGACAGTTACTAAGTTCTGCTAGGTGTCAGATGAAATCTACAGGTCTTGCAGATTAACCCTCACCAGAGTTTAGAAGTTGGGCAGTGGTATCATACCCTTTGTGCTAATGAGAAGGAAGCATTGAACCAATTCAGACAATTCCACATGAGATAAAAGGTTGTTATTGGATTCAAGTTCAGCTGCTGGACATAGGATATACCAACCATGTCAAGGTGCTGCGGTAAGGAAGACAACTTTATTTGAAAAACCAACTGAACTAGAAAATAGAGACCTCTTTTTCAAAGTTTGCCATGTACCGTCAAGACAGTGAAGGATTTTTTTTTAAATAATTGTTTTGGGTAGCGGCGGGCCTCCATATTGCAACCAGGACACAGCTGGAAAGGCCCAGGTAAACACCCCTTCCAGGGCTACACTCACGGGGGTATCTGCTAGGGTCTCGGAGCCAAGCAGGCGGAGTCCCGCCTAGGCTCTGTGGGACATCCCCGAGCCCTCTGGTGAGCACCAAGGCTGCTTCTGCAACCAGCTCGCCGGCCCCTGGACCAGCTGTGTAGCGGCGGGCCTCCATATTGCAACCAGGACACAGCTGAAAAGGCCCAGGATCTGTGGGACATCCCCGCCCTCGGGTGAGCACCTAAGCTGCGTTCTGCAACCAGCTCGCCGGCCCCTAGACCAGCGGTGTAGCCGGCCCCTAGACCAACGGTGTAGCGGCGGTCCTCCATATCGCAACCAGGACACAGCTGGAAAGGCCCAGGCTCTGTGGGACATCCCCGCCCTCGGGTGAGCACCTAAGCTGCGTTCTGCAACCAGCTCGCCGGCCCCTAGACCAGCGGTGTAGCGGCGGGCCTCCATATTGCAACCAGGACACAGCTGGAAAGGCCCAGGTAAACACCCCTTCCAGGGCTACACTCACGGGGGTATCTGCTAGGGTCTCAGAGCCAAGCAGGCGGAGTCCCGCCTAGGCTCTGTGGGACATCCCCGAGCCCTCTGGTGAGCACCAAGGCTGCTTCTGCAACCAGCTCGCCGGCCCCTGGACCAGCGGTGTAGCGGCGGGCCTCCATATTGCAACCAGGACACAGCTGAAAAGGCCCAGGATCTGTGGGACATCCCCGCCCTCGGGTGAGCACCTAAGCTGCGTTCTGCAACCAGCTCGCCGGCCCCTAGACCAGCGGTGTAGCCGGCCCCTAGACCAACGGTGTAGCGGCGGTCCTCCATATCGCAACCAGGACACAGCTGGAAAGGCCCAGGCTCTGTGGGACATCCCCGCCCTCGGGTGAGCACCTAAGCTGCGTTCTGCAACCAGCTCGCCGGCCCCTAGACCAGCGGTGTAGCGGCGGGCCTCCATATTGCAACCAGGACACAGCTGGAAAGGCCCAGGTAAACACCCCTTCCAGGGCTACACTCACGGGGGTATCTGCTAGGGTCTCGGAGCCAAGCAGGCGGAGTCCCGCCTAGGCTCTGTGGGACATCCCCGAGCCCTCTGGTGAGCACCAAGGCTGCTTCTGCAACCAGCTCGCCGGCCCCTGGACCAGCTGTGTAGCGGCGGGCCTCCATATTGCAACCAGGACACAGCTGAAAAGGCCCAGGATCTGTGGGACATCCCCGCCCTCGGGTGAGCACCTAAGCTGCGTTCTGCAACCAGCTCGCCGGCCCCTAGACCAGCGGTGTAGCGGCGGGCCTCCATATTGCAACCAGGACACAGCTGGAAAGGCCCAGGTAAACACCCCTTCCAGGGCTACCCTCACGGGGGATCTGCTAGGCTCTCGGAGTTCCTTGCAACCAGGACACAGCTGGAGAATCCCAGGTAGACAGACTCCAACAGGGGCTACAATCGCATGGGTGGCAGCCAGCTTATGATCCCTTAAAGCAGCAGCCACACATATTCACCAATAGAGAAACAACAGGTGAGCCCAGCCTCACAGGAGATTCAAACACCAGCCACTGACAACAAGGCCAACTAAAACCAGAAATAACCAGATGGCAAAAGGAAAACGAAGGAACGTTACTAACAAAAATCAAGGCAACATGACAGCATCTGAACCCAGTTCTCCAACAACAGGAATCCCTGGATACCCTAAAACACCAGAAAAACAAGACTTGGATATAAAATCACTGGTCAGGATGCTGGTAGCTGAACACATAGAAAAATCTCGTAAAGAAATAGAGGAGAAAATGGATCAAAAGTTAGAAGCCTTTACGAGGCAAATACAAAAATCACTTCAAGAAATGCAGGAGAAGATGGATCAAAGAGAAGAAGACAATAAGGAAGAAAGACAAAAGTCACTTAAAGAACTACAGAAGAACGTGGGCCAACAAGTAGAAGCTATGAAAGAGGAAGCACAAAAATCTATTAAAGAAATACATGAAAACACAATCAAGCAAGCGAAAGATCTGAGCACATCCATCCAGATACTAAAAACAGAAGTAGAAACAACTAAGAAATCACAGAGGGAGACAACATTGGAGATAGAAAACCTGGGGAAGAAATCAGGGGCCATAGACGCAAGTATCAACAATAGAATACAAGAGATAGAAGACAGAATCTCAGAAGCCGAAGATAACATAGGAACCATTGAATCAACAGTCAAAGAAAATACTAAATGCAAAAAGGTGGTAACCCAAAACATCCAGGAAATCCAAGACACTATGAGAAGACCAAACCTAAGGATTATTGGTATAGACGAGAGTGAAGATTTACAAGTTAAAGGGCCAGCTAATATCTTCTATAAAATTATGGAAGAAAACTTCCCCAACCTAAGGAGAGAGATGCCCATGAATATACAAGAAGCCTATAGAACCCCAAACAGACTGGACCAGAACAGAAATACATCCCGTCACATAATAATCAAAACTCCAAATGTAATAAACAAAGAAAGAATACTAAAGGCAGCAAGAGAAAAAGGCCAAGTAACATATAAAGGAAAACCTATCAGAATAACACCAGACTTCTCACCTGAGACCATGAAAGCTAGAAGATCCTGGGCAGATATCATGCAAACTCTAAGAGAACACAAACTTCAGCCAAAACTACTTTACCCAGCAAAACTCTCAATTGCCATTGATGGAGACATCAAGGTATTCCATGACAAAACCAAATTTGCAAAATATCTCTCCACAAATCCAGCCCTACAAAGGATAATAGGGGGAAAACACCAAGACAAGGACGGAAACTACACCCGGGAAGAAGCAAGATAGAAACCTCCTCTCATCAAACCCAAAAGAAGATAACCTCTCGAATATAAAAAATAAATAAGATAAATAAATATAATTTCAAAAATGTCTGGAGGTAATAATTACTATTCCTTAATATCTCTTAACGTCAATGGACTCAATTCCCCAATAAAAAGACATAGATTAACAGACTGGATACGGAAACAGGACCCTACATTTTGCTGCATACAGGAAACACATCTCAGTGTTAAAGACAAACCCTACCTTAGAGTAAAAGGCTGGAGGACAATTTTACAAGCAAATGGTCTCAGGAAACAAGCTGGAGTAGCCATTCTAATATCAGATAAAATTGACTTTCAACCTAAAATCATCCAAAGAGACTCAGAAGGTCACTTCTTGCTGGCCAAAGGGAAAATCCACCAGGAAGAGCTCTCAATACTGAACATCTATGCTCCAAATGCAAGGGCACCCTCCTTCGTAAAAGAAACCTTACTAAAGCTTAAAGCACACATTACACCTAACACAATAATTGTGGGTGACTTCAACACCCCACTCTCCTCAATGGACCGATCAGGAAAGCAGAAACTAAACAGGGACACAGTGAAACTAATTGAAACTCTGGACCAATTGGATTTAACAGATATATATAGAACATTCCATCCTAAAGCTAAAGAATATACCTTTTTCTCAGCACCGCATGGTACCTTCTCCAAAATAGACCATATAATCGGTCACAAGACAGATGTCAACAAATACAAGAAGATCGAGCTAATCCCATGCCTCTTATCAGATCACCATGGAGTAAGAGTGGTCTTCAATAGCAACAAAAACAACAGAAAGCCCACATACACATGGAAACTGAACAATACTCTACTCAATGACACCTTGTTCAAGGAAGAAATAAAAAAAGAAATCAAAGACTTTTTAGAATTCAATGAAAATGAAGGTACAACCTACCCAAATCTATGGGACACAATGAAAGCAGTGCTAAGAGGAAAACTCATAGCTCTAAGTGCATCCAAAAAGAAACTGGAGAGAGCATACACTAGCAGCTTAATGGCACACCTTAAAGCCCTGGAAGAAAAACAAGTTAATTCACCCAGGAGGAGTAGAAGACAAGAAATCATCAAACTCAGGGCTGAAATCAATCAAATAGAAACAAAGAGAACCATACAAAGAATCAACAAGACCAGGAGCTGGTTCTTTGAGAAAATCAACAAGATAGATAAACCCTTAGCCAGACTAACCAAAGGACACAGAGACAGTATACAAATTAACAAAATTAGAAATGAAAAGGGAGACATAACAACAGAAACTGAGGAAATTCAAAAGATCATCAGATCCTACTACAAAGGTCTATACTCAAAACAACTGGAGAATCTGGAGGAAATGGACGATTTCCTAGACAGATATCAAATACCAAAATTAAATCAGCATCAAGTAGACCAGCTAAATAGTCCCATAACCCCTAAAGAAATAGAAGGGGTTATAGAAAGCCTCCCAACCAAAAAAAGTACGGGACCAGATGGTTTTAGTGCAGAATTCTACCAGACCTTCAAAGAAGACTTAACACCAATACTCTCCAAACTATTCCACAAAATAGAGACAGAAGGGACACTGCCCAACTCATTCTTCGAAGCCACAATTACGCTAATACCTAAACCACAAAAAGATCCAACAAAGAAAGAGAACTTCAGGCCAATTTCTCTGATGAATATAGATGCAAAAATACTAAATAAAATTCTTCTAACCGAATCCAAGAGCACATCAAAACGATCATCCACCATGATCAAGTAGGCTTCATCCCAGGGATGCAGGGATGGTTCAATATACGGAAATCCATCAATGTAATCCACTACATAAACAAACTGAAAGAAAAAAACCACATGGTCATCTCATTAGATGCTGAAAAAGCATTCGACAAAATTCAGCATCCTTTCATGCTAAAAGTCTTGGAAAGAGCAGGAATTCAAGGCCCATACCTAAACATAGTAAAAGCAATCTACAGCAAACCAGTAGCCAACATCAAAATAAATGGAGAGAAACTTGAAGCATTCCCACTAAAATCAGGGACTAGACAAGGCTGCCCTCTCTCTCCATATCTTTTCAATATAGTACTTGAAGTTCTAGCAAGAGCAATTAGACAACATAAGGAAGTCAAAGGGATACAAATTGTAAAGGAAGAAGTGAAACTATCATTATTTGCAGACAATATGATAGTTTACCTAAGCGACCCAAAAAACTCCACCAGAGAACTTCTACAGCTGATAAACAACTTCAGCAAAGTGGCAGGTTATAAAATTAACTCAAGCAAGTCAGTGGCCTTCTTGTACTCAAAGGACAAGCAGGCAGAGAAAGAAATTAGGGAAATAACACCCTTCACAATAGCCACAAACAACATAAAGTATCTTGGCGTAACTCTAACCAAACAAGCGAAAGATCTGTACAACAGGAACTTCAAGTCCCTGAAGAAAGAAATCGAAGAAGACCTCAGAAGATGGAAAAATATTTCTTGCTCCTGGATTGGCAGGATCAATATAGTAAAAATGGCCATCTTGCCAAAAGCAATATACAGATTCAATGCAATCCCCATCAAAATCCCAACTCAATTCTTCATAGATCTAGAAAGAGCAATTCTCAAATTCATCTGGAGCAACAAAAAACCCAGGATAGCTAAAACTATTCTCAACAATAAAAGGACTTCTGGGGGAATCAATATCCCTGACTTCAAGCAGTACTACAGAGCAATTGTGTTAAAAACTGCATGGTATTGGTATAGCAACAGGCAAACAGATCAATGGAACAGGATTGAAGACCCTGAAATTAACCCACAGACTTATGGTCACTTGATCTTTGATAAAGGAGCCACAACCATCCGATGGAATAAAGATAGCCTTTTCAACAAATGGTGCTGGTTCAACTGGAGGTCAACATGCAGAAGAATGCGAATTGACCCACTCTTATCTCTTTGCTCTAAGATCAACTCCAAGTGGATCAAGGACCTCCACATAAAACCAGACACACTGAAACTATTAGAAAAGAAACTTGGGAAGACCCTGGAGGACTTGGGCACAGGGGAAAAGTTCCTGAACAGAACACCAATAGCGTACGCACTAAGATCAAGAATCGACAAATGGGACCTCATAAAATTACAAAGTT
Organism: Apodemus agrarius; assembly: GCA_964023405.1. Lineage (NCBI taxonomy): Eukaryota > Metazoa > Chordata > Mammalia > Rodentia > Muridae > Apodemus > Apodemus agrarius. Next base: position 130,497,643 of record OZ030010.1, read on the forward strand.
TCTGCAAAGCAAAGGACACTGTCCGAAGGACAAAACGGCAACCAACAAAGTGGGAAAAGATCTTTACCAACCCCACATCCGACAGAGGGCTAATATCCAATATATACAAAGAACTCAAGAAGTTAGACCGCAAAGAAACAAATAACCCTATCAAAAAATGGGGCACAGAGCTAAACAAAGAATTTTCACCAGAAGAAATTCGGATGGCCGAGAAACACCTTAAGAGATGTTCAACATCATTAGTCATCAGGGAAATGCAAATCAAAACAACCCTGAGATTCCACCTCACACCAGTCAGAATGGCTAAGATTAAAAACTCAAGAGACAACAAGTGCTGGCGAGGATGTGGAGAAAGAGGAACACTCCTCCACTGTTGGTGGGATTGCAAAATGGTAAAACCACTCTGGAAATCAGTTTGGCGGTTCCTCAGAAAATTGGGCATGTCACTTCCAGAGGACCCTGCCATACCACTCCTGGGCATATACCCAGAGGATTCCCCTACATGCAATAAAGACACATGCTCCACTATGTTTATAGCAGCCTTGTTTATAATAGCCAGAAATTGGAAGGAGCCCAAATATCCCTCAAAGGAGGAATGGATACAGAAAATGTGGTATATTTATACAATGGAATACTACTCAGCAATTAAAAATAATGAATTCATGCAATTTGTAGGTAAATGGTTAGACCTGGAAAATATCATCCTGAGTGAGCTAACCCAATCACAAAAGAATGCACATGAAATGCAATCACTGATAAGTGGATATTAATGAGCCCAGAAGCACTAAATACTCAAGACACAAATAGCAAGTCAAATGATTCCCAAGAAGAAGAAAGGAGAGGACCCTGGGCATGTAAAGATTGCATCCAGTTTAGTAAAGAAACCGAGGGGGGAGGGGGAATGATTGGGGAATAGTTGGGGGGGAGAAGAACTATGGGAACTATGGTGGGTGGGAACTGGGAAAGGGGAAAGCCTTTGAAATGTAATCATAGAATATAGAAAATAAAAATAACTAAAAAAAAAATAATTGTTTTGATTTTAAGTCTACTTGAATTTTGCCTGGTACACATGGAGGCCAACAGAGGGTATTATAACCCCTGAAACTAATTACATGTGGTTGTGAGCCACTGCATGGGTGCTGGCAATCAGACCCAGGTCTTCTGAATGACCAACAAGTGCTCATAACTACTGAACCATCTCTCTAGACCCAAATGTTTTTGTGAAAATGGGAAGATTAAAGAAATGAGATCATCTGGGTGAAAGTCTTTAACTGCAGGTCCCATCCACTATGAGGGCCGGCTGTGTATGCTAGATGTGAGCTAGACTTTTGAATGTTTCTCTAACTCAATGTTTACGAACATTCTTATAAATATAGACGGCCATCTGTTCTAGTCTCCTTCTGTTGCTGGGGTAAAATACACAGACAAAAAGCGACTTGGGGAGGAAAGGGCTTGTTTGGCTTACACATACAGGTTGCAGCATTTTGATAAGCAGCAGTTCTTTGTAGTTTCTGCTTGAAACTCCTCTCCTGACTCCCTGCCTTGGCTTTCCTTGATGACAGACTACAAGCTTCATTATGTAATAAATTCTTTACTCCCAAAATTGTGTTGGCTATGATGTGTATCACATTGACTAACACTAAGACAGAAAGCTACTGCAAGAGTTGGCACCAGAAGAGGGAGTGGGGTCACTAGCTCACAAGCAGCCTCTGATGACAAGACTGAGGAGCGAGGATTGGCTGCCTTCACCGAGCATGGCTCCAGCACGGTCTCTCAGATTGATGGCTATTAAGCGGGCTACTAAGACTAGAGAGATTGTTGACAGGTATTCATTGTAGATGTTTTCTCCCATTCTTCTGGGGTGTGGGTGTCCCTGAATTTCTTTTCTTTTCTTTTCTTTTCTTTTCTTTTCTTTTCTTTTCTTTTCTTTTCTTTTCTTTTCTTTTCTTTTCTTTTCTTTTCTTTTCTTTTCTTTTCTTTTCTTTCCTTTCCTTTCCTTTCCTTTCCTTTCTTTTCTTTTCTTTTCTTTTCTTTTCTTTTCTCTTCTTTTCTTTTCTTTTCTCTTCTTCTTCTTCTTCTTCTCTTTGATTTTTGGGTTTGTTTTTTTTTTTCGAGACAGGGTTTCTCTGTTCAGCCCTGGCTGTCCTGGAACTCATTCTATAGACCAGGCTGGCCTCGAACTCAGAAATCTGCCTGCCTCTGCCTCTGCCTCCCAGAGTGCTGGGATTACAGGCATGCGCCACCAATGGCCCTGAATTTCAAAACACAAAATTACTGTTATTTTACTAAGAGTGGGGCTAGAGGCCTGAACCTCTTGAGAAGGGAGTCCCAGCCTTCAGTCCATGGGAACACTCAAACTGAGTTGTGCAATAGCAGATAGTGCTATTCACCAGTGCCTATGGTACAGGGTGAATGAATGTAGCTAGGAAACTGAGCTAAGGCTTGCACTAATACCCACTTCAGTAGCTGGGTGGAGTCAGTGGTGAGCTGGCAGCTAACTTATGGAAAGGATAGGCCCAGGGAGTCTGTCTATGGGCTGGACACTTTGTAACACTTTTACCAGCAGGGTTCAGAATTCGACCTGTATGTTTATCTTTCTGAGAAGTCTGTACCTTTGGCAGATTCTGAAAGCTGAAGGACAGTGACAACACCCTCTAGTCACCACTGAAGGGGAGGGTTGGCCTTCAGAATTGTCCCCAGACACCAAACTCTTAGCACAAATGAAATTTATCACCCTGCAAGTGTAAGCATGGGGTGGGATACTGCGAAGGCAGCAGTAGCAGCATGCATGCAGAAGCAAGAAAAGTAAGGGAGGCAAGAGAAGTGAGAGCAAGAGACGTTGTTTGTTCAGCGGTGGGATTTTTATTGGGGGGGTTGGACTTGGTTTTTCGAGACAGGGTTTCTCTGTGTAGCCCTGGCTGTCCTGAACTTACTTTGTAGACCAGGCTGGCCTCAAACTCAGAAACCTGCCTGCCTCTGCCTCACAAGTGCTGGGATTAAAGGCGTGCACCACCTCTGCCTGGCTATGTGTGGGATTTTTAAAGGGAAAATGGGAAGTCTGTACAAGGATGAGTTGGTAAACCCTGATTGGATATTGTCTTAGTTAGGGTTTTATTGCTGTGAACAGACACCATGACCAATGCAAGTTTTATAAAAGACAACATTTAATTGGGGTTGGCTTACAGACTCAGGGGGTCAGTCCATTGTCATCAAGGCAGAAACATGGCAGCATCCAGGCAGGCATGGTGCAGGAGGAGCTGAGAGTTCTATATCTTCATCTGAAGGCTGCTAGTGGAAGACTGACTAGGCAACTAGGGTGAGAGTCTTAACCCACACCCACAGTGACACACCTCCTCCAATAAAGCCACACTTCCTAATAGGGTCACTTCCTGGGACAATCATATACAAACCATCACATTCCACTCCCTGGCCCCCCTAGGCTTGTTCAAACATGAGTCTATGGGGGCCATACTTAAACATAGCATAATGGGAAATATATTTAGTCCAACTTCAAAACCCCTGTGGTCTATAGCCACAGTCTCAACAAGTCCAAAGTTCAAGGTTTCTTTTGAGATTCATCCAATCACTAAAATGTAATCTCCCAAGCAAGACAGGAAACCAGATGGGCAAAGTCCAAACTCTTCATCTCCATGTCTGATGGCAAAGCAGTCTTCAGATATCCAACTCCTTTTTCATCTTTGTTGACTGCAACAAGGTTTTTTCTCCTGGGCTTGTTCCACTCCCTGTTAGCAGCTTTCCTTAGCAGGCATCCTGTGGCTCTGGCATCTTTAACATCTTGGGGTCCCCAACTCAATTTCAGCTTCACAGCTTCTTGTTCCAATGTCTGAGATCCATGCTTGACCTTCTGTGCATCTCCAAAGAGCTGGTGTCAGCTCTCCACTTCTCCAACTCTGCCCACTGTAGCACTCTAAGTTCAGGTTGATCCACTCCACTGCCACTGCTGTTCTTGGTAGTCATCCCATGGTACTGGCATCTCCAATATGCTAGGGTCTTCCACTGCAACTATGTTTCACCAAAGCCTCTCATAGGCTCTCTTCATGGTACCAAGCCTCAACTCCTTTGCAGATGCAATTAATATAAATCTCTTTACCTTAGCCCTAGGCAGTCTCTTCAGACAATGGTAAAAAACAGCCATGTTCTTTACCAAAACATCACAAAAACAGTCTCTCAGCCACATATTAAAGTTCTTCTCCACTGAAACCTCTTGGGCCATCAGGCCTACACAGTTAAAATGACCCTCAGCACCACTGTCTTCCATATTCCTACTAGTCTGGCCCATTAAGCCCCACTTAAAGAATTCCGTGGCTTTCCAAATCCAAAGTCCCCAAATCCACATTCTTCTGAACAAAAGCATGGTCAGGCCTATCACAGCAATACCCCAGTCCCTGGTACCAACTTCTGTCTTAGGGTTTTACTGCTGTGAACAACCACCATGACCAATGCAAGTTTTATAAAAGACAACATTTAATTGGGGTTGGCTTACAGACTCAGGGGGTCAGTCCATTGTCATCAAGGCAGAAACATGGCAGCATCCAGGCAGGCATGGTGCAGGAGGAGCTGAGAGTTCTATATCTTCATCTGAAGGCTGCTAGTGGAAGACTGACCTCCAGGCAGCCAGGGTGAGGGTCTTAAGTCCACACCCACAGTGACACACCTACTCCAATAAAGCCACACCTCCTAATAGGGTCACTTCCTGGGCCAATCATAGACAAACCATCACAGATATATTAAATAAATGAATTTTGATTGTTGGACCTTGATGCTTTCTCTCAGGAATGAGTCAGCGGCCAAATAAGGGCATGGACCTTGCTTGGGAACTAGCTTTAGGAATATAACAGTTTTTAGCAAGGGAGAAGATGAGGGATCAAAACCTGTAAGCAATGTTTGCCAGTCTCAGGACTGTTAGAGCCCCTCCAACCACTCCCGTGCCTCTTTTCTCTGTCACAGCGGACTCTTCTTTGCTGCAGGTGGGGTCCCTGTTGAAGGCCCAACGAAACAACTGAGAACTGAGACCCCAGGCCCAAGATCAGCTGTAAGCAGCCAGTCAGCGGGCACAATGGCTGCACCCAGCAACTCTGCCACACAGGGCCCCTCTCAGTGCGATCAGGATCCTCAGCCTCAAGAGTATGGCACGGCCTGTGAAACCTCCCGCCAGTGCTTCAGGCAGTTCCAGTATGATGAGGCAGATGGGCCTCAAGAGGCCTTCTGCAAACTCTGGGAACTTTGTTCCCAGTAGCTAAGGCCACAGACGCGGTCTGTGGAGCAGATCCTGGCCCTGCTGGTGTTGGAGCAGTTCCTGCATATTCTGCCCACAGACAGGGAGACCGAGAGGTTCAGCCCGGAGATTAAACAAAGGCTTTTCACCCTGATAGGAGACCTAAAGAAAGATCACAAGGCGCCAGGGAACGAGGTGAGAAGGCTGTTGGGGTTCCTTGTTCTTAGGCCAAAAGAGGGGCCAGACAGCTGGGTCGGGATGAGCCATTCTGTCTCTGTGTCACTGCACAGCCCCCAGTGTTCCCCAGAGTCCACTCCAGCAGTCTCTTCTGCTGGTGTCAGCATCGAGGTGACAGGCTCTCCACTGTTCCTGACCCCGTGCCCTCTCTCCAACTCACAAATGGCAATGCCTCATTTATTATCAGTAAGTGAAATTCTTAGTGAGCATATATTTTTCTCTACACACCAACAAAACATCACTGCACTGCCCTGTGGCTTGTAAGACCATTCTGTCTGTGGATGGCTTTGTCTCAGTAGCTCCTAACAGTTTTAACCTTGCTAAGTACTGGTTAGCTGGGTGTACAGGCACAATCCTGTAGTTCTGACACCCTGTGGCAAGGCAGAAGGACCACTTGAGACTGGAAGTTTGAGATGAACCAGGGCAATGAGGTAAGCGTGCACCTGGGAAAAGTTGCTTTATATAAGAGGGGAAACAGAACAGCAAACTGCAAGCATGGCCCTTGAAACAGAAAATAATCAGTGTCACTTTACAGAAGTGACAAGCTTTGCCATCTTTGAGTCCACTGGAATCTCGAAGGGATAGAAAGGGACAAATGATAGTGTGTTATATTCTAATAGCAGATTGAGCATGTGCATGGGTGGGGTGGACTGCATCAACAGAAATCATGCTGTCACTAGACACCTGTGTCTCTGCTTTGAATCACTTACTGTTAGTATGGTGACCAGTTTAGATTTGTTCTGATGAAGGAGCCATGGGTAGATCATGAATACCTCAGATGGAGCTCATGTCATGGAGAAACTTAATTTGGATATGATCTAATTTTCAGTAAACTACATTTACTTTAAAGAAGACTATTAAATGTTAAGTAACATGCCGTTGGCTACCATACAATGCAGCACAGCTAGCAGTATTGAGGAGTGGGATCTATTTCTGAACCTTTGGTTACGACAGCTAGAAGATCCAGAGAATCGTAGCAGAGAGAGGAGAGTCCAGTTGTTCATTCATTATCATATCTACCCATAGTGAGAATATCTACCCAAAGTGAGACATGAGGATACCACGTCCCTAGGCTTTTTCTTCATAGAGAGGACCTAAAGAGGGGGAGGAGATAGCAACCTGTTCATTTCATGAATGTGAAATGCTTTTTCATAAGTTCTCCTTCTCTTCTTATTTACCTCAGGACAATTGGTAGAAGGTACAAAGAATATGCAACCTGGACCACACAAATATAAGCCAACTTCCACATCGTTCTTTACCCACCCCATTCTTATTAGTGTGAAAAATGCAAAGCCCAGTTCTTTCAGTCACCCATCTATCCAAACTTTTGTGGTTTTTTTGTTTGTTTGTTTGTTTTTTTTTTGTTTGTTTTTTGTTTTTTTTTTTTTTGAGACAGGGTTTCTCTGTGTAGTCCTGGATGTCCTGGAACTCACTCTGTAGACCAGGCTGGCCTCGAACTCAGAAATCCTCCTGCCTCTGCCTCCCAAGTGCTGGGATTAAAGGTGTGTGCCACCACCGCCTGGCCCTATCCAAACTTTCATTCACTAATTTATTCGTCCCTAAGATGGGAAGAGATACTAGCAGTAATCCCTCTTCACAAAGTCTCAGCAATGGTCTCTGTGTCCTTACAAGTTTAGGTGAACTGTATGAGAGATACCTGAATAGACAACTATATAATAAATAATTTTAATATAAGGAATAATATATAGGAATAATAAGGAATGCCTTATTATAAAAGATAATAGTCATAGGATAAAGTACCATTTTCTACAGGAGAACCAAAGAAAATGAGAGCCTGGACTCAAATATTCAGATCTATCTTTACTGCTTTATTTTCTCTGTCAGAAACCTGGCCCAGCCATGGCTGACTCAGGCCCATATGCCTTCAGTAGCTTCCTTGTGGGACTCCCTGGCTCCATACCAGAGTATCTTTAAATTTTATAGGCTGAGGAACCTCTTGGGCACGGAGTAAGACCTAGCAGCCTGGGTTTCCCTGGACAATAAGAAAAAGACAGATGTGATACAAACCAGTAGCCAACATCAAGTTAAATGGAGAGAAACTTGAAGAAATTCCACTAAAATCAGGGACAAGACAAGGCTGCCCACTCTCTCCCTATCTATTCAATATAGTACTTGAAGTTCTAGTCAGAGCAAAAAGATGATATACTTAAGCAACCCCAAGACTTCTACCAGAGAACTCCTAAAGCTGATAAACAACTTCAGCAAAGTGGCTGGATATAAAATCAACTCAAGCAAATCAGTAGCCTTCCTCTACTCAAAGGATAAACAAGAGGAGAAAGAAATTAGGGAAATGACACCCTTCGCAAATAGTCCTAAATAATGTCATACCTAGGTGTGACCCTAACAAAGCAAGTGAAATATCTATATGACAAGAAATTTAAGTCTCTGAAGAAAGAATTTAAGAAAGTCTCAGAAGGTGGAAAGATCTCCCGTGTTCATGGATTGGCAGAATAGATATAGTAAAAATGTCCATCTTGCCAAAAGCAATCTACAGATTCAATGCAATCCACATCAAAATCCCAAATGAATTCTTCATAGATATAGAAAGAGCAATTCTCAAATTCATCTGGAATAACAAAAAACCAAGGATAGCAAAAACTATTCTCCACAACAAAAGATCTTCTGGGGAAATCATCATCCCTGTCCTCAAGCTCTACTACAGAGCAGTAGTGCTAAAAAACTGTTTGGTATTGGTATGCATAAAGGCAGGAAGATCAATGGAACAGAATTGAGGACCCAGAAATGAACTCATACACGTACGGTTACTTGATATTTGACAAAGGAGCTAAAAACATCCATTGGAAAAAAAGACAGCATTTTTAACAAATGGTGCTGGATCAACTGGAGGTCAGCATGCAGAAAAACGCAAATCGACCCATTCTTATCTCCTTGTACAAAGCTCAAGTCCAAGTGGATCAAGGATCTACACATAAAACCAAACACACTGAAGCTTATAGAGGAGAAAGTGGGGACAAATCTTGAACACATGTGCACAGGGGAAAAGTTCCTGAACGGGACACCAATGGCTTATGCTCTAAGAGCAAGAATCGACAAATGGGACCTCATAAAACTGCAAAGCTTCTGTAAGGCAAATGACACAGTCACTAGGACAAAAGGGCAACCAACAAATTGGGAAAAGATCTTTACCAACCCTACATCTGATAGAGGGCTAATATCAAATGTATACATACAAAGAACTCAAGAAGTTAGTCTCCAGAGAGTCAAATAACCCTATTAAAAATGGGGTACAGAGCTAAACAGGGAATTCTCAACTGAGGAAACTCGAATGGCTCTAAAGCACCTAAAGAAATGTTCAGCATCCTTAGTTATCAGGGAAATGTAAATCAAAACACTGAAATTCCACCTTACATCAGTCACAATGGCTAAGATTAAAAACTCAGGGGACAGTAGTTGCTGGAGAGGATGTGGGGAAAAAGGAACACTTCTCCATTGTTGGTGGCATTGTAAGCTGGTAAAACCACTTTGGAAATCAGTTTGGCGATTCCTCAGAAAATTAGACATAGTACTACCAGCGGACCCAGTTATACCACTCCTGGGCATATACCCAGAAGATGCTCCTACACGTAATAAGGACATTTGCTCCACTATGTTCATAGCTGCCTTATTTATAATAGCCAGAAACTGGAAAGAACCCAGATGTCCCTCAATGGAGGAATGGATACAGAAAATGTGGTATATTTACACAATGGAGTATTTATTATTCAGCTATTAAAAACAATGAATTCATGAAATTCTTAGGCAAATGGATGGAACTAGAAAGTGTCATCCTGAGTGAGGTAGCCCAATCACAAAAGAACACACATGGTATGCACTCACTAATAAGCGGATGTTAGCCCAAAAACTCAAAATAAACAAGTTACAATTCACCCAGCTCAAGAAGAAGGAGGACATAAGTGAGGGTGCTTCGGTTCCTCTAAGAAAGGGAACAAAATAGTCACAGGAGCAATAAGGGAGACAATGTGAGGAGCAGAGACTGAAGTAAAGGCCACCCAGAGACTGCCCTACCTGGGGATTCATCCTATAAACAGTCGACAAACACTGACACTACTATGGACCGCAAGAAGTGTATACCAAAAGGAGCATGCCATGGTTGTCTCTTGAGGGGCCCTGCCAGAGCCTTACAAATACAGAGGCAGATGCTAACAATCAACTATTGGACTGGGCATGGGGTCCCCAATGGAGGAGCTGGAGGATGGTCAAGAGGAGCTGAAAGGGTTTACAGCCCCATGGGAAGAACAATGAATTCAGCTACCCAGATGCCCCAAGACTCTTAGGAACTGAACCATCAACCAAGTGGTACACATGGTTCCAGCCCAAAATGTGGCAGAGGAAGGCCTTGTTGGGCATCAGTGGGGGGAGTGGTCCTTGGCTCAATAGAGGTCCCAACAAAAAGAAACAGAGGGGGCGGATGTGGGAGTGTGTGGGGTGGAGGGGCATATTCGTGGAGGCAGGGGGTGGGAGAAGGGGTTGGGGGTCTTTGGGGAGGGGGGAAATCGGGAAAGGTTTCACCATTGGCAATGTAAATGAAGACACTATTCAATAAAAAAGAAAAGAAAAAAGAAAAAAAAAGGCAAAATCCTCAGGCTAGGAAAGAAGTTGCAAAGTAGATTCTCTGAGTTTCTATCTGAGCCATTCCATGTTTCTGATATAGAAGTTTTCACTACCTTTAGGTTAATAATGGAGCTAATAAAAATATTACTTCCTAAAAAAAAAAGGCAGGAGGTTAGGAATGAGGATAAAAGGCTGGGCTGGTAGGGAAGTTGGAAGCTGGGAAGGAGTAAGAATCTAAGAAGGATGCCACAGTAAAGGGTAGGAGGCTCAGAGAAGGCTGAAGGTTATGGAGATTGCAGCTCAAAGAGCAGATTGGAGCCTAGAGAAAGATAAAAGTCATGGGAACAGGAAGATAAGGAGGAGGCAGGCGGGAGACAGCTGAGATAAGAACCAGGAGAGGACTGCAGGAGACTAGGAGAGAACAGGAGAATCAGGAAGTCTGACAGGGCAGAAGACAGGCTAAGTGAGCAGGAGGGTGCAGAACTGGGAGACAGTGTAAGGACTGTGAGAAGATAAGGTGGTGAAGGTCCACTGAAGAGGCTTTAGGAAGAGAAAAGACTGAGGATGAAGGTCAGAGACCAGGAGACACTTGGAGGATGTGTGAGAGCAGGAGGCTAAGGTGAACTGTAGAACAGTAGGTTTGGAGGGACCAGAAAAGCAGAGGGGTAGCTCCCCTAGCACACCTGCTGCCCAGCTAAGCTGGGAAACTAAAAAGGTAGGCGAGGCTCTCCCATGTGTCCTGATGGTGTGTTTCCTTGACAGGGTGAGGGGCATCTTGGAGACTCAGCTTATCACCAGCACACAGACTGGGAGACCCACCCACCCACCTTCCAGGTATCCAGTCCCTTTTCATGCAGAGGACTCATGTCACCAGAACTCGGAATGGGAGAGGATTGGGCCAGTGAGCTCCCAGGAAGGCCCTACACAGTAAAGGTTTATCCATCCATCTCTACCTAAGTCAGGTGAGCAGATAAAACGAGCCAATCTGCACCCAGGCCAGGTGAGCAGATAAAATGAGCTAATTTGCACACAGGTCAGTCCCCTTCTTGGCAGGGAGGCCCAAGGATACTCTGCAGCTGTGCACAGCCCTTCCCAAATTACCTCCAGCACTGTTGGGGATGGGGCAGGGGGCTGGACTCTGCCTCTCACTCCCCTAACCCTGTCTGAGGGCATTCCTGAGGCTCTGCATCTGCAGACAGGGAAGAACAGGAAATACTTGGCCATCTCTTCCTCCACAAGCTGCTTCTCCCACCCTTCCTGTCTGCCCAGGCTCCGTGAAGGACCTGCAGTGACACTCTGGAGACCCAGAAGCCCATCTACCAGCCACGAGAGGCATGGCTGCTGTGTGCTACAGGATGTGGAGAAGAGGGAAGGACCCCAGGGGCAGGCAGCTGCTCTCAGGACAGGGCAGAGAAGGGGAATGCCCAGGAGGCCAATGGTGAAGTGTCTCTTTCTTTTTCAGGCATGGTTCTTCTGGGTGGTGGCTCAGACCTGCACTGAACATTTCAACTCGGATCCTAGAGGTGCCACTGTTTCCGTAGCAGCGTGGGGAGCAGCTGCGTGAAGAGCCTGCCTAGAAGAAGGACCTTTCTGGTGAGCCCAGAGGGGGAGGTGACTCAGCTCTCCTGGTCCCTCCACAGAAAAGTGTGGACCCTTGGACACTGATATCTCCTGGTAGCACTGTGAGGGAGATGCGTTCTCCCACCTCATGAACTCGATGGGCTCAAGGAGGGGCCTGGGATTGCCCTTGTTACACAGAGAAGAGAGCTCAGCCTGCCCCTGACTGGCAATCCTCCACCCTTTCTGCACTTTCTTCATGACCTGACAGGACACTGGGGATGGGAGTGGAGAGCTACCAAGGGACTTAGGGAGAAAGAGAAGCCATGAGATAGGGGAGCTAGGCATCTGCATTTCCTTGAAGTGTTCTGAAAGACAGGTGAACAGTTGATTTCATAAACAGAGGAAAAGGTTCAAGAATGTTGTAAAATGTCTAGTCCCCCAGCAGAACCAAGCCCCCCACTTCTCTGGTGCTTGACCAAGGGTTCCTGAGCACCTGTGTGCTAGTGGACTGCAGTGATGACGGCGTTGTGGTTTATAGTGTCATGATGTCACTGGATGGTTGAGGAGATGTGGGCTGAGACCCATGGTGTGGCCCTGTTTCTCTGTTCCCAGGCTTGCATCCCATCCCTGGCATCCCATGGGCAATCTCATCCAGATAAGCTGAGGAGAGCCTGTCCAGGAGGTCCTTTGTAGGCTGGAAGTTGGGATCTCTAAATGCCCAAGAATGGCCCAAGGGATACATTTACTACATATCCCACACTCCCCCAGCTCCTCGGGCACTGGTATCTCAAGGTCTGTACATTCCATTCCTGATAAGGAAACCTTCAGCATACCCTCCAGGCCCAGGGACGGAGTGGCCCAACTGCCCACTCAGAGTCAGGGACACAGATGAAGATCTCAGTTTGTCTCACCCAAAGGGCACACACTGAAAGGTGGTTGCCACATGGCCTCTGCTGCTCACCTTAGGGCAGGACGGATGGTTTCCTTCTCCCACGTTTCACTAGTACTCCATGTATGTGTGTTTGTGTTTGGGTGCATGTGTGTGCGCAAGCTTGTATGGAAATGTGTGTGATGGGGGTGGAGCCATTGGGTAGGGAGAGAAGCTCCTGACAGTGCCCTGTTTTCCAGGTACAGGAAGGATCACATGGACTACTGGGAGACATGATTGTAAAGTCTGAGGCCCCTTCCTCTTAGACCTCACACTACAGGGAAGCCCGTCACTGCCCATGCTTAGGCATGGGCTATGGTATGAGATCAGAGGCACTGATACTAGGCTAGACTTTGGGCCCAGTGGTGCCAGCCAGGAGAGGAGCAGAGCTAGGACTCAGCATTGAGTTCATGTTCCATTCTGGCCCTGTTAGTCTGTGAGCTTCTGCTCTCCCTGTCCCCCTGGCTACTTCTGTTCTTCCATGGTGCCGTTGCTGTATGATATCACGGTGCCCTTTATTTGCAGTCTGTATTGCAGGCAGTGAAGCTTCAATGGATTCAGAGACTTAACCCAGATGACCTTACATTCCCATGTTTACATTTCGGTGTGTGATGGGACTCTGCACTGCCAGCACTGTCCAGTCAGAGAAGTGGTTTCTGAAGTTGTCACATGTTGTTGTCTCCCAAAGGTGAAAGAAAATCCTTGAGTTCTGTACACTGAACCCTGCCTGGATCCCTCCTGTCTCTGCTGGGTGCCATACCATTCCCTGGGTGGGGAAGTGGGTGGGGCATGGGGCAGCGAACTCCAGGCCAAGAGGGCAATCCAGAGCTGCGGAGGGAAACCCCTCTCCTTCAGAACCTCCTTCCAGATCACCCTCGACAGGACCAGCACCCTCTGCTCCCCCTACCCACCCCCATGGGCCAAATGAGGAATATTGGAGCCAGGCCCAGAAGGGTCCAGTTGATCTTATTCACACTGTTCAAAGACAGAAACAGAATCAAAGGCTTCTCTCTCATTCTAGGTCTGGAGTCAAGGTGCTGAATGCAAGTTGAACCTCAAGGATAAGGGGAAAGGAGACAGATCTCTACATGCCACTGTGTGCAGCCAGAGACCTCTCTGCAGTAGTAAGTGGTAAAGTCCCCAGTGCCTTTTGGCAGACAGCTTGCTAGAGACTGCTGAGGAGATAAAGCACCCAGCAGGTGCTGGAACTGGATGCTGTATAAACTGACGACATGACTGCTCCCCACATTGTATGTGCAAGGGGAAGGTTTTTATTGTTGCTAAAAAGAAAGAGAGAGAGAGAGAGAGAACAGCAAGAGGCATCTGAAAAAGGAAGAATGGGGGTGGAGGAGAGAAAATAGATTGAGCATGGCCAGCATCCTGGGCCTCACCAGTGCTATCTGCAAGAGGGGAAAAGAGCAGGGGAGAGAGAGTGGAGAAAATATATAGAGAGAAGCAGGAGCAGAGCAGAGAGGGAGGGGAGAGAATATATAGCAATAATAGCAAGATTCAGTAGCTGGGGGCAGGAAAGCCCTTGTTCTGGAGGGAGTGTATACAAGATAGGGAAGGTTGCTAGGATTCACTTGGAATGTGTAACAGGTGCTTGTGATGCCTGCATGCACTTTGAGATTCCAGACGAAACAGGCAATTATCTGTCCCCTCTGCCATAGGTATTGAGCTGGCTTCACAAGTTCCGGAAGAATGCTGGATTTTATCTAACCAATAAAAAACCTCCTAAAAGTTGAGCTCATTTCCGGACATTTGGACTGCCCTTTGGAATTTGGGGAATCGATATTTCTTTTGGAACTGAGAGATGCCTGCTTTTGTCTCCTGGCTTTAGCACTGTGCTCTGAGAGCTCCATTCAGAGAGATTACCTGGGAATCCTGAAACTCTAGGGTTGAGGTGAGGTGTGGCTCAGTAAGAGGGCAGGAAGCTCAGTGGGGAGGAGGCCAGGGGCCTTAAGGCAGCATATTTGTAAAAAGAATCACTTGTAAAGGCTGGAGGGTAGAAAAACAGGCAGTAGGAAAGCGGCAGACTTGGGAGGAAGGAAGAAAGCAAGCTTGGGAGAGACGCGGAGGGCATAAAATTCAAATGTATTTTGGGAGAAGGGAGTCAGGAGATTTTTCTGGGAGCATAGACATGAGGAACAGGGCAGGAGGCTCAGGCTTACTGTAGAGCAGGGCAGGAGGCTGGGAGACCTGTAGCCCTCCTGGAAGGTAGAGGTCTTGGGAAAAGACAAAAACCTGAAGAGATGGACACGAGCTTCTTGGGGGACAATAGGATGATGGGGTGGGGTGGGGGAGGAAAGGCTGCAGAAGAAGGCAGAAGAAAGGAGAAGGCAGGAAGTTCAAGGGAAAGCACAGGTTCTGGGGAGGCGACAACAGGCTGGAGACACGGTAGAATGTGGGGATAATTGGAGGATATTGAGTGCAGTAAACCTAAAAAGGGCAAGAGCCTTGAGGAGAGGTTATACTGTGAGGTGGGCAGGAGGCTCATAGAGTGGAGTCTGAGGCTAGAGAGGCAGGTCGCAGGCTCAGGGGGAGATGGAGGAGGACAGGTTTAGAGGAGGCCCAGCCTGAGGGAGAGTGCAGGACAGACTCTCAGGAAGTACAGTACCTCAGCGGGGACAGAGGATCAGAAGAGAGTCTGAATCTGCTAACAGAGAGGAGGCTCATGGAAGATGTAGAAAGCTGGAGGAGGGCCAGGGAGGAGGGAGGCAGAGCCGGGGTGCTGCCCTAGGGAGAGCAGAAAGCCAGGACTGAGGGCCATGCTGTCCTGGGAAGGCAGTGTTTGGGGGCCAAGCAGAACACTGAGAAAGGTAAGCAGGGAGGAAGCCAAGAGGGTCAGGGGGCTGGGGAAGGGCGAGGGCTTGGGAGGTGCAGGACTCTGCAGGAGAGAGTGGGAGGCCCCGAGGGAGGGAGGAGCTAAGGGAGGCCCAAGGGATGGAGAAATAGCAAGAGGCAGATCTGGACAGAGAATGGCCTGGGGCTTGTGAGGGCCTCCTGCTGAAGAGGCAGGCTGAGTGTCATGGAGGGTGTGGGGCTGGGTTGGGGCAGGAGTAAGAGGGCTGGGGCTCAGAGGAAAGAAGGCTAAAACTGAGGAGTCTGCAGGAAACAGGGGAGCACCCGAGGGGGGTGGTGGAGGAGAGGGAACCAAAGGCTGGGGAGAACCAAAGGCTGTGGAGAAGGGCACATGGGCGAGGAGGGCAGCACACAGGAAGGACATGAGAGGCAGAAGGCTAGGTCGGAGAGGAGGCTACCCCAGAAGGCTAGGTAGGAGAGGAGGCTACCCCAGAATGCTAGGTAGGAGAGGAGGCTTCCCCGGGCAGACAGAGGAGGCAAGGCCTGGGCCTGGTGAGGACAGTCCCTAGATGGCAGGAAAAGGGCAAGCAGTGGGTGAGGAGGGCCGAGGTTCTGGGAAAGTAAGAATGCTGTGGGAGTGCAGACATCTTCTGGGGAGAGCAGGGCTGTCGTGGGGGAGGGACGTGGATGTGGAAGGGCAGAAGGCTGAGGCTGTGTGCCTGAGGCTAGGGAGTGGGAATGGAATCTCAGGCAGGTCAGGAGGGACTGGGAGGAGCCTAAAGGGGAGCAGAAGCCTGGAGAGGGACAGGGACAGTGTAGAAAGGTGACTATGGCCCGAGGCCCATAGAAGCAGAAGGAACTGTTTGACTCAGAAGGCAGAGGAAGATGGCAGTAGGCTCAGGACAAAGGCAGAAAGAAAATAGATGGCTAAGGAAGATGGAAGTTTAGGGGAACGTGGATGGCTTGAGGAGGTAAGAAATCTGGGGACAAGGAACAGGAAGTTGGGGAGCGAGACAGGAGTCAAGGGAGGGGGAGAGGAAGGCTCACATCCCAAGAAGGGAAGGAGGGTGGAGGAAGGAGGCTTGGGGAGGACAGACATTCTAGGAGGAGGACAACAGCAACAACAGCCAGCCTTGAGAGGAGGGTAGGGCACCACAGGAGCCCAGGCTCACACTTGTGGGCTAGGAAGCTGATGAGAAAGGCCAGATGATCAAGAAATGCTAGCGAAATTGGGAGCTAGGCTGTAGAGGGGCAGTACAAGGATGGGGGGCTGAGGGCGGAGGTTCCGGAGATTCCAGGATTCCTGAAGTAGGTAGAAGGCTGGAGAGGAACGTTGAGGGATGCCAGAAGGCTTGGAGAAAGCAGGCTGCTGAGGGTGAGGTCAGAGGCTGAGGGGAAGACGGAAGAGGGCTCAGGGAGGATGGGCGGGGTGGCAGGAACCTCGGGAGGCAGGAGGAGACTAGAGGAGCACCAGACCTAGGATGGTAGGCTAAGGGCTGGCGAGGAGGCTTGGGAGAGCTTAGGATGTCCTGGGAAGGCACAGGCCATGGGTAGAATGGAGTGGGGCCTAGGTAGAATAGCAGGGGACTCTGGCGGAGCTCAATAGGCTGTTGACCCAAGCTGGAAAAGCAGGGTACAGATCAGGGAGAGGGGCAAGCAGGTCAAGTGAAGACAGATGCTAGAGCAGGCAGATGGCTCCAGAGTAAGCTCGTAGGCTCGAATGGAGGGGCCAGCAGCATTTGGGAGGGAGGCTACGTGAGGAGATCTGTGGACAGAGGAGGGTAAGAGCCTGGGGAGGCAGGCCCGATGCTGATCCTGATGCCAAGCAGGGTAAGAAGGTGGACAGAGGACAGGATGGCAGGGAGGAAGGCAGGAGCTTAGGAGGAGGGGTCAAAGCACAGAAAGGGAAGGAGGCTGAGTGGGTGATCCGGAAGATGGAAGATGCGATGCTTACTTCAGCAGGCTTGGGAAGAAGCTGGAGAGGAGGACAGGGTCTAGGGCATTTGGTCTGGGAGGAGACTGAAGGAGGGTCCAGGAATGAGGAGTGCGAGAGGCTCATGGAAAAGGAAGAAGAAACAGAGAGCGGGCTTGAGGGGGCTGTGTAGAAGAGAGCAGAGGATGGAAGGGCCTGGAGGACTACAGGAAGGCCTGAAAGAGGAAAGAAGGAAGGCAGGGGCAGGTTCAGAGGGCAGGGCTGCTGAGGAGGGCAGGCTTCTAGCGGGGAGGCCATGAAGCTGGTAGAGGAAGGAAGGACAGGGAGGAGAAGGACCAGAAGCTGTGAGGACTAGGAACAAGAGGTGCAGGGCAAGAGGGAGAGGCTAATGAAAAGGCTGGGAAGAAGTACAAGGCAATAGTGGACAAATGGGAATGAGAGGAGTCTGAGGTAAAATGGGACAGTGGAGGGTGAGAGTCTGAGGAGGAAGGTAGGAGGTCGAGATGGGGTAGGAAGTCGGAGGAGGGGCAGGAAGCTATGGGAGAGCTGAGGGACAGTGGGGAATGAGAGAGGGCTGAAGGGGCATGGGCAGCTAGGCCAGGGACAGGAGGCTGTTGTGAGGGTAAGAATTCAGGAAGTATGGGGAGTGACAGGAATCTGTGGAGGGCAACTGGGTCTAGAGGACAGAATACTGAGAATAAGCACCAATGGGTTGTAGGAGCCTGAGGAGGGGGAGCACCCAAGGGTTATAGGAGCCTAAGGAGGGGGTCAGAGACTCAGCATATGGGGAGGAAGTAGACAGCAGTGTGCACAGAGGACGGTAGGGGAGAGAGCAGGAAGTAGGAAGGGAAGGTGAGGGAGCTGGGCGGAAGACTCAAGACAAACACTGCAGGATGAAGAGGAGGCCAGCCGGGCGGTAGTGGTGCACGCCTGTAATCCCAGCACTTGGGAGGCAGAGGCAGGCGGATTTCTGAGTTCGAGGCCAGCCTCATCTACAAAGTGAGTTCCAGGACAGCCAGGACTACACAGAGAAATCCTGTCTCAAAAACCAAAAACTAAAAACCAAAACCAAACAAAAAAGAAGAAGAAGAAGAAGAAGAAGAGGAGGAGGAGGAGGAGGAGGAGGAGGAGGAGGAGGAGGAGGAGGAGGAGGAGGAGGAGGAGGAAGGCCCTCAAAGGGCATAAGTCTTAGGAAGATTCCAAGAGTCTCTGCAGATGGACAGATTCCCTAGTGAGAAAACAAAATGGAGCCCGAAGGTGAGTGTGGAGGATACAGAAGCTTACACAGAAGTACAGTATTCTGAAGAGGGTGTGGGAAGGCGAGGATGCTGGCAGGTCCCTGGAGGAGAGTGCAAATGAGGACATGTGAAGAAGAGAAGAGAAGGAACACATGGAAGGGGACGTTGGGGAAGAGAGCAGGAAGCTCAGGGACAGACAGGGCAGAGGTGCAGGCAAGAAGCCAGAGGCTGAGGTTGGGGGTGAGGAGTGTGGGTAGCTTAGCAGAGTCAGGAGGATGGGGGCAGACAGAAGATGGAGCTGAGGGAATGGTGTTGGAAGGGACAGAATGCTGTGGACAAGGGATAAATGGAGATGTCAGGAGACACAGCAGGCCGTCATTTGTAAGGAGAGTAGAGTATCATAGAGTATTAAGACCTGGGAAGAGGAGAACTGCTTGTTATGTTGGTCTAGTGAATTGGGGCGTGGGGGGCATGGGCTCTGGAAATGGAGAAGTCTGGGGGAAAGAGGCTCCAGGGGATATCTTAAGGGCTGTGGAGGGACACCAAGTCTAAGCAGGAAGTTAAGGAGGTTCAGTGTGAGGATATCAGGTTTCAAGTGGTCCCCAGAGACAGAAGTAGGTGGTGATGGTGTCATGAGGGATGGAGGTTGAGAATGGGCTCAAGAGTTCTTGAGAGTGAGAGGCTCTGGGACTCCAGAAGGGTACTGCAGAGAGGGACCTGAAAGAGCAGGGGAGGGGATCCAGAGAACAAGGTGGGGAGGAAGTTAGGAGGAGGATGGAGAGGAGAGCAGGACACACAGCGGGGTTGCTGGAAACTAAGAGGGAAAGCAGGAGCAATGGGGTGAGCACTTGTCATAGGTAGAGGCCTGAGGTAGGAAAAAGATAGTCAATGTCTAGAAGATTGGAAGTGCCAGCTTTGTGGATAGGGGTGGGAGCCTTGTGCAGCTGACAAGTTTGATAGGAGGGAAGTGTATTCCCAGGGAGAGCAGGACCCTGAGGACCAAAAGCAGTCCCAGGGTTTCTAAGCATCTGAGTATCAACCAGGAGGGTCCAGCTGAAACTCAGAAGATGGAGAACAGAAAGGTAGCTTGACAGAAGGGTATAGGACAGTGTAGGTGACCGGGTAAAGGCCAATGTCTGGGTTGAGATGTCAGGAACCTGAGAAGGAGGGTAATGGCTGGGAAGGAAATCTTAGGAAGTCTGGATCAGAGGCTGTGGTAAGGGAGAAATCTAGGTGTCAGGGCCGCATAGGGAGATTGGAAAGAGCTTCAGAAGACTGGGAGATGAGGAGATTTCATAACAGAACAGGAGGCTCAGCGTGTGCCAAGGGAGACAGAGGAAGTCAGGATTTTGAGAGGGAGAATAGCAGGCTAGGAGGATGTCAGGATGGCCACGTCAAGTTTGTGTGTCAGGTGTAGAGAACAAGTGTTTATGGTTTTAGGAGTTTGTGTGGAAGCACAGGACTTCCACATGAGTATGTAGGCCTGGGGGAAATTCAGACACTGTTCCGAGCAGGTACTCTTGAGGGAGGCAGGATACACCTCAGGAGCAAAAAGACTGGGATGCAAGGCAGCATGTTCATAGAGATGTGAGAAAGCTGAAGGGGCTTAGAAGGTCAGCGAGGAGAACAGGAATGGGGTAAGAGACTAAGAGAGGAGAAGAGTCCTGAGGAGGAAGGCTGCATACTTGGCATCGTAGCAGGAGGACAGCAATACAGCATGGAGAAGGATCAATAGGATTGGAACAAGTAACAGGGGAGTTCACATAGTGTGTATATGTATATGTGTATGTGTCTGCATGTACGTATATGTATATGTATATGTGTATACATGCATGTATGTGGCAAGATGACTAGAAGGGACAGAAAGCTTGGCAGGGTGACAGGAAGATGTGCAGGTGATCAGGAGTCAGTTGGGACTCAAGGAGAATAAGGATGTAGGTAGGAGAATGAAGAGCATGATAGGAGGTCTGGTTTTGCTGGTAGGTTTGGGGGATCAGGGTGAATAGTGAAAAAGGATATGTATCCATGAAGGCAGAAGGCTCATAAAAAATGGAATCCTGCTGTACAAAATGGGGCTGAACAACAGGATGACAGTAGGACAGTGTAGGGCTGGACATGTGTCTCAGCACTTAGGTCAATGGCTTGCTGTTCCAGAGGCCAAATGTTTGATGTTGAACTCCCACACAGAGTGCA
The DNA here is from genome assembly GCA_964023405.1 of Apodemus agrarius. NCBI lineage: Eukaryota > Metazoa > Chordata > Mammalia > Rodentia > Muridae > Apodemus > Apodemus agrarius. Next base: position 130,518,363 of record OZ030010.1, read on the forward strand.
TAAACAACTCTATGCCCAGGGCCTTGGATGCACTTTTCTGCCCTGTCCTGGGATCAGGCATGCAGTTGTTGCTTAGAACTTACCCACAGCCTCTCACAGAACATTTGTAATGATTCTTTTTATTCAATATATTCTTTATTTACATTTCAGATGATTTCCACTTTCCTGGCTCCCTGCCTCCCAAAAGTTCCATATACCCTTTTCCCTCCCCCTGTTCCCCCATCCACCCCTTCCCACTTCCCTGTTCTGGTATTCCCCTACACTGATGCATTGAGCCTTTCCAGAACCAGGGTCCAATCCTTCCTTCTTCTTGGGCATCATTTGGTATGTGGATTGTGTCTTGGGTATTCCAAGATTCTAGGCTAATATCCATTTATCAGCGAGTGCATACCATGGGTATTCTTTTGAGACTGGATTGCCTCACTTAGTATGATGTTCTCCAGCTCCATCCATTTCTCTAAGAATTTCATGAATTCATTGTTTCTAATGGCCGAATAGCACTCCATTGTGTAGATATAACACATTTTTTTTGTATCCCATTCCTCCGTTGATGGACATCTTGGTTTTTTCCAGCTTCTGGCTATTATAAATAGGGATGCTATGAACATAGTGGAGCATGTATCCTTATTGCATGCTGGGGAATCTTCTGGGTATATTCCCAGGAGTGGTATGGCTGGGTCTTCCGGAAGTATCATGTCCAGTTTTCTGAGGAACCGCCAGACTGATTTCCAGAGTGGTTGTACCAGCTTGCAACCCCACCAGCAGTGGAGGAGTGTTCCCCTTTCTCCACATCCTCGACAACACTTGCTGTCTCCTGAGTTTAATCTTAGCCATTCTGACTGGTGTGAGGAGAAATCTCAGGGTTGTTTTGATTTGCATTTCCCTAATGACTAATGATGTTGAACATTTCTTAAGGTGCTTCTCAGCCACCCGAATTTCTTCAGGTGAAAACTCTTTGCTTAGCTCTGTACCCCATTTTTGATAGGGTTATTTGGTTTTCTGGGGTTTAACTTCTTGAGTTCATTGTATATATTGGATATTAGCCCTCTGTCAGATGTAGGGTTGGTGAAGATCTTTTCCCAATTTGTTGGTTGCCAATTTGTCCTTTGACAGTGTCTTTTGCCTTACAGAAATGTTGTAATTTTATGAGGTCCCATTTTTCAATTTTTGATCTTAGAGCATAAGCTATTGGTGTTCTGTTCAGGAACTTTCCCCTTGTGCCTATGTTCTCAAGGATCTTCCCCGGTTTCTTTTCTATTAGTTTCAGTGTGTCTGGTTTTATGTGTAGGTCCTTGATCCACTTGGAGTTGAGCTTAGTACAAGGAGATAAAAGTGGATCAATTCACATTCTTTTGCATGCTGACCTCCAGTTGAGACAGCACCATTTGCAGAAAGATTATCTTTTTTCCACTGGATGTTTTCAGCTCCTTTGTTGAAGATCAAGTGGCCATAGATGTGTGGGATCATTTCTGTGTCTTCAATCCTATTCCAATGATCCACCTGCCTGTCACTGTACCAATACCATGCAGTTTTTAACACTCTGTAGTTTTAATGCTCTGTAGTGTTGCTTGAGGTCCTGGATACTGATTCCCACAGAAGTTCTTTTACTCTTGAAAATAGTTTTAGCTATCCTTGTTTTTTTTTTTTTATTCCAGACGAATATGAGAATTGCTCTTTCTAACTCTATGAAGAACTAAGTTGGGATTTTGATGGGGATTGCATTGAATCTGTATATTGCTTTTTGCAAGATGGCCATTTTAACTATATTAATCCTGCCAATCCATGAGCATGGAAGATTTTTCCATTTTTTGAGGTCTTCTTCCATTTCCTTCTTCAGAGACCTGAAGTTCTTGTCATACAAATCTTTCACTTGTTTGGTTAGAGTCAGGCTATTATGAAGGGTGTCATTTCCCTAATTTCTTTCTTAGCCTGCTTATCCTTTGTGTATAGGAAGGCTACTGATTTGCTTGAGTTGATTTTATAACCAGCCATTTTGCTGAAGTTGTTTATCAGCTGTAGGAGTTCTCTGGTGGAGTTTTTTGGGTCACTTAAGTATACTATCATATCATCTGCAAATAGTGATAGTTTGACTTCTTCCTTTCCAATTTGTATCCCTTTGACTTCATTATGTTGTCGAATTGCTCTAGCTAGTACTTCAAGTACTATATAGAAAAGATATATATATATATATATATATATATATATATATATATATATATATATATATAGAGAGAGAGAGAGAGAGAGAGGGGCAGCCTTTTCCAGTCCCTGAAGTGGGATTGCTTCAAGTTTCTCTCCATTTAGTTTGCTGTTGGCTACCTGTCTGCTGTATATTGCTTTTACTATGTTTAGGTATGGGCCTTAAATTCTTGTTCTTTTCAAGACTTTTAGCATGAAAGGATGCTGAATTTTGTCAAATGCTTTTTCAGCATCTAATGAAATGGCCACGTGGTTTTTTCCTTTGAGTTTGTTTAGGTAGTGGATTACATTGATGGATTTCTGTATATTGAACCATCCCTACATCCCTGGGATGAAGACTACTTGATCATGGTGAATGATCATTTTGATGTGTTCTTGGATTCGGTTGGCAAGAATTTTATTGAGTATTTTTGCATTGATATTCATAAGGGAAATTGTTCTGACGTTCTCTTTCTTTGTTGGATCTTTGTGTGGTTTTAGCATCAGTGTAATTGTGGCTTTGTAGAATGAGTTGGGTAGTGATCCTTCTGTTTCTATTTTGTGGAATAGTTTGAAGAGTGTTGGTGTTAGGTCTTCTTGAAGGTCTGATAGAATTCTGCAGTAAAACTATCTGGCCCTGTGCTTTTTTTGGTTGGAAGAATTTCTATGACCCCTTCTCTTTCTTTGGGGGTTATGGGACTGTTTAGATGATCTATTTGATTCTGATTTAATTTTGGTATTTGGTATCTGTCTAGGAAATTGTCCATTTCCTCCAGATTCTCCAGTTGTGTTGAGTATAGGGTATTGTAGTAGGATCTGATGATTTTTTTGAATTTCCTCAGTTTTTGTTGTTGTATCTCCTTTTTCATTTCTAATTTTGTTAATTTGGATACTGTCTCTGTACCCTTTGGTTAGTCTGGCTAAGGGTTTATCTATCTTGTTGATTTTCTCAAAGAACCATCTCCTGGTTTTGTTGATTCTTTGTATGGTTCTCTTTGTTTCCACTTGATTGATTTAAGCCCTGAGTTTGATGACTTCCTGTCTTCTACTCCTCCTGGGTGAATTAGCTTCTTTTTGTTCCAGAGCTTTAAGGCGTGCCATTAGCTGCTAGTATATGCCCTCTCCTGTTTCTTTTTGGAGGCACTTAGGGCTCTTAGCCCTGCCTTCATTGTGTCCCATAGATTTGGGTATGTTGTGCATTCATTTTCATTCAATTCTAAAAAGTCTTTGATTTCTTTCTTGATTTCTTCTTTGGCTAAGGTATCATTGAGTAGAATATTGTTTAGCCTCCATGTGTATGTGGGCTTTCTGTTGTTTTTGTTGCTATTGAAGACCACTCTTACTCCATGGTGATCTGATAGGAGGCATGGGATTAGTTCTATCTTCTTATATTTGTTGAGGTCTGTCTTGTGACCAATTATATGATCGATTTTGGAGAAGGTACCATGAGAAGCTGAGAAAAGGGTGTATTCTTTTGATTTAGAATGAAATATCATTTATATATATATATATATATATATATATATATATATATATATATGTATGTATGTATGTTAAATCCAATTGGTCCAAAACTTCAAGTAGTTTCACCGTGTCCCTTGCATTTGGAGCATAGGTGTTCAGAATTGAGAATTCTTCTTGGTGGATTTTTCCTTTGACCAGCAAGAAACGTCCCTCTGTGTCTCGTTTGATGATTTTAGGTTGGAAGTCAATTTTATCTGATATTAGAATGGCTACTCCAGCTTGTTTCCTGAGACCATTTGCTTGTAAAATTGTTTTCCAGCCTTTTACTCTAAGTCAGTGTTTGTCTTTGACCCTGAGGTGTGTTTCCTGTATGCAGCAAAATGTAGGGTCCTGTTTCTTTATCCAGTCTGTTAGTCCATGTCTTTTTATTGGGGAATTGAGTCCATTGATGTTAAGACATATTAAGGAATAGTGATTATTACTTCCTGTCATTTTTGATGTTATTTTCATATTTGAGTGGTTATCTTCTTTTGGGTTTGATGGAAGAAGGTTACTATCTTGCTTTTTCCAGGGTGTAATTTCCCTCCTTGTATTGGAGTTTTCCTCCCATTATCCATTGTAGGGCTGGGTTTGTGGAAAGATATTGTGTGAATGTGGTTTTGTCATGGAATACCTTGGTTTCTCCATCTATGGTGATTGAGAGTTTTGCTGGGTATAGTAGTCTTGACTGACATTTGTGTTCTCTTAGAGTCTGCATGAGATCTGCCCAGGATCTTCTAGCTTTCATGATCTCTGGTGAGAAGTCTGGTGTAATTCTGATAGGTCTTCCTTTATATGTTACTTGGTCTTTTTCTCTTACTGCCTTTAATATTCTTTCTTTGTTTAGTACTTTTGGGGGTTTTGATTATTATGTGATGAGAGGTATTTCTGTTCTGGTCCTGTCTGTTTGGAGTTCTGTAGGCTTCTTGTATATTCCTGGGTATCTCTCTCTTTAGGTTAGGGAAGTTTTCTTCCATAATTTTTTGAAGATATTTGCTGGCCCTTTAAGTTGTAAATCTTCACTCTCATCTATACCTATAATTCTTAGTTTGGTCTTCTCATTGTGTCCTGGATTTCCTGGATACTTTGGGTTACAAGCTTTTTGCATTTTGCATTTTCTTTGACTGATGAGTCCATGGTTTCTATGGTATCTTCAGCATCTGAGATTCTTACTTCTATCTCTTGTATTCTGTTGTTGATATTTGCATCTATGACCCCTGATTTCTTCCCAAGGTTTTCTGTCTCCAAATTTGTTTCCCTTTGTGATTTCTTAGTTGTTTCTACTTCTGTTTTTAGATCCTGGATGATTTTGCTCAGTTCCTTCTCTTGCTGTTTGTGTTTTCCTATAATTCTTTGAGAGATTTTTGTGTTTCCTCTTTCATGACTTCTGCCTGTTGACCCAATTTCTCCTGCATTTCTTTAAGTGTTTTTTTTTCATTTCCTCTTTATTGGCTTCTATCTGTGGACCCATATTCTCCTGGAATTCTTTAAGTGATTTTTGTGTTTCCATTGTAAGGGCTTCTAACCTATTCACACCCCCCTGTGATTCTTTAAGAGATTTATTTATGTCTTTTTTGTGTTCCTCTAGCAGCATCATGGCCAGTGCTTTTAAATCCAAATTTTGTTTTTCTGGTGTGCTGTGGTTATCCAGGACTTGCTATGGTTGGAGAATTGGGTTCAGATGCTGCCATATTGCCTTGATTTCTGTTAGTAATGTTCCTACGTTTGCCTTTTGCCATCTGGTTATCTCTGGAGTTAGTTGGTCTTGTTGTCATTGGTTGGTGTTTGAACCTCCTGTGAGCCTGGCATTGTCAGATCTTTCTGTCATCTGGGAGCCAAGATGGCAGAGCACCCCTTCTCAAAGTTAGAAGTGATGGCTCCAAACTGAGGATCTTGGTTGTCCTGATCAGCTCTGGATGCAGGTTGTGCTGGCTGTCTCCTCCTCACTGGTATAGCTGACCTCCTGCACCACGAGCAGTGGCTGAGGGAGCTCCTGGTCCAGAGAAGAAACTGGGAAGCCCCTGCCAGAGGCCTCCAGACTGGATCCTCCTCTTTGCAGGGCTAGACTCATGTGTGTAGGCTGTCTCCTCCTAGCTGGCTGCTGGGTGTATAGCTGGCCTCCTGCATTGCTTGGAGATGGCATGCTGTGGCCAAGGGCATCCCCGATCCAGAGGCAGAAATCAGAAGGCTCTGTAATGATTTTTAAGAGAGTAGGATTTTTACTAATTGGGAAGAGTTTAGCTTATATCTATGATGGTAGGACAAAAGTACTGGATGGAGGTTCTGGTGATCCTAAATATGGTTTAAATAAGGATTTCAGATCAAAGTAGGAGTTTGGGTAGAGGGAAGGAATAAGGGGCATGTTACAGTGCAATGGCAAGGTAAAGGGGAGGAGGGGAGGTGCCTGTAGTGGAAACTGTTGGGGTCAGAGCATGAAGTGGAGGCTATGTGGTTGGGCAAAGAACTCTAGTGGTTCTCTAAACTCTAAAGGTCAAGTTGCTTATTAGGTTAAGAAGCAGTGGAGGAAGGCAGGCTTAGTGGTGCATGTGTTTAATCATAACACATGGAAGGCAGCAGTGGGTGGATTTCTGAGTTCTGGGTCAGCCTGATTTACAGGTCAAGTTTCAGGACAGCCAGAAGCTACAAAGAGAATCCATGTCTCAATAAACAAAAGAAGAACAAACAGGAGAGAGAAGACAAAGGAAGGAGGAAGAAGGGAGGAGGAAGAACAGAAGAGGGAGGAGGAAGATGGAAGGAAAGAACGGGAAGGACAAGGGACAAGGATGAAGGAGAAAGGAGAGAGGAAGAGAGAAGGGGAAAGATGTGGGAGGGGGACAAAGGAGAAAGAAGTAGAAAAAGGAGAGGAGGGAGGAGGAGAGAAGGAGAGAGGGGAGAGGATGGGTGGGAGACAAGAGGGAAGAGAATGGAAGATGAGCAAGAAGGGAAGAAAGAGAAAAGGGGGAAGCACCAAAGACAGGAAAGAGAAAATTGGAGGGAAGAAGAAGGAGGAAGAAAAGAGGGAGAGGGGGCATGAAGGGGGTAAGGTGCAAAAGAGGGTAGAGGAGGGGAAAGGGAAGAAGAATGAAAAGGAGTAGTAGGAAAAATTGGGGAAGTGGAAAGATGAGGGGAATAGGAGGGAGTATGGAAGAGAAAGGATGAGAGAAGAAAAGGCAAAAAAAGGTAGGAGGGAAGAGAAAATACAGGGAAAGAAGGGGGAGAAGTGAAAATGAGGTTGAAAGGGGAAAGAAGAAAAGAGGAGGGAACAGTGAAGAAGAGAGAATTTAGAAGATGAAGTCCAGAGATGAAAAAAGGAGGCAGAATAAGGAAAAAGAAGTGGAGAGTGAGAAAGGAAGATAAGAGGGAAGAAGAAAAGAGGAGGGAAAAGAGAAAAGGAGAAAGAGGAGAAAGAGGGAAGAGAGAAGTGGGTGAATGAGAAGCGAGTAGAAAAAAGGATAGAGTAGAAAAAAGGAGGGATGATGGAAGAAGGGGAGAAGGAGGCAAGAGCAGAGAACACAGAAGAAGAGCAAAAAGGAAGATGATAGAGTATAAAGGAGAGATGATAGAATATAAAGGACAAAGCAGAAAGAGAATGAGCAGGAGGGAAAAGGGAAACATGAGGAGGTTGAAAGTAGGAATAAGGAAAAGGGTGGAGAAGAGGAAAGAAGCTAAGAGTAGTGAAGATGATGGAAAGACCAGGGAAGAGGGAGAAAGGGTAAAAGGAATGAGGAGGGAAGATGGACTAGGAGGGTAGAGAGAACAGGGAAGAAGAGGAAGGAGGACAGAGGAAAGAAGTTGGAGCAGATAGTAGAGAAGAAGAGGGCAGGAGACGGAGGAGGGAAGAGGGGGAGGGAAGAGAGACAAGGCAGCAAGAGAAAGGAAGAAGAGTTAAGAGAAGGAGGGGTGCAAAAAGAAGATGCAGGAAAGAAGAGGGGGAGAAAGAAGGGAAAGTAATAGAGGATGGAAGAGGACAGGAGGACAGAGGAGGGGAAAGGAGGAAAAAGAGAGTTTATAGAATAGATCAGAGAAGAAAGTAGAGGGAAGAGAAGGGAAAAGGAAATTGGAGGAAAAGGGGAAGAGGAGAAATGGTGACAGAGAGGAAAAGATGGAAGAGAAAGAAGGGAAGACAAAAGAGGAGGTAAGGATGAAAAGGCAAGAGGACTGAAGATGAAAGGGAAGGAGTGAGAATAGACGAGAGAAGAGGGATGAGAAGGAAAAGGAAGGGGAGAAGGAGGTAAGAGGAAAGAGAAGGGAAATGAGTGAGGGGGTAGGGAACCATAGGGAAGTGGAAGAGAAGAGAGCAGGAAAGGGGATGGCAGAGGAAGAAAAAAAGAAGGAAAAGTCAAGATGGAAGAGAAAGGAAGAGAAAAGAGGATGGAAGACTTAAGTGGATGAGATAGGGATGAGGAATAAGGGAATAGGAGAGAGGAGGGGAAAGGCAAAAAGGATGAGAAAGAAAAGAGAAGAGGAAGAATGTGTGAAAAGAAAGGGAGAGGAAGAGAAGAGGGAAGAGGTTGGAGTGGAAGAAGGATGAGAAGAGAGGAGAAAGGGAAAGGAAGAAGAGAGGAGAGGTTGGGAGAGAGAAGAGGAGTGAGAAGGAAAGAGGGAACAGAGTACTAAGATCTTAGGAAGATGGAATATTAGGGAAGAGAGAAGAGGAAGGAAGGGGAAATAGGGAAATTAGAAAAGAGAAGTCAAGTGGATAAAAGAGGGAAAAAAGTAAGCAGGATGAGGAGGAAAGAGGAAGGAATATGGAAGAGAAGTGAAGAGGAAGGAGGATGGAGGAGAGAATATGAGGGAATAAGAGAGAAGCAGTAAAAGGAAGGATGAAGAAAATGAGAGAAGCAGAGGGAGAAACAAAGAGAAAACAGAAAGATTAGACAGGAGGAGAGAAGAGGAGAAAAAGGAGGAAGAAGATGAAGGGAAGAGAAAAAAGTAGGGAAGAGGGAAGAAGAGGGAAGATGAAAAAGGAGGTAATAGGAAGGAAGAGTTAAGAGGTAAGGATAAGGAGAAGGGAAGAGGAGAAAAAAGGAAAGAAGAGGGATGAGTGAAGAGCTGTGAAGGAAGAGAAGGGAAGAAGGAAGAGGTAATATGAAATATGAAAGAAGAATGAACATGGGGAGAACAGAAGAGTAGGGAGATGGGGGAGGAAGGAAATGGAAGTTGTGGGAATGGGATTGTAGTAGGAAGAAGAAGTTGAGGTAGGAAGAGGAGGGAGGAGAAAATAGAGGGAAGAGGAGGGAAGGAGAAAATAAAAGAATGAGGCAAAAAAGAATGAAGAGAAGGAAAAAGAGCAGAAAGGAGGGGAAAGAAGGTAAAATATAAGAGAAGATGGAATAGGAAAGATGGACAAGAAAGGAAGGAGAAAGAGTAGGAGGAATGGATGAGAATGAAAGAGGTAAGAGGAGGAAGAAGAAAGTGGTAAAATGAAAAGAGGGGAAAGAATGAGAAGAAAAGAATTTTGAGGAGGAAAGGGAGAAGAAGGAACAAGAGGATATAAGAAGAAAGAGAAAGAAGAAGGCAAGAGAGAAAAAGGGATGTGGGAAGCAGGGGAAGTGTAAGGGAGAGGGAAGAGAATGAAAGAGGAAATAGAAGTGAGGAGGGAAGAGGAGGGACTAAGGAGAGGAATGAAGAGGCAACAGGAGGGGCCAGAAAGAGAGGGGAATGGAATGGAGGGCATGAGGGAATGGGAGAGTGGAAAGAGAGGGGGAAAGGAGAGTAGTAGGATGGGGGGGGGAAGCTAAAAGGACCAATTGGGGATGAGAAGGGACAGGAAGGTGGGGATATGAGTGAAGAGCAGGGAGTAAGAAAGAGGAGAGAAGATGGGAGAAAAGGGAAGTCTGAAGAGAAGAGAGGAGGCAGAGGGGACAAGGAGGGATGCATAAAGTGGAGGGAGGAGGAAACAGGACTGAGAAATGAAGAAGAATGAGGAAAACTAAGATGGAAGAGAAAACAGAGGGTAAGAGAAATACAGAGTGAAGGGGAAAGGAGGGGAGAGGAGGGGGCTGGATGAGGAGGAACAAAGAAAAGAGGGACGGGGAGGGATGAGAAAAGAGAAGAAACAGGAAGAATGAAGAGGAGGGAAGTGGGGGCAAGTTATGCAAAAGGAAAAGGAGGAAGAGGAAGAGGGAGGAGAAAGCTGGGGGAAAGAAGAGAGAAGAGAATGGAAGGAAAAAGGAAAGGGGGTGCAGACTGTAAAAGGATTGAGGGGGACAGAAGAGAAGGGCAAGGGACAGAGAAGTGGAGAGATGAGAGAAGGGCAGAGGATGCCGAGGAGGGAAGAGACAGAAAGTCTGAAAAGAAGCAGACAGAAGACAAGGGAGGGGGAAGGGGGAAGACTGAAGAGGACAGATGAGGCAATGGGAGGGGGAGGGGATGAAAAAGAAAGAGGAGGGGGTACAGAAGAGAGAAGAGGGGTGAAGGAAAAGAAGCTTTGAGTGAGAATGAGAGGGAGAAGAAACAAAGATGCAGGAGAACAAAGAGTAAAGGAAGGAAGTGTGAACAGAAGGAATAACAAAGATGGGAAAAGATGGGAATAGAAGGAAGGGGAGAGTGGAGGGAGAAGGGAAGATGAAAGAAGGGAATGGAATTAAGGAAGAAATATGAGCGAAAAGAGGAAAGGGGGAGAGGAATTAGTATGAAGATGGGGGGAAGAGAAGGAAGGAAAAAAGGGTGGAAGGGGAGGGAGTCAGAAAGAGGGACTCAAGGGGAAGAGTGAGTAGGGAAGAGGGGAGCAGAAGTTAGAGGAGAGCTTGAGAGTGGAGAGGGGATGGGAGCAGAGGCAGCAGGGAAGATGGTAAGGAGGGGAGGGCGAGACAGGATAGGCTAGGGCAGAGGGAAGAAGAGGGAGGGAGGACAGGTGACTCAGAAAGAAAAGGGGTGGGGGGAAGAGGAGGGAGGAAGAAAGAGGAAAAGGGGGAAATCTGAGAAACAGAAAGCAAGACTAGAAGGGAGGAGAGAAGTGGAGGGAGAAGGAGAAGAGTGGAGGAGGACAGATGAAAGAAGATAAAGAGCAGAGAAAGGGGGAGGATAAGGAGTACTGAGGACAGAAGCAGGGGCTGAGGGAGGAGGGGAGATGAGGAAAGAGGCAGGGGCACAAGAGAGAATGAAGGATAGAAAATAGGAAGGATGAAAGTGGGAGGAGGGAAGAGCAGGGAGGAGGGAGGAGGACCAAGGAGTGATGAAGCATGAAAAGGGAGGAGGTTGGAGGGAAGAAGGAAGGAAGAAAGGAAGGGAACAGAGAAGGGAAGTAAAGGTTATAATCAAGGGGGTGGAGGTGGGAAGGTGAGAGAGGAAGTACCAGGGAGCATGGAAGAGGGAAGAGGAAATAAGATGAAGGGGAGAGAGGGGGAGGATCAAATAGAAAGGAAAACAAAAGAGGGAGTAGGAAGGAGGAGAGAATATGGAAAAGGAGATAACAGAAATGAAGGCAAAGGCGAAGAGAAGAGAAGAGAAGAGAAGAGAGGAGAGGAGAGAAGAGGAGACAAGAGACGAGAAGAGAAGGAAAGAGAAGAAAAGAGAAGACGAGAGAAGAGAAGAAAAGAAAAGAAATGAAGGGAAGAAGCCAATAGACTGGAAGATAAATGAGAAAAAAGAAGAGAAAGAGGAGGCAAGAAGAGCAAGGAGAGAAGAGGAAGGAAGAGGAGTGAGGAGGAGCAAAGCTGGAAGAGGAAAGCAGATGGGAAAGGGCTATGAAGGAAGGAGAGGGAGGGTGGAAGTGGATGGAATAGAATAGAGGAGAGAGGATGACGAGTAAGGAGTAGAGAAGAGTGGAGGAAGAAGATGGAGGATGGATGATGTGAAAGGAGAGAAGATGAAAGAACAGGGAAGATGAGGGGAGACAGGGAGAGAGCAAAAATGAGGGGAAACGGGAGAGGAGGGAGGCTGGAAAAGGACAGAGTAGGGTAAAGTGAAGAGGGAGGGAGAGAAAAGTTATAGAAGAAAGGAAGAAGGAGGGAGGGGGAGAAGGGAGGAAGGTGGAGGAAAGAGGAGGGAGAGAATATAAGGTAGGACAGCCGCAAGGAGTGGCAGGAAACAGGTATCAAAGAGAACAGTGGGCAAGAAGAAAGGACCACGGAAGATGAGGGAGGAGGATGGGGGAAAGGTGGGGAAAGAATGAATGAGAGACAGGAGAGAAGAAAAGGGAAGAGGAGAAAGGAGACAAGTGGAAGGAGGAGGGAAAATAGTGAGGAAGGAAGAAGAGGGAGGAGGGGGAAGAGTGAAAGGAAGGAAAAGGGAAGGGAAGAAGGAAGTGAAGATACAAGGGATGTGGAGGAAAGAGGGAAGAGAAGGGAACAGAAAACAGGAGAGGGATGGAGAGAGATGAGAATAGGAGGTAAGAGGAAATTAGTTAGGAGGAAAGAGGAGAGACTAGGGAACAAGAGTGAAGAAAGAATAGGAGGAAGGAGACAATGTGCAGAAGTGGAAGGTGGAGGGAAGGGAGAAGAGGAGGGAAGAGGAAGGGATGCCAGGTAAGGGGAAAAAGAGGATGGAGGTAGGAAGAGGATGGAAATGGAACAAAGAGAATGTATAAAGAATAGCGAAGAGGAAGAGGAAAATGGAGCGAAGAAGTATGGGTTAAAAGAAATGAGAAGAGAAAAGGTAGGAGGATGGAACAGAAGAGTGGGAAAGATGATGGAAGAGAGAAATAAAGGGCAGAAGAGGAAAGGAGAGGAAAGAAGAGGGTGGAATGAAGTGATATGGAATAGACAGGGTTAGCAAAGGGGAGAGAAGAGGGAAGAGGCAGAGGAGAGAAGAGGGAAGGGATGAGAAGAGGGAAAATGAAGGCGGGTGAAGTGAAGGATGGATAATAAAGAAGGGAACTGTGAAGAGGGGAGAGGAGGAAGAAGAGGATGTAGGTAAGGAGTGAAGCATGTGGAAGACAGAGGAGGAGAGTACAGGAATGAGGAGGGAAGAAGAAAGGTTGGAAAGAGGAAAGAGATCAGAAGAGGTAAGTAGTTGGATGAAGGAAGATAGTGGAAAGGGATTAGAAGGGAAGAACGAGGAAGGTGGAGGGAAAGAGGAAAGGAGGGCAAATGGGAGATGAGGGATTAGTAATGGAAGTGAAGAAGAGGAAGGAGAATGGAGGGAAGAGGCAAAAGAATTAAGAGAGAGGAGAAAGGGGAGGGAGGAAGGAGGATGAGGAGGGCAATGAGAAGTAGAGATTAGATGGATGAGAAAAGGAGAATGGAGTGAGGATACAGAAAAGAGCAGGAAGAAGGTATGAAGAGGTAAGCAAGAAGATGAGGCAGGAGGAATTATGAATGAGGAAGAGGGGAAAAGAAAAAAGGAGAGTTTTAAATGGGGGCAAAGTGGGAGTGGGAGGAGGGACTGGGAAGAAGGAATAGGGTTGGAGGAGGAAAGGGGGTGGGGAAGAGTGGATGGAATATGAGGGAGGAAGAAAGATGAAGGAGGACAGAAGAAGAGGGCAGAAGACAGAAACAGGAAGTGAGATGAGGCTGGTAGGAGGAGTAGGTGAAGTAGGAAAAGGGAGATGAGGAGAGAGGAGAGGAGAAAAGGGGAATTGGAGGAAAGTGAAACTGGCATGCAGGAGGGGTGAGAACTGAAGAGGGATGGTAGAGTAGAGTAGAGGAGGGAAAGCCACAAGAAAGAGAGGGGAGGGATGATGTAAGCAAGGGAGACCTGATGAATGAAGAAGCAGTGTAGAAAGAAGACTTGGGAAGAATAGGAAAGAGGAAGGAAGAGAAAGGGATAGGGAAGAAGTAAAAAGGGAGAAGAGCATGCAGGATGGACAAATGAGGGAACAAGAGGGATGAAAATTGTAGTAGAAAGCAGAGAGAAGAAGGAAGAGGGTGACAGGGAGAGAGATGAGAGAAGGGGAAAGCAGAGAGAGATAGAAAGGGGGAAGGAGGGAAGAAGGGAAGCTGGAGGGGAAAGGTGGAGAGAAGAAGGAAGATAATGGAAGGGGAGGGGAGAAGGAAGAATTCAAAGAGGTGAGAAGTACAGGGAAAAAAGACGAGGGGAGACGACAGAAGAGGAATGGGGTTGAAAGGGGGAGAAGAAAGAGGGCAGAATAGAAAGGAGAAAGATGGAGGAAGAAAGAAGGTGGAGAAGGGAAGAAGATGGAGCAAAGAAGAGAAAGATGAAGAGAAGATAAGGAAATGGGGACCGGGAGGGAAAGGAAAGAGATTAAGAAGATGGTTGGAAGAAGATGAAGAAAAGAGAGTACTGAAGAAGAGAGGAAGGAAGAGAGGAAGGTGGAGGAGCAAAGAATCAAGAGGAAGAAACTGATGTAAAAGAAAAGAGGATAGAGGATATAAGAGGTGAGAGGAGGGGAGGAGAGGAAGCAGAAAAAAGGAGAAGCAGAGAGGAGGGAAGAGGGAAGGGGAGAGAGGTGGAAAGTGGAGATGGGGGAAGAGGAGAAAACAGGCAGAAGGAAACAGGGAACTGGGATGGGACAAGAGAGGATAAGACGAAAAGAGGAAAGAGATCATACTGGAAAGGGAAGGGAAGAAGGAAGACTGGAAAGAGGGAAGAGGAGGGAGGAAAAACAGGACTTAAGAACTAGGAGAATGGAAGATGTCTCAAGAAAGGCAGGATAGAAAGGAAGTGGGAGAAGTGAAGAGGAAAGGGATGTAGGGAGGAAGGACAAAACAGGAGGGAGGATGGTAGAGGGAGCAGGAGGGAATAAGATGGAGGAGGAAAGACCAAATGTAAGGAGTGGGAAAGGGGTAATGAAGAAAGATGAAGGAGAGAAGAGAGAAGTAGAGGGAAGAGGGGGAAGATAATGGGAGAGGAGGAAAGAGGAAAGAAAAGAGAAGGAAGATGAAAAGGAGACAAAGAAAGGAGAGTGAAGAGGAAGGAGGAGAGACAGTAAAGGATGGGAGGAACAGAAAGAGAATGTAGGCTGTCAGTGAGAAGGGGAGGAAGGCAGAAGTAAAGAGAAGTTGAAAATGAAGGAAGAAGGGAAGAGAGGAGAAGAGGGAAATGAAGGAGGGAGGGAAAAAGATAAATGAGAGAGGGAGAAAGAGAAAAATTGGAGGGAGAATGGAAAGAGGAGAAAGGTGAATAAAAAAGAGGAAGAAGAATGGAAGTGTGGGAAGTATGGCAGAGCAGTGAAGGGGAAAGATGAAGGAGGTGGGAAGAGACGGATGGAAGGATGGAGGGAGGAATAAGGAAGATGACCAATCATGGGGGAAGAGGAAAGAGGATAAAATAGGAAAGGGAATGAAGGGAATAGACTAGGGCAGTAGAAAGAGGAGAGGAGGGGAGAGGAGAAAGTAGAAAGATGAGGGAGGAGGGAAAAGAGGAAGGGGAAAAGGAGAGAGGAGGGAGCCAGGAAGGAGGGAAGAGTGATAGAGGACTGAGGGGGAAGCAGATGGAGGAATAAACAGGATGGAAGAGGGAAGAGGGGGAAAAGGAAGACAAATGAGGGAGAGGAGGAAAAGAGAGGGGGTGAATAAGTGGGAGGAAAGGGGAGAGTAGAGGGAAAAGGGAATTGGGGGAAGAGGAAAGGGGAGGAAAGAGGAAAGAGAGGGAAAGATGGAGGAGAAAAAAAGGGATAGGACTTAAGAGTATGAATGTAGGAGGATGGAAGACAGACAAGGGTGGAAGAGGCGGGAAGAAGAGAAAGGAAGAGAGTATGAAATAGAGGGAAGATTGAGGAGAGTGAAAGGAGAAGGGAAGAAGGAAGAGGAAAGGAGGGAAGAGGGAAGGGCAGGGAGGAAGAAAATGAGACAGCAATGAAGGGAGAAGATGAAAGAGTTGGGAAGAGGACAGAGGAGGGAAGAGGAGAGAAGTGAGGGGGGTAGGGAAGTAGAGCGATAAAGGAAAAGGAGGGTGGAAGAAAAAAGGTGAAGCCGGGAAGAGGAGGGAAGGGCAGGATGATGGTGAAAGGGGGAGAAAAGAGTGGGGATAAAGAAAAGAATGAGAAAGGAAGTGGAGGGAGGAAAGAAGGAGGGTGGAAGAAAGGACACATGTTGAGTATGTCTAAGGGAAGAGAAGAGAGAAGATGCAAGAGGAGGGAGTGGAATTTGGATGAAAAGAAGAGAGAGTAGTTAAGGGAATGGAGGGAGGAAAAATAGGAAGAGATGAGAAAGTGAAAGGAAGAGGAGAAAAGAAATGGGAGATGGAGAGGGAATGAGAAAGGAAGAGGAAAGGGAAGGAGTATTAAAGAGAAGGAAGAAGTGAGGGAAAGGGATCAAGGAGGAAAAGAGAAAGAAAGAATAGAGAGTAGTGAAAAGGAGGAAGGGAAGAAGAGGAAGGAGGTGAGAAGAGGAGGGAAGAGGCAGGAGGGGGAAGAAGCAGAGGAAAGGAGATAGAGGAGATAGGAAAATAAAGAAGAGAAGAGTCAAGAGGAGGTAATTGGAGGGAAAGGAAGAAAAGGAGAGGGGGAAGGAAGAAGAGGGAACAAGAAGAGGAAGAAATAGGGAGGAGAAAGGCGAGATGGGAGAGGAAGGAGGAGGAAAGTGGAGGATAGAGGTAAAATGAAGAAAGAGGAAAGAAGAGGAAGGAAAGTGGCAGGAGGGAGGAGGAGGGAGAGAAGAGAAAGAAGGGCAGAGGGAAAGAGAGGGAGGTGGGAATTAGAACAGGACAGAAGGAAAAAGAAAAGGCAAAAAGGAGAGAGAAAAGAGGGAACAGGTTGGAGGAGGGAATGAAAAATTAAGAAAGAAGATGGGGGAGAGAAGAGGAAGTTGGAGGGAGTAGGAAGAGGGAAGAAGTGGGAGTAGGAACAAAAGAAATGGAGGAAAGCTAATGGAGTAAGAAAGTGGTCAGAAGATGGAAGTTGATGGAGGAGGGAGAAGGGAAGAGGAGGAAAAGGAGTGAGGTAGGAAGAGGGGGGAAAGGGAGAGAAGAGAGGGGAGCAGTAGGAGTGAGGGAAAACAGGGAAGAGGGAAGAGTAGAAAAGAGGGAAGGGGAGGGAATAAGAAGTAGAAAGAGATATGAAGTGGGAAGAGGAGGTAACAGGGTGGAAAGGGAAGAGCAGGAAAGCAGAAGGAATTGAGGGGAAGAGAGAAGAGTTTAGGAGTGGACTGAGGAAGGAAGAGGAGTATGAGGAAAGAGAATGGAAGAGGGAAGATAGAAGAAGGGGGAGGGGAATGAGGAAGGAAGAGGAGAAAAGGAGAAGAAAAGAGGTAAAAATAGAGACCTGGAAAGATGAGTAAAGAAGGGAGGAGAGGTAAGAAATAATAGGAAAGATGCGAAAAGGAGAGCAGAGGGGAGAAGAGAGAGGAGAGATAAAATAATGGAAAAACAGGGTTGTGGAGAGAAGAGAAAAGAGGAAAAGGGGGAGAAATAATATGACAGAAGAGGGAAGCAGAGGAAGGGGGATGGAGGGAAGAAAAGAGAGGAGAGATCTGAAAAAAGAGAACAAGAGGGAAGAGCATGAAGAGGTAGGAGAGAAAGGAGAGAAATTGAGAGAAGACATAGGAAGATGAGAAGAGTAAAAGAGAATCTAAGGTGGAGGACTAGGGAAGAGGCCAGTAGATTCTTTTTTTTTAATTGGATATATTCTATGTTTACAATTCATTTCCCTTTTTCTGGTTCCCCACCCCCAAAGGTCCCACCTGCCCTTTTCCCTCCCCCTGCTCCCTCATCCACCCCTCCCACCTCACTGTTCTTGTACTCTCCCACAATGATGTTTTGGTCCATTCTAGCACCAGTGTCCACTCCTTTCTTCTTGTGAGACATCACTTGGTATGTGATTTATATCTTTGGTGTTCCAAGCTTCAAGGCTAATATCCACTTATCAGTGACTGTATACCATGGGTATTCTTTTGAGACTGGGTCACCTCACTTAGTATGATGTTCTCCAGCTCCATCCATTTCTCTAAGAATTTCATGAATTCATTGTTTCTAATGGCTGAATAGTACTCCATTGTGTATATATACCACATTTTTTGTATCCATTCCTCTGTTGAGGGACATCTGGGTTCTTTCCAGCTTCTGGCTATTATATATAAGGCTGCTATGAACATAGTGGAGCATGTATCCTTATTGCATGCTGGGGAATCTTCTGGGTATATTCCCAGGAGTGGTACGGCTGGGTCCTCCGGAATTATCATGTCCAGTTTTCTGAGGAACTGCCATACTGATTTCCAGAGAGGTTGTACCAGCTTGCATTCCCACCAGCAGTGGAGGAGTGTTCCTCTTTCTCCACATCCTCGCCAACACCTGATGTCTTCTGAGTTTTTAATCTTAGTCATTCTGACTGGTGTGAGGTGAAATCTCAGGGTTGTTTTGATTTGCATTTCCCTAATGACTAATGATGTTGAACATTTTTTAAGGTGTTTCTCAGCCATCTGAATTTCTTCAGGTGAAAAGTCTCTGTTTAGCTCTGTACCCCATTTTTGGATAGGGTTATTTGGTTTTCTGGGGTCTAACCTCTTGAGTTCTTTGTATACATTGGATATTAGACCTCTGTCGGATGTGGGGTTGGTGAAGATCTTTTCCCAATTTGTTGGTTGCCGATTTGTCCTTTTGACAGTGTCTTTTGCCTTACAGAAACTTTGTAATTTCATGAGGTCCCATTTGTCTATTCTTGCTCTTAGAGCATAAGCAATTGGTGTTCTGTTCAGGAATTTTTCCCCTGAGCCAATGTCCTCTAGGGTCTTCCCCAGTTTCTTTTCTATTAGTTTTAGCATGTCTGGTTTTATGTGGAGGTCCTTGATCCACTTGGAGTTGAGCTTAGTGCAAGGAGATAAGAGTGGATCAATTCTCATTCTTATGCATGTTGACCTCCAGTTGAGCCAGTACCATCTGTTGAAAAGGCTATCTTTTTTCCACTGGATGTTTTCAGCTCCTTTGTCGAAGATCAATTGGCCATAGATGTGCGTGTTCATTTCTGGGTCTTCGATCCTATTCCATTGATCCGCCTCCCTGTCACTGAACCAATACCATGCAGTTTTTAATACTACTGCTCGAGGACAGTAGATTCTTATTATCTCATCTTCTTCCCATTCCCTCCTCCAACTTGTCCCCTCCTCTTTTCTTTCTCCTTTTTTGGTCTTTTCTAGGGGAAGAGATGGATTTAAAAGAGGGAACAGGGGAGAGCAGGAGAAATAGGATGGGAAAGAGAAAGAAGACAGAGATGGATATGAGGGCTAGGAGGAAGGAAAAGGAGAGAGGGAAGAGCAGGGAATATGGAAGAAGGCAGAATGGGATGGTATAGGAGGGAAGAGTGAAAAAGAGGGAGGAAGGAAAAGAGGTGGGTAAAGGGTAGAGGAACAATGGGAAAGGAAAAGAAAGAGGGAAGGAGATGGTGTGGGAAGAAGAAAGAAGAGGAAAGAGGGAGGAAGAAGAAAAATGGAAAATGGAAGGGGAGGTAAGGGAGGAAAAGGACTGAGGAGAGAAGTGGAGGAAGGAAAGGAAGGAAGATGATGCTAGAAAGGAGAGTTAGGAGGCCAGAGTAAGGAAGAAGAGGGTCAAGTGAAGAGGGGACAGCTGGTAGAGTGGCCAGGAGGGAAGAGACTGGAAGAATAGGTAGGGATAAATGTAGAGAAAGAAAGTGGAAAAGCAGAGAAGTGGAAGCGAGCAAGGGAGAGGCAGGCAAGGGAGGCAGAAGGAGAAAAGAGAACTAAGAATGCAGAAGAGAGACAAGAAAGGAAAAGGAAGAAAGGAAGTGGGGAGGAAAGAAGAAGTGCAAAAAAGGAGAGGAGAGAAAAGAAGGGAGGAGGGAAGTCAGTAAGGAGAGAAAAGGAGCATGAAGAGGAGAAAAGGAATGATGTTGGAGGGAAGTGGGAAAGAGGGGATGATAGAAAAGAGCAGGGGAGAGGGAAGACATTGAAAGAAGGACTACTTGGGAACAAAGAACCGGATTAAAGAAAAGAAGAGGGAAGCAGGAAGGGAGAAAAAGTAAGAAGGAGAGAAAGGAGGATATGGGGGAAGTGGGGAAGAGAAAGAAATAGATATGAAAGAGCAGAATGGAAGGAGAAGAGTGAAGAAAAAAGGGAGAAGGAAGAAGCAGAATGCAGAAGAGGAACATTAAAGAGGGGCAGGAAAAGAAGAGGAGCAAGAAGAGAAGAAGAAAGAGGAAGGAAGACAGAATAGGAAAGAGGAGGGAAAAGAGAATGGGGTAATCAGAGTGAGAGGGGAGAATTGAAAGAGGAAGTGTGGTGAGGAAGGGGCAGAATGGAAGTACAAAGAGGAGGGAAAAGGAAAGTACAGGGTGGAGGTTAACAGAGGGAAGCAGAGCCAGTAGAGAAGAGGGAAGATGGGGTAGAGGAGGACATAGGAACCTGGAGGGAGTAGGGAAGTGAAGGTAGGTGTAAAGGAAAATAGAGTGAAGAGGAGGAAAGCAGAAAGAGGAAGGAAGAGTTGAGAGGGAGGGAGAAGATGGAATAATAGGAAGTACAGAAGAGGGAAGAAATGGAGGAGGAAAGAGGAGGGAGGAGAGAAGAGGCTGAAGAAGGAAAGGTGGAAAAGGGAATAGGATGGAGGAAGGGGGAAGAAATAGGAGAGAGGAGGGAGGAGGAATAAACAGCAAAGAGGAAAGAAGAAAAATAGTAGAAAAATAGCAGTGTCAGCAAACTACAAGGAAGAGGAGGGAGATAGGAGGAGAAGTGGGGAGGGACAGAGAGGAAGACAGGGAGATGAGAGAAGTGGGAAGGGATAGAGAGGAAGAGGAGGGAGATGTGAGGAGAAGTGGGGAGGGGATAGAGAGGAAGATGAGGGTGATGGGCTAAGAAGAGGGGAGGGATAGGGGGAAGAGGAGGAAATTTGAAGAGAAGTGTAGAGGCATAGAGAGGAAGATGAGGGAGATGGGAGAAGTGGGGAGGGATAGTGAGGAAGAGGAGGGAGATGTGAGGAGAAGTGGGGAGGGATAGTGAGGAAGAGGTGGGAGATGTGAGGAGAAGTGGGGAGGGCTAGGGAGGAAGAGGAGGGAGATGTGAGGAGAACTTGGTGTGGAAAGAGAGGAAGAAGAGGTAGACGTGAGGAGAAGTGGGGAGGGGATACAAAGGAAGAGGATGGAGATGGGTAAAGAAGTGGGGAGGGATAGGGAGGAACAGGAGGGACGTGTGAGGAGAAGTGGGGAGGGATAGAGAGGAAGAGGAGGGAGATGTGAAAGGATGTGGGGAAGGATAGAGAGGAAAGGGTGGGAGATATGAGAAGTGGGGAGGGGATATAGATGAAGAGGAGGGGGATTGGGGAAAAGTGGCTAGGGAATAGAGAGGAAGAGGAGGAAGATGGAAGGAGAAGTGGGGAGGGATAGGGAGGAAGAGGAGGGAGATGTGTGGAGAAGTGAGGATGGGATAGGGAGGAAGAGGAGAGAGATGGTAGAAGTGGGGAGGGTTAGAGAGTAAGATGATGAAGATGGGAGAAGTAGGAAGGGATAGGTTGGAAGAGGAGGGAGATGGGAGAAGTGGGGAGGGATAGGGAGGAAGAGGAGGGAGATGTGAAGAGCAGTAGGGAGGGATAAAGGGGAAGAGGAGAAAGATGGAAGAATTAGGGAGTGATAGAGAGGAAGAGGAGGGAGATGGGAGAAGTGGGGAGGGTATAGGGTGGAAGAGGTAGGAGATGGGAAGAGAAGTTGGGGCTGGATAGGGAGGAAGAGGAGGTAGATGTGAGGAAAAGTGGGGAGGGGATAGAGAGAAAGAGGAGGGAGATGTGAGGAGAAGTGGGGAGGGATAGTAAGGAAGAGGAGGGAGATGGGAGAAGTGGGGAGGTTTAGGGAGAAAGAGGAGGGAGATGTGAAGAGAAATGGGAAGGGATAGAAAGGAAGAGGAGTGTGATGTGAGGGGATGTCGGGAGGGATGTGGAGGAAGAGGAGGGAGATGTGAGGAGAAGGGGGAGGGGATAGGGAGCAAGAGGAGGGAGTTCATAGGACAAGTGTGGAGGGGTAGAGAGGAAGAGGAGGGAAATTGCAGTAGAAGTGGGGAGGGAAGGAGAGGAAGGGAAGGGAGATGGGAGGAAAAGTGGAGAGGGGATATGGAGGATGAAGAAGGAGATATGAGGAGAAGTGGGGAGGGGATATAGATGAAGAGGAGGGAGATGGGAGAAGTGGGGAGGGATAGAGAGGTAGAGGAGGGAGAAGGGAAAAGAAGTGTGGAGGGGGTTGAGAGAAAGAGGAGGGAGTTGGGAGGAGAAGTGGGGAAGGGATAGAGGGGAAGAGGAGAGATATGTGAGGAGAAGTGGGGAGGGATAGAGAGGAAGAGGATGGAGATGGGACTAGAATTGTGTAGGGAGAGGGAGGAAGAGGAGGAAGATGGGAGAAGAAGAGGGGAGGGATAGGGAGGAACAGGAGGGAGATGTGAGAAGTGGAGATGGATAGAGAGGAAGAGAAGGGAGAGGGGAGAAGTGGGGAGAGGATAGGGAGAAAGAGGAGGGTGATGTGAGTAGAAGTGCGGAGGGATAGAGAGAAAGAGGAGGGAGATGGGAGAATTGGGGAGGAGATAGGGTGGAAGAGGAGGGAGATGGGAGGATAAGTGGGGAGGGATAGGGAGGAAGAGGAGGGAGATGTGAGGAGGAGTAGGGAAGGGATAGAGAGGAAAAGATGGGAGATGTGAGAAGTGGGGTGGGGATAAAGCAGAAAAGGAGGAGATGGGAGGAAAAGTGGGCAGCTGATAGGAAGAAGAGGGTGATTGGAAGAAAATTGCAGAGATAGAAAGGCAGAGAAGGGAGATGTGTGGACAACTGGGGAGGGATAGGGAGGAAGTGGAGTGAGGTAGGAGAAGTGGGGAGGGATAGAGAGGAAGAGGAGGGAGATGGAAGGACAAGTGGGGAGCAATAGAAAAGAAAAGGAGGGAGATGTGAGGAGAAGTGGGGAGGGGATAAAGCAGAAAAGGAGGAGATGGGAAAAGAAGGGGGAGGGGATAGAGAGGAAGAAGGGGGCGATTGAAGAGAATTGCAGAGGGATAGAGAGGCAGAGGAAGGAGATGTGAGGACAAGTGGGAAGGGATAGGGAGGAAGAGGAGGGAGATGTGAGGAGAAGTGGGGAGTGGATTGAGTGGCAGAGGAGGGAGATGGGAAGAGGAGTGGGCAGGGATAGAGAGGAAGAGGAAGGTTATGTGAGGAGAAGTGGGGATGGATAGAGGGAAAGATGAGGAAGGTGTGAGGAGAAGTGGGAAGGAATAGGGAGGAAGAGGAGGGAGATGCGAAGAGGAGTGGGGAGGGATTAGAGAGGAAGAAGAGGGAGATGGGAGGCTAATTGGGGAGCTAAAGTGAGGAAGAGGTAGGAGAAGGAAAGAGAAGTGGGTTGGGATATGAAGGAAGAGGAGGGAGATGTGAAGAGAAGTGGGAAGGGATAGAATGGAAGAGGTGGGAGATGAGAGGAGACCTGGGTTTGATAGAGAGGAAGAAGACAGTTATGTGAGGAGAAGTGGGGAGGGGATAGAGAGGAAGAGCAGGGAGATGGGAGAAGTGGGGAGGGATAGAGAGGAAAAGGGGGGAGATGGAAGAAGAGGTGGGGAGGCATACTGGAGGAAGAGGAAGGTTATCTGAGGAGAAGTAGGGATGGATAGAGGGGAAGATGAGGGAGATGTGAGGAGAAGTGGGGAGGGGATTGAGTGGAAGAGGAGGGAGATGGGAAGAGGAGTGGGGAGGGAAAGAGAGTAAGATGCTGGAGATGGGAGAAGTGGGGAGGGATAGGTTGGAAGAGGAGGGAGATGGGAGTAGAAGCAGGGAGGGATAGGGAGGAAGAGAAGCGAGATGGGAGGGGAAGTGGGAAGGGACAGGCAGGAAGAGGAGGGAGATGGGAGGAGAAGTTGGGAGGGGATTAGAGAGGAATAGGAGGGAAATGTGAAGAGAAGTGGGGAGCAATGGAGAGGAAGAAGAGGGACATATAAGAAGTGAGGAGGGGGTAGGGAGGAAGAGGAGGGAGATGGAAAGAGAAGCAGGGAGGGATAGAGAGGAAGAGGAGTGAGATGGGAGGAAATGTGGGGAGGGGATAGAGAGGAAAATGAGGGATATGTGAGGAGAGTGGGGAGGGGATAGAGAGGAAGAGGAGGGAGATGGGAGAAGAATTGGGGAGGGCATAGGGAAGAAGAGGAGGAGGATGTGAAGAAAAGTGAGGAAGGATAGAGAGGAAGAGGAAAGAGATGGGAGGAGTAGTGGGGAGGGATGGGGGAAGATGGGGGATATTGGAGGAGAAGTGGGGCATGAAGGAGAGGAAGAGGAGGGAGTTGGGAAGAGATGTGGAGAGGGGAGAGAGAAGAAGAGGAGGGAGATGGGAGAATTGGGGAGGAGATAGGGAGAAAGAGGAGGGAGATGTGAGGAGAAGTGGAGAGGGATAGAGAGGAAGAGGAGATGGGAGAATTTGGGAGGGATAGAGAGGAAGAGTGGGGAGATGGGAGAAGAACTGGGGAGTGATATAGAGGTAGAGGATGGAGATGGGAAAAGAAGTGGAAATAGGATATAGAGAAAGAGGAGGGAGATGGGAGAATTCCAGAGGGCATAGGGAGGAAGCAGAGGGAGATGTGAGGAGAAGTGGGGAGGGGATAGAGAGGAAGAGGAGGGAGTTGAAAGAATTGGGGATGGGATAGGGAGGAAGAGGAGGGAGATGTGAAGACAAGTGGGGAGATGATATACAGGAAAAGGAGAGATGGGAGAAGTAGGGAGGTATAGAGGGGAAGAGGTGAGAGATTGGAGAAGTGGGGAGTGAAAGAGAAGAAGAGGAAGGAGATGGGAGGAGAAGTGGGGAGGGATTAGAGAGGAAGAGGAGAGATATGTGAGAAGTGGTGAGTGGATAGAGAGGAAGAGGTGGGAGATGGGAGTAGTGGGTAGGGGATAGTGAGAAAGAGGAGGGAGATGTGAGGAGAAGTGGGGAGTGGTAGAGATGAAGAGAAAGAAGATGGGAAGAGAAGTGGGGAGGAGATTGAGAGAATGAGGAGGGAGATGGGAGAAGTGGGGAGGGGAAAGGGAGAAGGAGGAGGGAGATGTGAGGAGAAGTGGGGAGGAATAGAGAGGAAGAGGGTGGAGATGGGAAGAGAAGTAGGGCGTGACAGGGAGGAAGAGGAGGGAAATGGGAGGAGAAGTGGTGAGGGGATTGAGAGGTAGGGGTGGGAGATGGGAAAAGAAGTGCAGAGGGATACAGAGGAAGAGGAGGTATGTTAGTAGAAGTGGGGAGGGGATAGAGAGGAAGAGGATGTAGGTGTAATGAGAACTGGGGAGGGATTGAGAGGAAGAGGGGGGAGATGTGAGGAGAAGTAGGGAGGGGATAGAGAGTAAGAGGTGGGACATGGGAGGAGAAGTGGGGAGGGATATATAGGGAGAGGAGGGAGATGAGAAGAGCAGTGGGGAGGGGATAGAGAATAAGATGAGGGAGATTGGAGGAGAAGTGGCTAGTGATAGAAAGGAAGAGGAGGGAGATATAAGGGGATGTGTCCAGGTGAAAGAGAGAAAAAGGAGAGAGTTGGGAGGAGAAGTGGGGTGGGATAGAGGGGAAGAGGAGGGAGATGGGTAGAGAATTGGGGAGGAGATAGAGAGGGAGAGGTGTGAGGTGTTAGAAATGGGGAGATGGATAGAGAGGAAGAGGCCGGAGTTTGGAGAATTGGGGATAGGATAGGGAGGAAGAGGAGGGAGATGTGAAGAGAAGTGGGGAGGGATAGAGAGGAAGAGGAGAGACATGGGAGGAGAAGTGGGGAGGGATAGAGGGGAAGAGGAGGGAGATGTGAGGAGACCTGGGGAGAGATAGAGAGGAAGAGGAGGGAGATGTGAGGAGAAGTGGGGAGGCATAGGGAGGAAGAGGAGTAGATGTGAAGTGAAGTAGGGAAGGGTTAGCGAAGAAGAGGAGGAACATGGGAGAAGTGGGGTGGGGATAGAGAGGAAGAGGAGGGAGATGTGAGAAGAGGGGAGTGATTGAAAGGAAGAGGAGGGGGATGTGAGGGGATGTGGCAGGGGATAGTTAGGAAGATGAGGGAGATGTGAAGAGAAGTGGGAAGGGGATAGAGAGGAAGAGGAGGGAGATGTGAGGAGAAGCAGGGAGGGGATATAGAGGGAGAGGAGGGATTTTGGAGAATGGTGATGGGATAGGGAGGAAGAGGATGGAGATTTGAAGAGAAGTCCAAAGGGATAGAGAATAGGAGGAGAGAGATGGGAGAAGTGTGGAGGGATCCAGGGGAAGAGGAGGGAGATTGGAGGAGGAGTGGGGAGTGAAAGAGAGGAAGAGGAGGGAGATGAGAGGAGAATTGGGGAGGGATTAGAAAGAGGAGAGAGGTATAAGGAGATGTGGGGAGGGGATAGAGAGGAAAAGGTGGGACATGGGATGAGAAGTGGGGAGGGTATAGAGAGGAAGAGGAAGGAGATGGGAGAAGTGGGGAGGGATAGGGAGAAAGAGGATGGAGATGTGAGGAGAAGTGGGTAGGGGATAGAGAGGAAGAGGAGGGAGATGGGAGAAGAAGTGGGGAGTGATAAAGACGAAGAGGAGGGAGATAGGAATAGAAGTGCAAATGGATAGAGAGAAAGAGCAGGGAGATGGGAGGAGAATTGGGGAGGTCATAGGGAGGAAGCAGAGGGAGATTTGAGGAGAAGTGGGGAGGGGATAGAGAGGCAGAGGAGGGAGATGTGAGTAGAAGGGAGGGATACAGAGGAAGAGGAAGGAGATGTTAGTAGAAGTGGGGAGGGGATAGTGAGGAAGAGGAGAGAGATGGGAGGAGAAATGGGGATGGATAGGGAGGCAGAGTAGGTAGATGTGAGGAAAAGTTGGGAAGGGATAGGGAGGAAGAAGAGGGAGAAGGGAGGAGAAGTGGGGGAGGGGTAGAGAGGAGGAGGAGGGAGATGTGAAGAGAAGTGGAGAGGGATAGAGAGGAAGAGGAGGGAGATTAGAGGAGTAGTGGGGAGGGATGGAGAGGAAGAGGAGGGAGATGTGAGGAGAAATGGAGAGGGAATATGGAGGCTGAAGAGGGAGATAGAGGAGAAGTCCAGAGGGGATATAGATGAAGAGGAGGGGGTTGGGAGGAGAAGTGGGGAGGGATAGAGAGGAAGAGGAGGGAGATGTGAAGAGAAGTGGGGAGGGGATAGAGAGAAAGAGGAGGGAGTTTGGAGAATTGGGGATGTGATAGGGAGGAAGAGGAGGGAGATGTGAAAAGAAATGGGGAGGGATAGAGAGCAAGAGGAGAGACATGGGAGGAGAAGTGGGGAGGGATAGGTAGGAAGAGGAGGGAGATGGGAGAATTGGGAGGGGATAGAGAGAAAGAGGAGGGAGATGTGAAGAGAAGTGGGAGGGATAGAGAGGAAGAGGATGGAGATGGGAAGGGATAGAGAAGAAGAGGAGGGAAATGTGAGGGGAAGTGGGGAGGAATAGAGAGGAAAAGGTGTGAGATATGAGAAGTGGGGAGGGGATATAGATGAAGAGGAGGGGGATCAGAGGAAACATGGCTAGGGAATAGAGAGGAAGAGGAGAAAGATGGAATGAGAAGAAGGGAGGGATAGGGAGGAAGAGGAGGGTGATATGAAGAGAAGTAGGGAGGGACAAAGAGGAAGGGAAGAGAGATGGGAGAATTAGGGAGGGATAGAGAAGAGGAGGGGGATGGGAGAAGTGGGGAGTGATAGGGAGGTGGAGGATGGAGATGGGAAGAGAAGTGGGGAGGAGATACAGAGAAAGAGGAGTGAGATGGGAAGAAAATTGGGGAGGGGATAGGGAAGAAGCAGAGGGAGATGTGAGGAGAAGTGGGGAGAGATAGAGAGGAAGAGGGGGGAGGTGTAAGGAGAAGTGGGGAGGGATTGAGAGGAAGGGGGGGAGATGTGAGGAGAAGTAGGGAGCAGATAGAGTAAGAGGTGGGACATAGGAGGAGAAGTGGCAGGCAGATGAGAAGACCAGTGGGGAGGGGATAGAGTGGAAGAGGAGGGAGATTGGAGAAGTGGCTAGTGATAGAAAGGAAGAGGAGGGAGATATGAGGGGATGTGTCCAGGTGAAAGAGAGGAAAAGGAGAGAGTTGGGAGGAGAAGTGGGGTGGAATAGAGGGGAAGAGGAGGGAGATGGGAAGAGAATTGGGGAGGGGATAGAGAGGGAGAGGTAGGAGATATGAGATATGGGGATGGATAGAGAGGAAGAGGAAGGAGATTGGAGAAGTGGGGGAAGGGATAGAGAGGAAGAGGAGAGAGATGTGAGGAGAGGTGGGGAGGGGATAGAGAGGAAGAGGATGATGATGGGAGAATTGGGGAGGGGATAGGGAGAAAGAGGAGGGAGATGGGAGGGGAAGTGGGGAGGTGATAGAGAGGAAAATGTGCGAGATGTGAGGAGAGGTGGAGAGGGTATAGAGAGGAAGAGGAGGGCAATGGGAAGAGGAGTGGGGAGTGATAGAGAGGAAGGGGAGGGAGAAGTGAGGAGAAATGGGGAGGGGATAGAGAGGAAGAGAAGGGAGATGGAAGAAGTGGGGAGGGATAGAGAGGTGAGGAGGGAGATGGGAGGAGAAGTGGGGAAGGATACAGAGGAAGAGGAGGGAGATGGAAGGAGAAGTGGGGAGGGATAGAGAGGAAGAGTAGGGAGATGTGAGGAGGGGTTAGGGAAAAAGAGGAGGGAGATGTGAGGAGATGTGGGGATGTATAGGGAGGAAGAGGATGGAGATGTGAGGAGAGGTGGGGATGGATAGGGAGGAAGAGGATGGAGATGTGCAAAGAAGTGGGGAGGGATAGAGAGAAAGATGAGGGAGATGGGATGAGAAGTGGGGAGGGGATTGGGAGGAAGAGGAGGGAGATGAGGAGAGGAGTGGGGAGGGATAGAAAGGAAGGGGGGAGATGCGAGAAGTGGGAAGGGGATACAGAGGAAGATGAGTGTGATGGGAGGAGAAGAGGGGAGGGATAGGGAGGAAGAGGAGGAAATTTGAAGAGAAGTGTAGAGGAATAGAAAGGAACATGAGGGAGATGGGAGAAGTTGTTAGGGATAGGGAGGAAGAGGACAGAGATGTGAGGAGAAGTGGGGAGGGATATGGAGGAAGAAAAGAGAGTTGTGAGGAGAAGTGAGGAGGGGATAGAGAGGAAGTGGAGTGAGATGTGAGGAGAAGTGGGGAGAGGATAGAGGAAGAGGTGGGATATGGGAAGAGAAGTTGGGACTGGATAGGGAGGAAGAAGAGGGAGATGTGAAGAGAAGTGGGGATGGATAGAGAGGAAGAGGAGGGAATGGGAGGAGAAGTTGGGAAGGTGAGAGAGGAAGAGGAGGGAGATGGGAAGAGAAGTGAGGAGGGGATAGTGAGGAAGGGGAGGGGATAGTGAAGAAAAGGAGGGAGATGTGGGGAGGGATAGTGATGAAGAGGAGTGAGATGTGAGG
Source organism: Apodemus agrarius (assembly GCA_964023405.1). Taxonomy (NCBI): domain Eukaryota; kingdom Metazoa; phylum Chordata; class Mammalia; order Rodentia; family Muridae; genus Apodemus; species Apodemus agrarius. The sequence goes on from OZ030010.1 coordinate 130,547,200, forward strand.
AGAATTGGGGAGAGGATAGAGAGGAAGAGGAGGGAGATTGGAGGAGAAATGTGGAGGGATAGAGAGGAAGAGAAGGGAGATGGAAAGAGAAATGTTCAGGGGTGTTGTGGATAGCCCTGGGCTCGTACTTTGATGTTAATTCCACTCCTCAGAGGGGCTGCAGATGAGGAGTTGCCTTGTGAACCATCTCCCCACCTTAACTTTTCAAATAAAGGCTTGAGCCAGTGATTGGGCAGGAGGAAAGTGGGAGGAGCAGAGAGTCTAGGGGAGGAGCTACAGGGTATAAAACAGGAGGAGGAGGAGCAAAGGCGAGAGAAGAGAGGGAGAAGAAGAGAAGAAACCGGGAGAGAGAAACGGTTAAAGAGAACGGGAGAGGAGGCAGGGAGAGAAGCTCAGGGCCTAGAGAAACTGCAAGTTGTATGGGATTAATATAGATTGAAACAGAGTAGTGGAGTGGGAGTCCTGCCTAGTCTAGGCTTGTAGCTTGTTTTGTTAACCTCTGAGTTGAGTTTTCTTTTACCGGGGAACTGGGTTGGAAACATAGTAGCAACAAAATGGTGCCCAACTTATTGTTTAGAACCTAACAAACCTGAGATAAAACGTTAACTGCCCGAGAAGCCCTGAATGGCTCGGACAGCAGATACAAAGGATTCCGGACCAGGTAATTCATTGATATAAGAGATATATAGTATCTTGATACTTAAAGATGGGTAAAACAATAAAGACCGTTTTGGCTCTATGTGATGATATTTTGAGTGATTTGACAGAAATGGATTTAGAGGAAAAAGTCATTGGTATTGCAGTACTTACTCTCTTGATTTACTATGTCATCTCAAGAGTCCTAGACAAAAAATTCCTTGCCGTAGAAAAGAGATTACAAGTAACACTAGAACTAAAGTTTCAGGATTTCATAGGTCAAAATAAGGCAGATGCTGCAATATTAGAATTACAATACAAAGAGAAGCTAAGATTATGGAAGCAGGGTTTAGAACAGAAGATACAGGAAATTATAAAACAGCATGGACAACAGAAAGAGACATTTAAAACTTGGCAATGTGGCCTAGAGGAAACACTAGAATTGGAGACCCAGGAAATTATAGAACAGAATAAGAGACAGAAGGAGGAGAATGAAGGTGGGAGACAGGAGTTAGAAAAGATGCTAGAACAAAGGATGCAGCAGTTCGAAACACTAGAATTGAAGACCCAGGAAATTATAGAACAGAATAAGAGACAGAAGGAGGAGAATGAAGGTGGGAGACAGGAGTTAGAAAAGATGCTAGAACAAAGGATGCAGCAGTTCACAGATCAGACTGAGCAGCAGAGAGAAAAAATGAGGATTGGAAGCTAGACTTGGAGAATAACCTTTTAAAATTAATCAATCAGAATAAAATAGACAGGAGACTATCAGAATTGCAATATAAAGAAAAGATCAAAATGTGGAGGCAGAACCTTGAACAGAAAATACAGGAACTCAAGGAAAAGGAAAATACTCAGGGAGGGATAGAAGATAAAAGTAGAGAAAGCCAACCAAAAGTTATTAAAAAACAAACTTTAGTCTATCCTGTCAGTATACAACAAAGACCTTCAGATAATTTTTTAAATGCCAATGAACAAAACACCACAGCTCCTGAAAGACATTGTACTGTGGAACGAACTATTGAACTAAACCAGCCTGTTTACATTAAGGATATTCTAACATCAGAATGGAGAATGGGAAATGTGTTACGCTGGGGGAGGGGCTATGCCTATGTTTCCACAGGAAAAGAAAAGCTGTGGGTCCCTTCCAAGTTGATCAAATCAGACATGACAAAGGGAGACCTCCTGAGGACCTTGGCGACAGAGAAGAAAATGGAGACTAACACAATCAACAAAATAGGTGATATATATGTAGTAATGTTTATGTTTCTGGATATGGAGACAGCTCTGGAACTGGCTGAGACTAAAATGTCTATAAACAGCCATTAACACTTATTGGGTGTTACATACCATCCTTTACGAGGACATGGATACACAGTTATATTTTAGTTTGACCAAGTGATCAAGCTAATCTGAGGAAAGGCAATCAGACGTCTTTCTTTATTGATCTTCATTGGCCAATCTGTGCCTCCTGCATGCTCTGTGTGAATGTCTTTACCTGTTTACTTGTTGCTCTTAAGTTTTGTATACTATAGGGATGAAAGAAGAGAAAGACAGCCCTGAAAAGATTCACACACCAGGATGCTGAGATTTGGGAACTTCCATTCCAGCTTCACACTTGACTCTATTTCAACTACATCAAAGCTGATTCTCTTAAAGACTTGCTTCCAGAACTCTACTTGTCTCTCCAGCCTTTCAGAATGTCATGGTCGAGATGTCATCTGACATAGAGGCACGAACTTTCTCACAGCATAGTGACTGGAAGGCAAATAATGCCAGCTAGTTTTCAAAGTTTTCCTTTGGGCCCTCAGATGGGAATTCTTCGCCCCAATTCAGCTGGAAGCAGACAGGAGACAATCATTGTCCCAGTTCCTTATGTGGGGTGGATGCTTATGATTATTTTAGGAATTATAGATATGTTATCATTTTAGGGATACTTTACAAATGTAGCTTTGGTCAGGGAGGGAACTAAAGAACTTAAACTCAGGGATTTCTACCTTTCCTTTCTTCTTCTCTATCCTTCTATCTTAGGTAAAGGAGAAGTGGGTGGAAAAGAAAAAGGGGGATATAGTAATATCATAGAAATTATAGAAATAGACAAATAGGGATTGGTGAGAAAATATACTTTTAAGCAAAAAATTACATAGCCAGATCTTACATTGGTAGAAGTCTTTATAATTGATGCAAAGCCCATTGGTTCAGAATTTAGTTGATGTAAATTTAAGGTTTTCATTGGTATGAATTTACTATTGATATAAAACTGGAATTAATATTGTTACTCCCATGTAGGCATTGTGCCTATATAACACATTTAAGAATACAAGGCTTAGACCCAGTCCTTCTATAACTGCTAGTATAAACTGCTTTTAGATGATTAAGTAATACAAGTTAAGGGCCAGATAGCAAACTCGTGGTTATGAATTAGCTAAAAGAGTGTTCCTGAGCTATTTTGATTAGAAACAGCCAAGAATAGTCAAGGCTTAACAGTTCAGAGATGTCTTAGGTAGACAAATGGTCTTCAAAGGTGTCAGAAGTCCACAGAATATGTTTATTGACATTTCTTTATTAAAGATCATTTGACTAGAGACCTGTCTGATCCTGACAGCACCCCTTTCTTGAATTCAAAGAAGAACTTGAGCATCAGTGAAGTTGCTTCAGTTGTGGTGAGACAGTCACCAGGCAAGAATTGCCTCATTTCATCTACAGACAAATACTGTCCAAAAAAAGGACACACTGCGGAATAGTCGACTGATA
>OZ030010.1:130605590-130670590 GCA_964023405.1 Apodemus agrarius
AAACAAAAGTTCAAGTTTTCTCCAAAGACTCATCAGAATAGTATGGATTGAAGAGACTTTCAAATATTTGCAATCTCTTGCTGCTGCTGTCTCAGAGAAGGAAAAAATAAATATGATGAATTTTTAGTGTTATCAATATTTCATTAAAAAAACACTTTAATGTTTCTGCTAAGTTATGTCGTTTCCAGTTTAAAATATGACTTACAATTTCCATCATTTGTTTCTTTTGATGCTCAGCAATTTCTTTTTTAAATTCAATGAGTGAGGCACTACATACATTATCATTTTCATCCTCTGTATTCTTCAAAATCTAAAACACAAAAGGCTAGTTCAGTTATAATCCATGTTTCACCTTAGATTCCAAATTGCAAAATTCATTTTCTCAAGTGAGAATTTATCAGTATCCAAATAATGCTCATTATTTATTCCAATTTTCAAAAATGTAAATAATACAAGAATGATATATAATGAAGTGAAATATAGCAGACATGAGTACAATGTTGGTAAAGTGACAAGAGTAGCATGTTTCTCCAAAAACAAAAGTTCAATTAACTATTAATGTCAAAATGGACAAAAACATTGTGCAGTTTCAAATGAGTTCTAAGTACTCTTGAAGCTCAAGAAGGCTAGACATACAGAGATAATCCTGAGGAACGCTGTGAGATTCTGATGCAAAAAAGAGAAGAAAATATGATAATGTGAATAAAGACTATAATATCCCACCAGTAAGGTAATTTTGAAAATTTCTAGTAAGTTTCAAAACATCAGAGTATATTTTATTTGGATGAATGGTAATGGGACATGAATTCACTAAAGGAAAAAATGATCTGTACCATGAGATCTTTTTAATTGGTGTGAGTTAAAATTACATTTTATGCTGTATGTACTGGCACTCACCCTTATTCCCAGCACTTAGAAGGCTGAGTGGGGTGAATCTGTGCGTTCAAGGCTCGCTTGGTTTACATCGTGAGCTCTAGGCCTTCTAAGGCTATATAGTGAGACCTGTCTCAAAAATATTACATTTTAGCAATTCAGGAGTCTTTACTTTTAAAACATCATATATGTGCAGTATTTTTAAAAGGCAGGGTCTCACTATAGTAGCTCAGTCAGGCCTCAAACTTAGCATCCTCCTACTCAGGCCTCTTTAATACTAGCATTCTAGACAGGTACCATCACATGTTGCCAGGAGAAATAAATTTTAAACCACTAACATGCATTCAATAAACAATTGACCCACTTCCTAGTATCCTAAATAGTACTAGATTAAGTGCTGTGAAGAAACATCATCAACATCAGCAGCAGCAGACTGTTGCTTCTTTGTTCTCCAGTATGGAAAAGCATAAACAACAATACTAATATATTAAAATATGAATACTAATGCTGCTTTCTGTATATACAAAGCACAAATTGGTACATGACTTTGGTTTAGTTGGCAAATCAATAAGAAATCAATAGATAGGTGGAAAGACTGGGTACATGTAGTAAATGAAGCTTTAAGAAGGACTCAGTCACAGGGGAACTCTAAGCTCTAAGATACAAAATGAGAGCTCAGGAAGAAGAGATGTTAGAGAAAGACAACACAGCAGACATGTGAAGGATGGACTGAAAACCAGAGATCAGTTAGGAGTGTTCATACTACAAAGGTGATGATGTTTTACAGTACAAAGAATGAGCTAAGGTTAATCACAATAAGACACATTTAGTGAAATAATGAGCCAGGACACAGAGAAACATGCCAAATCTATAGCTCAATTTGAGAGCCAAAAAGATAAAAAAATTGAACATTACACTAATGTTCTTAATGGGAAATGGGAACATTTCATAAGACTATTTAGAAGAAAGTTTTACTGGGGTTTTATTAAACATTAATACTAATTAAAAACTTGTTCCCAGGGAACATTAAAAACACCCAACAAGTTCTCCGCCTGAAAACACTTACAAACAACTTTTTCATAAAAGGTATTTTAAGTTGAAAAGAACTTTTAAATTTCTTCTACAACTATTTACTATTTAGACACACATTTACTAATATGCTTAACTCTCCATCTAAAAACACCCTCACCTGTCTGGTCTTTCCCGGCTACCTATAACGATTAGAATTTCAATTCAGTATTTCCTCTTCAACAAACACTGGGGATGCACATAAGAAGATAATGTAGAAATAATGCATAGAATTGAACTCAGATAAACATAAAACAGTGACTTAAGTGTTAATCAGCTATCAGTATGACTCCTGATAAGTACATTTCTAGGTCAAATTCTCAATGAGCCATGTCCTATCTTAAGCAGTCACCATAAAACAACTAGGATATTATAGCTATATTTAATACTTTTGTCAGAAATAATTAAAATAAAAGGCAGCTGAGATATTATAATAAAAATGTTTCAGAAACGTGCAAAGAACAGTATACACATATTTTCAAAGGTATTATGCTTCTAGGTATGTACCTGTATGTACTGCATAGCCATCTGCATAATTAGTTTCATTCTTCGGTTATGTTTAATTTTATGTCGTATTAGCATCATTTGTTGTTGTAGTAAAATATTCTACAAATATAAAATAAAGCTGAGGTAATAAAATTTTGGTAAAATATTTTAGTTGTTCTTCTAGGCTTCATATATCACAGGTGAACACTATTTCTCTAAGCTACATTCCCATCCCTAAAGCAAAATAATAATCGCATGATTCCATACTGAAGTCAAAAGGAATAATTTTAAAACGAATACATTCAACATTTTTCTTTGACAAACATATGACTGAATTTAAGTAATTTTAATAATCATTAATATGCAGTATGAAGATCCCACTAATCACTAAATAGGAATTATTTAATATTTAACACAAGGTCACCCTATGTTGCACATGCTGGCAGGAACTTGTGACTCTTCTTTCTCAGCTTCCCAAATATTGGACAGCATGCAAGTTTAAAAAAAAGTGAAAACAAGTAGAAAAATTTTATATTCAAGTAATAGCTTATTCTTTGATATCTCAATGTCTACAATATAATTGGTTTTAACACTCACTTTTACATGGCTACATACTATGTCTGGAAAACTCAATTCCAGCTAGTCTACCTAGTGGTAACATTTTCCCCTCCTGATGGTTCTATTTCACTAAGCACACAGAAACAATACAAAGGAAACCTTGAGTCTCTCTTTCCCAACGTCTGCTTATGCTCTCATTTCTCAGGATCCAGCATACCTGCTCTTGACCAAGTTCTATTCACATGCCCATTCTTTCCCCACAGTTCAGCTTTGACATCCTCTACTCTTTACTTCTGATCTGACTCTTTAGTCAGGCCAGTGGACAGCAGGCCGTCCTAACAGCTCCTTTGCAGGGTGAGGCATGAGGACACAAGATCAAGGCAATGCCTGAACTATAGGACAGCCTGGGAAAGTCAATGAAACCCTGTCTCAAAAGGAAACATGTGAAATGTCTGAGGCTATAGCTTAGTGTTGAGATGTTTACTAGCTTGCATGAAACCCTGGGTTCTCATTTCATACCCCCAGGCCAAAAAGGTAAATAATTAATTTCTCTAAAATTTATTTCAATGACACATAAGCATGCCATTTCACTCAGCTTAAAATCCAAACCAACAAAAACAAATAAACACACAAAAGCTCTGAAAACCTCTAATTCATTTGTTGTAGTACTACCCAGTCTTCTCTTTATGTTTGGTAATGTATGGATTTTAAATCGTTTTTGTTTTATTTGTGATACTTACTATCTGCTCTGGACAAGACTGGCCTCCAGAGGCACTTGCCTCAGACTTGCAAGAGCTGGAACTAGCATGCGCCAACACACCTGGGTCAGTTAGTTTTGTACTCACTTTTACAACCAAATCCTTCTATGCAATACACCAATGACTTCCTTTTTTTAAATGTAGCATACTTGGTGTGCAGCACACATAATGGTCTTTTCTTTACAAATAGTTCCTTTAATCTGGGTAGTTTGCCTTGTGCCAACTAGGCCATTTGTCTGTCTTCTTTACTCGTTTCTTCTCTGTCTCAGAACTCTAAACAAGTACCCTGTCCCCAGATTTCCCATTTCTATCTTTAATCACTCCTTTAGTGATTCCATCCAGTTTTTATGGTTTACAACTGAATCTAAGCTGAAAAATCACAACTTTGTACCTTTACTCCAGAGTTTTTCTGGATCTCTGACCAGTGGCCATTTCATTACCTTCCTACCAAACCTTCCTGTACAACTCAAATTGAGCATCTCCAAGACTGTGCTGACCTAGAAAGTCCTGAAGTATTTGGTAAGGTCATTTCTCCTGTATCTTAGATTTTTAAAAAATGATGAGTATAAGCAATGAAGAAAACATATGAAGAGCAACTAATACAGCTGTATAATATATGAGTGAGGGGGGCCTGACTTGAACCACAGGTCTAGACATTAAGAGTAAAACATTTTCTGGGCTAGGATTCATGGTTTAGCCATGGTATACTCTTACTAGCTTTCAACAGCCCCTGGTTTCACTTTAAAGACATAAATTAAGGTGGGGGCAGGGGCAGGGAGAAGCAGAGGGAGAAAGGGAAAAAGTTGGAAAAAAAGAAAGAAGCAAAGAAAGGAAGGAAAGGCAGGTGAGAGAGAGACAGAGGGAGAGAGAGGGGGAAGGGAGACAGAGACAAACACAGAGACAGAGAGATGCAGGAAAGGAAGGGGGAGAATGGGAGAGAGGAAGGGAAGAAATGAAGGAAAGGAAAGCTAATAAACCCCAACAAATATAAAAATCCCAATAGAATTTGTGACCATGGTATGTGCCTATACTTCTGTGGTTTACATATGGTTCTGCAGAAGAAAAATGGGTAGTAAACTTGGATTAGTTAAACAGACCTATTATACAGTGAGCCTCCTGATTCCTACTTGACAGTTGGTTATAAGAGATTATTTATAAAGCTAATTGTGATACCAACAATTAGGTTTTCTTGCTGTTTTTCATATCTCTGCTTATCCAAATCCCGTTGCTTACGCAGGTCCATAAACTGCTGGTAAGACTTATTGTTAACCTTTAACCTATAAAAAAATAAGAATAAATGCTTACATTTTATATCAATACGAAATATCAAAACAAAACTGAATCAACATTTTTATACTCTGAAAAAGAAGGAAATCATAACAGTTTAAATATTCTGATAAGAACCTAAGAAATAAAATTAGGTATTTTAAATGTCTTTTTATTTCTTTTTTTCAGAGCTGAGGTCCCAGTCTTCAGCCTTGTGCTTGCTAGGCAAGCACTCTCCTACTGAGTTAAATCCCCAACTCCCAGATTTAGAATTATGTGGAATCTGGGAGTACTGCTTATCCTAACTAAAAGAAACATCTTCCCATATGGTTTGCCTCTTGAAAACTGAGGAGATTCTCTCTCTCTCTCTCTCTCTCTCTCTCTCTCTCTCTCTCTCTCTCTCTCTCTCTCTCTGTTGTTCGCTGCCCTTGTCACTCTCTGTCCTAATCTCTGTGTGTGTGTGTGTGTGTGTGTGTGTGTGTGTGTTTGTGTGTCTTAGGAAACTTAATTTCACATCCAAGTGACTTTACATTTTTTGTCCTGATCTAATAAAAAAGTAAATTATCTCTAAATCAGAATATTTCACTAAGCCCTTTGGTGATGACAACTTTTAGTACAAAGAATAGTTAAGTCAGTTCAAATATATAAATAATTTAAGATACAAAATTAACTCTTCTCTACATTTTCCATACAGTTAACTGAAAGACATTTTATAGTATATGAAGCAGCCACCACGTCTACAATAAATATATTTCCAGAGTGAAGATGAATTACTTTGAAAGCAATAACCATCTCAATTGTTATTGGCAGTTCTATGACGGCCTGGGGTTAAAACACTACTTGCTTACAGGACAATCAAGTGAAACCTTTCCTCTAGAGATTCCAATAGGCAGGTAAGAATATTTCTTAAGTAATTCGCACCATTATATACTGAGAAATGATATAAACATGGTTCTAAAATTACCAGCAAACTTACAATTGCTTTTGTTTGCTTTTCCAAACTTGTTTCACTTTGTACATACTCTCTTTGGAAATCATGTGAGAATACATTTGGATTCTTCTTCTTTCCTCCAGAAGAGAATTGTTAACATTATCTGTATTGAAAATAAAGGGTACTATTGAAAATCTTCTACTGTTCATAAACATTCCTGCACATATCAATATAATTAAAGATTGTTGAACAATATCGATGATACTTAAATATTGAATTGAAATAGAAAACCAACATGATACACACACACACAAACAGAGAGAGAGAGAGAGAGAGAGACAGAGACAGAGACAGAGACAGAGACAGAGACAGAGACAGAGACAGAGTGAGAAATCATGTTTGCTAGGTGGTGGTGGTGCACGCCTTTAATCTAACCACTTGGGAAGCAGGAGTCAGTGATCTCTGAGAGTTTGAGTACAACCCAGTCTACAGACTGAATTCCAGTGCAGCCAGGGCTAAACAGAGAAATCCTTTCTTGAAAACCTGAAAAAAACTCACAAAATTTCACATTTTGGAGTACTTAGAATTTTGCATTTTCAGACTAGGGATGTACAACCAGCGAAGTCAATGCAAATAAAATAAAGCACACAAAACTCTAAAACCTGAAATATTTTTGGACCTATATATTTTGTATAAGAAATAACCAACTTCATCTGAGTTCTGATTTTCCTGGTTGAAGAGACTATTAAAATTGAGACATGATAATGAATAATACAGAAAGAAGCAAAAGGCTCAAAGTCATATTTTAAGTGCTCCACAATCACTTTGTTAAGGGAAATATGTCTAAATTCAAGAAATGCTGTCCAGCTGAAATGATATACTATGCTTCTGTACTGTGCTTAGCAGTCAAGCTTTAACTACAGAAATGATCCTGAAAGTACAATATTAGAACTCAAGCCTTAAAATACAAATACACTTACAAAGTAGAATAAAGTCATCTTTAAATCTAATTACAAGATATTTGTATAAAGTAGGCTCAATACTCATATACATAATATATACGCATAAATATAAATATAAATACTCATAAATATAAATATAAATACATATACTCATATATAAATACGTATACATGTAAATACTTATATATAAATACTCATATATGTAAACAATCATACATATAAATACTCATATATAAAATATATATAAATACTCATATATATATGTATATTTATAACAGCTTTGGTATGAGGAGTTGTGTCAGTAATTAAATTCCTTGTTGTGCCAAGCAGGAAAGCCTGAGTTTGAATTTCCACCGCCCACACAAAGACCAGGGGTGATGGTGTGTGTCCTTAACCACAGAACTTAGGGGTAGACATAGGCAGAGCCCTGGGACTCTTTGGCCATTCAGAATCACTAAAATGATAGCTCCAGACACAGAAAATTCCTGTTTCTAAAAATAATTTGGAGGGTCTGGAAAGATTGCCTAGGAGTTAAGAACATTGTCCATTCCTCTAAAGAATCTGGGTTCAATTCCCAGCAACCACATGGTGACTCATGATCATACTCAAAGGGATCTAATCCCCTTTTCAGGCTTTTGAGGGCACCTGGCAAGCCCATGGAGCATGCAGACATACATGCAGGGAACATACAAACAAACACACATGCTTGACAAGGACATTCCAATATCAACCTCTGGCACCCACAGACTCTCACATAATTGCTCATGGAGGTACACATCTGTGTAACACACACACACACACACACACACACACACACCAGAAAAGAATGAAAAATTAACTCATGTAAGGATGGAGACAATTTGGCAACAGTTTAACATCATTTCATAGGGGATTCCTAGTAGTAAGTAGAGCAGTGCCTAAAAATTCATTAATTCAAATAATGTTTACTAAATGTGCTTTTCTACCATAAATAGGAAGCCTTCAGTAACTAGAATGAATCTGCATTATTAGATACAATTTTATACATTCAGTATTTATAACCACAAGCTTTTGAAATAGATTAGAAAACAACTTTTTTGTCACCATCAAATAGAAAAATTTGTCTCTGGGAAAACTACATGATATCAATAATTCTTATAAAAGAACCAATTATTATTAATTCCTCTTGAAAAGAATACTGTTTCCCAAAGTGCTTGCAGTGGCTCATGCCTGTAATTTTAGCACCCAGGAAGCTGGGCGATCTATAGATTAAACCTAGATTTGGCTTCATAACAACTTCCAGGGCAGTTTGAACTCACAATACAATAAAACCCTGCCTCAAAACAAAACAAGCAAGACACAAAATTAACAAAGGACTAAACAAAAGAAACTATTAAAATGAATTCATTCAATTGATGAACATAGTATTTAATCTTCAGGAATTTCTCTTCCACAGAATTCATTTTAATTTTGCTTTTTTAATTTTATTCATATGGATGCTTTCTATGTACACATGTGTGTGTAACACGTGTGTGTCTACAGATTTCAGGAGAGAGGATAAATCTAGAGTGATATATGGTTATGGAGGACCTGGAATTACAGATGAGCTACCATGTAGATGCTGGGTACTGAACAGAAAAAGGAATTCAGGAAGAGGCACACAAAACAAACTTGTGAATGAAAGTTGACACACAGAAACCCGTCTGTGCACTATCACTTCCTCCATAAATAAAAAGAATTGCAACTCTGTCCCATTTGTTTTTGCTTCAAAAGTTCTAATTGAGTCTCGCAGGTCCAAAAACGCATCATTTTTCCTTTCTTAATGATGGAAAAGCTCAAGTGCAAAAAATGGTTTTAAAATCACAAAATTTGTGTAAAATCATGTGCTGAGAAGGTATTAAAAGACAGTGAATGTAGAACGCTCATTAACATTTCCTTTCACAGAAAATAATAATGGCTTTAAATAATTTTCCTGAAAAGATAAATATCTCCCAAACACATACCTCCAAATTTATCCAGCATACTGGGTAGTTCATCTCTGTGAAGAAAGGACAATAAAAATGAAAGCTAGTAATGTAGTTGACTGGTAGGGCATTGGCCTAGCACAAACTTTACCCAGAAATTCCTTTTAATTATTTATAATAAACATATAGTGTTTGGATTAGAACAAATGTCAAATACATAGAAAAACATATTGGACAACCGAGGTGAACTTGTTTCATTTACATTTAACAATTCATACATTTATACCCCACTCTAATTCCCTCATACCTCTTCCACTCTTCTCAGCTGGTCCCCCTCTTGTTTGTATAATTTTCCCCCTTTTCCTTGTGTGTGTACACGGCAAGATTTCATGCAGGTAGTCCTCTCGTCCAGTTGCTATGTGTTTGTGATCACAAGATCTCAAGGACCCTAGGCTGGGCTTGAATTCGATATATACCTGAAGATGACCTTGAATTCCTGATCTTCCTGAATCTACCTCTCTAGTGCAGGGATCACAGACACTACTTTTGAAGTAATCTATCGAATTGGCAAAACAAAATTATTTGGAAATATTACCTCATATCTTCAACTGCTTCTATAGGAGGTGATTTATTCTCATCCTTGGCAAATGCTTGTCTCTTTTCTGTATTGGCAATAGAAAATAGAAACATTTGAAATTATGCTATCTTAGTAATAGTTAATAAAGGAGTGTCGATTAGCATTTCCCTGGAAAAATTACCCATGTGAGTTTTTGAAGCAGCTTTTAGAAATGAAATAACTTCTTTGCAGGTTTTATTAAATAAATTCACAGTCTGCCAACATTTTATAGGAACAATGTTCAAGTCTTTTACCGGGACAAAAAACATAGCAAGTTATTATTTCTCAAACTACTGTTGCTACAGTGCCAGGAGAAGGTATCTGTGTTGCTAAAACTGGGATAGGAATATGTAGATATAGGTAATATTAGAAATGAAGTATATGAAAACTTTTAGTAAAGTATTATTCCATTTCAGGTGACTAGTTAAAAGTCTAATGAACTACAGCACAGAATCGATGGCCAACATTGGATATGCCATACCTTGAGCGAGAGCCTTCTCCAAAACTTTTACAACATCTTTTTCATCCTCAAAATCATAAAGTATTAAGAATTCCTTCTTTGATACCTCCATGGCTTTCCTATGTTCCGTTCTTCTATTAGTAAGCACTCCGATGTCTTCCTAGTTAAAAAAAAAGAATAACAAACCCCCCAAAAACCTCGTTATCTGAATCCACATGTATCACTTGAATTTGTCAAAAACTCAGATAATCATCTTACCTCAATGAAGGATCATTTCTTCTCTTTTTACACATTCGTTTTTAATAATTTCTCCTTACCAGAGATTTGTATCCACATTCGCTATGGTGACATATATATGCATTTCCCCTTACCATCACCTCTTCTCCATGTATTCCACTTAACATGTCCCTCTCCCTCCCAACTATTTTTCTCTGAGACAGGGTTTCTCTGTGTTGCCCTGGCTGTCCTGGAACTCACTCTGTAGACCAGGATGGCCTCGAACCCAGAAATCCCCGTGCCTCTGCCTCCCAGAGTGCTGGGATTGCATGCGTGCACAGCAACCGCCCGGCTACAACTTTGTTTTAAAAACTTCTTGTACTTCTTTGAAAAACGTCTTTTGAACCCAAGTTAACAATCTGTCATCTCTCAACTTAAAAAAGGCAAAAACCGGCCAGCCTATACAATGGGCGTCCTCCCCTCCCAAAAAAGATGAGCAAAATGTGTTTGCATTTAACCTCTGGGGCATCTGAATTTTGGTCCTGTCTCCCACAGACTGCTTTTAAACAAAACATCAGCAATTTTGTGTGTGAGTATCTAGGTCTTCATGCAAAACCACAGTGCTATCCAGAAAGATAACAAACATGGCAATTGTACACTCATGTCAAAGAGCCCCAACACTCTGTCTACAGCAAACAGCCACCACCCACACCAAAGGCCTTATATGGGAGAAATTGGGGATTTGGGGAAGCTGAGGATTTCAAACATCTGAAGATTGTAAGTTCAAGGCCAGCCCAAGCCAGGCCAACCTGAGCTATGAAGGGAGACCCCCTCCCTGAAAACTGGAAACTGACAGAAAAGGTGGTGCAAGTCTTCAATACCAATAAGTGATCGAAGGATCCTTTAGGGTCCGTGGATAGGATCCTTCCTAGCTTACTTTTAATCTCTTGCAGTGTCTCCTCTTTATTTTCATTTCTTCTTCCTTCGCCACTCCCCTGTGTTACTATGCATACATCCACCCCAAAGCAACACAGCACAGAGAAAACAAGGAGCACCCCACAGAGGAAACAAGGAGCACCCCACAGAGAAAACAATGAAGGGGAATGCTCAGATTGTTTCTCATGGAGTCTAGAAACACACAGGACACGCACCAAGGACTCAAAGGCTCCTCACGCACGGACCCCTGCTCCCCGGACCACCAGTCTTGCAGTCTGCTCTCTGATCTTACCCCGCGCCCCAGGATCGAGTCCTCCAGGGGCTCCCAATCCGCCAAGGCCTCGGCCTGTCCACTCCTCGGCAGGTCACATGGCCCCACACCTCCAGTTGACTCTCAGAAGCCATAGGAAACCGCGATCAGGAGGATTGTCCTCACACAGTGGCCACGTGGGCTCGAGATGCCCCGCCCCGTCACCCCTCCTGTCCAACAGGCCTGATGAGAGCTGACCATCCCTCACGGGTCTTCTCACCTTCACACCCGCAGCCTTGCACACTCAGCTCCTCAGTGGGGAAACGCCTTCCCAGAAGCACAGCCCCGAGGCCTCTGAGGGCCTTTTGCCCTTTGAGCAGGACAAAAGCGGATTTCACTCAGCGACTGTGCTCATTGGCTGAAAATACCCTGCGCATGCGTACATCCAGTGCAGCAGCTTCTCAGTGAAGACAATTTTCAGGGGTGGGAGCGACCTAACGACTTTCACACAAAGCTTTTCCAGCTTCTAGGTGGATAATCCCTCATAGACTTGAAGACACTGCAAACAGCTGTGTGACGGGAAACACTACAAACACCACTGCTTTATTTCAGCTGCAGAGGCTCTGGGATGCACGTTACTTATTTATGTTTGTATTTAAAGTGTGTGGACGCTCTCTGCATGCACATATGCACACCACAAGAACGCTTTCCTAAGAGGATGCTAGGCCCTGCAGCCTCCTCTCTCATCTATGCATTTGTTGCCTACAGAGGCTGGAAGGGAGCACTGATTCTCTGAAACTGTGGGCATGCCTAAATTGAGAGCCATGATATGGGTGCTTTGGGCCTGGTCCTCTGTACAGCAACAGCTGCTTTTAACAGCTGAGTCCTTTTTCCAACCACTCTTGTGTGCACTTGTTTGTACTCATCTGGCCTCTTCGGACGCCAGGCACACATCTGCTGTGTCTAAATTCATACAGGCCAAAGACACACCCACATAAAATTACAACTTTTTAAAATTAGCATATTTTCCTGTAACTCTTTCCACCCTATTGGGTATCTTGTGCAGCTTCCTTACTATTCCGTGTCTTATTGTGTTGTGTTTTGTCATGTTTGGTTGCTGTCTCTTTGAGGCCTGTCCTTTTCTGATGGGAACACGGAAGGGGAGTAGACTCTCGGGAGAGGGTAGATTGTAGGGAACAAGGAGGAGTCGAGAAAGAGGAAACCATGCTCAAAACGCATTACATGAGAGAAGAATCTATTGTTGTTGGGGAGTTTCACATTGTTTATTGAGGGCAACAAGGAAGCGTCTTCAGCCATTCCAGACTTAGGTCCTGAGGATGCCAGGCGTGGCTGGGCACATTGGGTGTACTCCCATTACCTTGCCCAGGTACTGGGTACTTTGAGAGTGTGGCTAGACTATGTGTATAATCATAGTGAGCCACAAAATGGAGAAGGACACAACCAGCACCAGTTTCCTTCCTGAGCGTTATTGAGAAAGGTTGAGAGTCTCCTGGCCGTCTTGGTCTGGACAGAGAATAATCGCTTTGCAATTAGAATAAAATACTTCCCTCTAACATCTGTAAGGTGTTTTTTTATTAATGTCTTTGTTTATCATGACTAAATTTTTGTTTCTTCTGTCAGAAAATGAACCAATCTCATTTTTCTTTTTTTTTCTTGAAAAGGGAAGTAAAAATACTTTATGATAAAATTAAAGATTTACATGCAAAATATTTCAGATAAACACTTTAAAATGGACAATTTTCATGGAAACTTAAAGAGTAAAGTGGTCAACATGTAAAACATTGCCAAATTAACTGAAATATGGAGCACAAAAATTTTATGATAGAATCGAAGATGTACGTGGAAAATATTTGTGATAAAATTGTAGAAAAATATAGATAAGCATGCTAGAGTTGAAGATTATCATGGAAAATTTTAAATAGATATAATAATGGTAGGCATAAAATATTCCTAATTTGATTGAAGTTGGAATTGTAAGCATTTTCTGATAAACATGAAGATTCACATGGAAAATATTTCTGATAAAATTGAAGAAATATATAGAAAAACATGTTAAAATAAAAGATTATCATGGAAATTATATAGATAAAATGATAGGCCTAAAGATAATTCTAAGTTGATTGAATTTGGAATTATAGCCATTTTCAGATAAAATTGAAGATGTACATGGAAAATATTTCTGGTAAAACTCAAGAAATATAGAGAAACACGTTAAAACGGACTATTTCATGTAAAATATTACATAAAAAATGGTAGATTTAAAAACTCTTTCTAATCTCAAGAAGAATAAAAAGAAGGAAGCCAACCCTTCTCCTTAAGTCATTAGGCTTGGAACACACATTTAGAGGATTTCCTGGGCCTTTGAGAAATCACTTTTGTTTCCCTCTCTGCATATTTTCCACACTCCTCCCCATTGCCATGTTCACAGATGTCAGTAACCCAACTCCACTCCCTACAGGCTGAGGAAGACATGGGGAGCAAGCTGGAAGCAGTGCCCCACTGCCTGCTTCATTCCCTGCCTGGACTTTTCTCTCTCATGACTTTAAGCTGTAAGCAGAAATAAACCCAAACCTCCTGGAGGCAGAATGGTGTTTATCTCAGCAACAGAAGCCAAACTTCGACAGCTTTATTAATATGATTGACCTGTATGGTTTTCTTTTCGTTTGACTTTGAGAATGATTTTTAAACTGTAACAACAACAACAACAACAACAACAAAAAACCCATGTTGAAATAATTTTCATTCCTCTCCTATTTGGAATGTGTCTTTTAAATGCAAATGAAGCACTAATTTGCAAAACACTCTTTGAATTTAAAAATTCTGTGAAAAAGATTAAACCTTAGAGCCCTTGCTTAGCCAGAGAGCAGCCTGTGTTTGGTTTCCAGCACCAAAAACTTTAAACTATGTATCTTTACTAAATTTCACTTTTAAAGTTCCCCATTTATGAAGTACATCTGTTACATCTTAGACTGCCCATGGTGCTATCTGTTCCTTTCTAGTTTTCACTCACAGTTTAACATGATCGGGAGGAAGTGATGAGTTGCTGATTAATAAGTGGTAATAAAAACACCAGCAAAATAAATCTGTGAGGCTGGCTCGATGGTTTAGCAAGGAAATGTGTTTGCTTGTGTGGCCCGACAGTATGAGTCCACTCCAGGGGTCCATGTAAAAGTGGGCAGAGGGGACAGGGTCCGAAGACTTACCTTCTGTTGTCCACAGGCATGCTGTGGCCATTGGCACACAGTACATACGGTGGTGATAATTTTTAAAATATAGTTTTTGTTTGTTCATTTGATTGAGGGGAGGATATGCCAATAAAGGCACAGAATGGTAGCGCTCCACATGACTCTAGAGACTATGTCAAAAGCACAGAAACCACCAAACCCATCTAACCAAGAAGCCACTTGGTACAGTCTTGATAAAATGTCTGCCCAAATCTCTAGATACACATTTGACTCCCCATTTGTGCAACTATTACAATATTTTAATAAAAGAACTAAGAAGAATCATATTGTCATATAGAAATAGTCAGTTTACAAAACATTGGATTTTGAGTTGATTGTAAAATATGTGGACCATAAATTAGACAAAAATAGGTTACCATATAACCTACGTATATTTATAGTTAATGGATATTATTATAATTTTTAAATAAAACCAAATCCTTTAAAATTATAATCACTAATATTTTAAGGTGAAGCAAAACCACTTAATTGTGGAAGTAAGATATAATTCCAGGGGCTGGAGTGTTGCAGGATTTTCCCTGTCCAATTACCTTAGTGCAGAGAAGGTCTGTGATTGGACAGGGAAAAGGAGGTGGAGCTAGGAGTTGGAGAGAGTCAGAAGAGAGGAAGAGAAGAATCATGGTCGCTGACTTGAACCCAGGTGGCAAATAGGAGCCACAAGTAGCTAAGTTTTCACAAGGCTAGAAATGTGGGGATAAAGCTTTTATTATTATCATTTGGCTCTAAAATTATTGCACTGACATCTTATAAATCGTGATGTTATTTATACATAAATCTGATTGGTTAAAAAATAAATAAACACTCTAAATTAATTGAGGGTAGAATTACAAACATGTGTGATAACATCAAATATTTACATTGAAAACATTTCTGATGAGATAGAGGAAGTATAGAGGAAGTATATAGAAAGACAGACTAAAATAGAAGATTATCATGAAAAATAATGCAGATAAAATTGTAGACATAATAACATTACTAAACTAATTAAAAGGGGAATTACAAACATTTTCTGATAAAATTGAAGATTTACATGAGAAATATTTCATTAGTCTATGTCTTTTTATTGGGGAGTTGAATCCATTGTTGTTAAGAGATTTTAAGGAATAGTGATTGTTGCTTCCTGTTATTTTTGATGTTATTTTTATGTTTGTGTGGTTATGTTCTTTTGGGTTTGTTGGAAGAAGATTACTTTCTTGCTTTTTCTAGGGGGTAGTTTCCCTCCTTGTGTTGGCATTTTCCATCAGTTATCTTTTGTAGGGCTGGATTTGTGGACAGATATTGTATACATTTGGTTTTATCACAGAATATCTTGGTTTCTCCACCTATGATGACAGAGTTTTGCTGGGTATAGTAGCCTGGGCTGGCATTTGTGTTCTCTTAGGGTCTGTATGAGGTCTGCCCAGGATCTTCTAGCTTTCATGGTCTCTGGTGAGAAGTCTGGTGTGATTCTGATAGGCCTGCCTTTATAAGATACTTGCTCTTTTTCCCTTACTGCTTTTAATATTTTCTCCTTGGTCAGTGCACTTGGTGTGTTGATTATGATGTTCCCGGAGGATTTTCTGTTCTGGTCCAGTCTGTTTGGAGTTCTGAAGGCTTCATGTATGTTCATGGGCATCTCTTTCTCTAGGTTGGGGGAAGTTTTCTTCTATAATTTTGTTGAAGATATTTCCTAGGGCCTTTAAGATGTAAATCCTCGCTCTCGTCTATACCTATACTCCTTAGGTTTGTTCTTCTCATTGTGTCCTGGAGTTCCTAGATGTTTTGGGTTACCAGCTTTTTGCATTGGGGGGGGTATTTTTGAGACAGGGTTTCTCTATGTAGCACTGGCTGTCCTGGAACTCACTCTGTAGACCAGGCTGGCCTCGAATCCAGAAATCCGTCTGCCTATGCCTCCCAGAGTGCTGGGATTACAGGCATGTGCCACCACTGCCCAGCAGCTTTTTGCATTTTGCATTTTCTTTGACTGTTGAGTCAATGTTTTCTATGGTATCTTCAGCACCCGACGTTCTTTCTTCTATCTCTTACATTCTGTTGTTGATGGTCACATCTATGACTCCTGAATTCTTTCCAAGGTTTTCTTTCTCCAGAGATGTCTTACTTTGTGCTTTCTTTATTGTTTCTACTTCCACTTTTAGATCCTGGATGGTTTTGTTCAGTTCCTTCACTTCATTGTTTGTGTTTTCCTGTAATTCTTTAAGGTAATTTTGTGTTTCTTTTTTAAGGGCGTCTGCCTGTTGACCCAAGATCTCTTGTATTTCCTTAAGGGATTTTTGTGTTTCCTATGAAAGGGCTTTTACCTGTTGACTGATGGTCTCCTGTATTTCTTTAAAGGAGTTATTTAAGTTTTACTTGAAACCCTCTATCAGCTTCGTGAGATAAGATTTTAAATCCAACTCTTGCTTTTCTGGTGTGTTGGCGTAGGCTGGACTTGCTGTGCTGGGAGAACTGGGTTCTCATGTTGCCATGTGGCCTTGGTTTCTGTTGGTAGGGTTCTTGTGCTTGCCTTTCACCATCTGTTTATCTCTAGTGCTAGTTGGTATTGTTGTCTCTAGCTGGAGTTTGTTCCTCCTGTGGGCCTGTAAGCCCGTGTCCTTACTCTTCTGAGCTTAAAGTGAATGCACTGTTGGGAGATCACTCTCTCCTTGTGGGCTGTGCACAGAAGGCTGTGGAGTCTCTCAGCACCCTGGTACAAAAAAAGTGAATCACTTTTAACCTTCTTTTTTTTGAGTATATTTTTTATTGGATAAATTCTATATGTACAATTCATTTCCCTTTTTTTGGTTCCCCACCCCCAACAGGTCCCACAAGCCCTTTTTCCTCCCCCTGGTCCCTCATCTACCCCCTCCCACCTCCCTGTTCTTGTACTCCCCCACAATGATGCTTTAGTCCATTCTAGCACCAGTGTCCACTCCTTTCTTCTTGTCAGACATCACTTGGTATGTGATTTATGTCTTTGGTGTTCCAAGATTCTAGGCTAATATCCACTTATCAGTGACTGCATACCATGGGTATTCTTTTGAGACTGGGTCACCTCACTTAGTAAGACGTTCTCCAGCTCCAACCATTTCTCTATGAATTTCATGAATTCATTGTTTCTAATGGCTGAATAGTACTCCATTGTGCATATATACCACATTTTTTGTATCCATTCCTCTGTTGAGGGACATCTGGGTTCTTTCCAGCTTCTTGCTATTATATATAAGGCTGCTATGAACATAGTAGAGCATGTATCCTTATTGCATGCTGGGGAATCTTCTGGGTATATTCCCAGGAGTGGTATGGCTGGGTCCTCTGGAAGTATCATGTCCAGTTTTCTGAGGAACCGCCATACTGATTTCCAGAGTGGTTGTACCAGCTTGCATTCCCACCAACAGTGGAAGAGTGTTCCTCTTTCTCCACATCCTCGCCAACACCTGATGTCTTCTGAGTTTTTAATCTTAGCCATTCTGACTGGTGTGAGGTGAAATCTCAGGGTTGTTTTGATTTGCATTTCCCTAATGACTAATGATGTTGAACATTTTGTAAGGTGTTTCTCAGCCATCCGAATTTCTTCAGGGGAAAAGTCTCTGTTTAGCTCTGTACCCCATTTTTGAATAGGGTTATTTGGTTTTCTGGGGTCAAGGCTGTCCCCTCTCACCATATCTCTTCAATATAGTACTTGAGGTACTAGCTAAAGCAATTCGACAACAGAGAGAAGTCAAAGGGATACAAATCGGAAAGGAAGAAGTCAAACTATCACTATTCGCAGATGATATGATAGTATACTTATGTGACCCAAAAAACTCCACCAGAGAACTCCGGCAACTGATAAACAACTTCAGCAAAGTGGTTGGCCATGAAATCAACTCAAGCAAATCAGTAGCCTTCCTATACACGAAGGATAAGCAGGCCGAGAAAGAAATTAGGGAAATGACACCCTTCTCAATAGCCACAAATGATATAAAGTATCTTGGAGTGATGCTAACCAAACATGTGAAAGATTTATATGACAAAAACTTCAGGTCTCTGAAGAGGGAAATTGAAGAAGACATCAGAAAATGGGAAAATCTTCCATGCTCGTGGGTTGGCAGGACTAATATAGTCAAAATGGCAATCTTGCCAAAAGCAATATACAGATTCAATGCAATGCCCATCAAAATCCCAACTCAGTTCTTCATAGAGTTAGAAAGAGCAATTCTCAAATTCATCTGGAATAACAAAAAACCCAGGATAGCTAAAACTATCATCAACAGCAAAAGAACTTCTGGGGGAATCAATATTCCAGACCTCAAGCAATATTACAGAGCAGTAGTATTAAAAAACTGCATGGTATTGGTTCAGTGACAGGGAGGAGGATCAATGGAATAGGATCGAAGACCCAGAATTGAACCCACACATCTATGGCCAATTGATCTTTGACAAAGGAGCTGAAAACATCCAGTGAAAAAAAATATAGCCTTTTCAACAGATGGTGCTGGCTCAACTGGAGGTCAACATGCAGAAGAATGAGAATTGATCCACTATTATCTCCTTGTACTAAGCTCAACTCCAAGTGGATCAAGGACCTCCACATAAAACCAGACACACTAAAACTAATAGAAAAGAAACTGGGGAAGACCCTTGAGGACATTGGCTCAGGGGAAAAATTCCTGAACAGAACACCAATTGCTTATGCTCTAAGAGCAAGAATAGTCAAATGGGACCTCATAAAACTACAAAATTTCTGTAAGGCAAAAGACACTGTCAAAAGGATAAATCGGCAACCAACAAATTGGGAAAAGATCTTCACCAACTCTATATCCAACAGAGGGCTAATATCCAATATATACAAAAAACTCAAGAGGTTAGACCCCAGAAAACCAAATAACACTTTTAAGCTTATGGAAAACAATTGTTGGGATTTCTGGGAATCTGAATTATGAAGCTATTTTCAGTCTGGGAAAGGAACGTTTACTGCATCAGCATGTAATGGAGTAGGCCTCTTGCCTCAAGTTCAGCAGCATTTTCTAATTGGAGGAGGAGAATTGACCAAAGAATACATACAAGTACAAAAGCATACGTGGCTCTAAATGTCAGTGGCTGGGCAGGGGAAAATTACATTATCCTACCTCCTCAGTACCTATCCTTCTTGATGATTCAGTAAGTGTGGCACTGGGCAATTTTCTTTGTTTAATGTGTAGCACTGTGAGGATTTGATATCACATTCTCTCCTCTCTGTCAGAAACCTTTATAACTCTTCTGAAAGAATCTTCTAATACGGGTGGAAGAACTGATGTCTAACTGCTTCTATACTGTTTCTGGTGGTACAAGATTTAAAAGGCATACACCACACAATAATGTCAGGAGAAAAAGAATCAAAGGTCAGACCAGGAAAGCCAGCCAAGGCCTACAGGAGGCTCAGGTCTCACCCAGTAAGGTCTTTTGGTTTTGACTTTGGCCCTGATTTATTTTGACAATTAGCTAGCAATCGACATTGTCTAAAATCCATCTAAAAATTTTCTTGCTATCCCTAGTTGATTTGCATAGAAACTTTATTCTTCTCCCAAGTAGTCACAGGCTAGCCTTTTAAATCTGCAATTTTCTCTATTTCTCTAGGATGGGGTAGCCAGTAGAAGATCATCCTTATATTGCACTATGGTGCAGTCCTAGGGGGTGTGGCTCCTTATGCTATTCTGGATTCTCCTCAATTGTCCAAGCATGAGGACCTGCTCTATGAGCTATTTAAGGGGGAGCTGCTCTATTGGTACTTCAATCCAAGACTTCAACGTGAAGCCACAATTCCTCCTCCAGACACTTCCAAAGATTCCTTTGGGATAAAAGATGATCCTCACAGTATTTCCGAGTTTTGGCAATAAGTGTCTTCTAAGGAGGGGGGCCAAGGATTACTGGAACATACCAAGATTGGTGCTTAACACAGTGATCTCCTGCAGAGGAGTCACAGGCCTGCAGAAACAACTTTTCTTAATGGTGCTGCTGGGTCTAACAATGGTCATACTGTCATTAATGAGTTTCCCTGTGGGAGAAGTTACCATGGATAAGACTGCTTCTCAGTCTGAGATAAAGACCACTGTTTAGCCCTCAACATCTATTTTGATACAGGCTCCTGAGTGTTGATCTCAATTGAACCTCTCAATTTCCAATGTGAGTCTATCTCCCATGTGTCAGATTCACTCCACTGTGGGTTCTTTTATTTTACTGTGGCTAGTGCAGGGCCTTTTTTCCCTTTGGGGGTTTTATATTTTGCCCCTGGTTGTCTCTGAGACAGTCATTCTTCTAGTGTCCTTCTTCCTTGCTGTAAGAACATTCGTCCACCTGTAATAGCCTTTGGTGATTGCCCCCTTCTTTTAAGTTTCTGTGTGTCCAAATTTTCTCAAAACCCCAATGTGAACACCTTCAATTTTTGCATTTTCCTCTAATTAACTTTCTGTTTATTTACAGCCTCTTCCAAGTTAGCAACCACTTTGATGGTGATGTTCATGTCCTGTTCAATATTCATTCCTGTGAACCATGTCAGCTTTTGGAGCTTTCAGTTAACATCTAGTGCCAACTGTTGGGGGAAGCCTGTGTTGTCTATTGACCAATGCAGATGGGCTTCTGGGTCAAAATGGGTATCCTATCTTTAAGCGTCACAAAGCTGATCATGGAATTTTTTAGGGGACTCATGAGAGACTTCTGAAATTTTGACCAGATTTGTGACTACACAGTCTCCCTCTGAACTCCTCCAGGATGACTTTTCTCATTCTTTGAAAGCCTTGGCAAACTTTTGGTGGGATGGGGTTACATTCGGGACACTCATTAGGAAGGAAGATATCAGTAAATCACTCTAGATTTTTAGTGGGTACGTGTGTGTGTGTGTGTGTGTGTGTGTGTGTGTGTTGCTTGAGTGACAAACAAAGCAGTTGCTGATCTTCATCTGTAGTAATAAAATGGGTGGCAGGGGGCCGTCAGGAGTTGTTGACAGTTGTCACAAATAACATGGTTGGCTATGCATAATGGTGGTCAGAAAGTTGATCACATCTTATGGCTGCTCTAAATATGGTAGGGTATGACGTCACTAGTTAGGGATATCAATAGTGGTGAATCATGATAAACATAAGGAATTGGGATGAGTCTGGGAATCCCAACCCTCTGGAGACTGGCTGACCATGGCGTTTGACACAACAGGGACAAGAGCTACAGAAATCTTCAAGGAATCTGGGTGATTTTAAGCCATCTGAAGTGAGAGATCTCCTCTAGTGGTCTGTGGTCAAAGGAGCCAATAGCAGCTTTGGCATGAGCAATGCCTTGGTGGTCAGGCAGAATAGAAAACAAACACTGGAGCTTGGGGTTCTGGATTCTGAGGGTGGGGATGGTCACACCTAGGAGGAAGGGTAGATAGTGGAAGTTCTGAATCTTGATCTTCTACCTGGCTTTGGCAGGGTTGAAACTAAAAACGATTAGTAAAACAGTGGATTCCTAAAGGGCATGGAATTGAAACCTATCATGGGGGTGCAGGACCAGACCATATCGGGTACTGACATAAAGCAACTTGTCAGGTGGCCTCTGTCTTCAGTGCAGGCATCCCTAACTCTTCATATGGTGGTCAGGTCTAAAAATCCTTCTGAAGGTCAGAAAATGATAAAGGAAAGAAAGCAAGCCTACTTCACACAAGTACTACAACCAGAAATCAACACTTGTGGCACCAACTCTGAGCCTAATAAGTCTGTTCCGTCTTTCTGTTTAAAGTAAACCTGAGTTTGAGCTTTCATTTCTCTGAACTGACTATTTTGTACACTCCCATAGGAAGAGGATCTATAGATAAGCACAATATTTACCAAATGAAGTGCTGTTTGGAAATGCAAATCTTCATAGAGAAATAAACTTTGGAAAGACTCAAAGACACTCAAACAGGAAGGCAAGCTGAAATGTTAAATCCTGCCTGGTCACATTTGTCAGCTCACTCCTGGGATATTAAGCTAAATACTTAGCTTCCACGTGGTGCTTGGAGGCCAACAAGGCCACTGGCAGCAGAGAATCTGCTCAGGTTTATGGAGAATGATGCTGTGACCTGAAGGTGGGGCTGTTTCTTTGCTAAATCACATCCAATGACGTGTTTTTGAATTGACAAGCTACCTGCCTAAAGTGAGTCATGTTGCCAATGAAATTACCAGGGTGCTCAAAAAGAAAGAGTCATAGCACACAGATATTTGGATTACATGCCCAAATGATTTTACTACAGCAGAACCTTAGACATAAGGTCGAAATGAATTACAAGGTCGGCTTAATTCAAAGTTTCCAGTGGGGTCATTGATACAGCCCTCCAAGAACAGTGTGGTTGCATACTGTCCACAGCAACCACATCCACTATATCGTATAAACGAGGTGTATACCCAGAGGGCCTATGGAGAGAATCAAGAGTAAAAAATATGCTGGATTCCACCATGCCATTTCTTCCATCAATGCTGGTAACGCACACCTAGGAGGAGAAACAATACAGTGAGTCTGGGGAAGCATGTAACCCACCACAGACTGCCCTCCACACCCCCAGACTCCCAGCTCCAATCAGCACATCAGGACCTCACACTCTACCTCCATGACTTTACAGCTCAGTCTCAGGCTGTCCTAAACAAGGTCTGACCTGCCTTCATCAGCAGGCTGAACATTTCAAACCCAATGCACTCAAAGTGTCCCCGAAATTTCCTCATAGCCAAGACGATTTTCTCACTGTTGTCCACAGCACTGCCTAACATCAAGGAAAGCACACACACACACACACACACACACACACACACACACACACACACACACACACACACACACACTCTACATTATTCTCTGCTTATTTCCTTTTCATTCAGTGAACAAATGTGTCCACTCTGTGAGGGGACATACCACCAAACATACCAAACAAAATCCAGGGCAAGAAAAAGATCAGTAAGAAGGAGAGGCAGTTGCCTTCCCATGACAAGACAACATGGAGATGAATTACCTCGTCCATATATTGAGAGTTGAGGGGGCTCACAAAGTGGATATTGATCTTTGAAGTGCCTGGGTTGGTGGAATACTCAACCAGCAGTAAGTCTCCTTTGAAAGGTTTGAATGCTAAAACAGCCAAGAAAATGAGAATTACTATTAATACAGTCTGGTCACATCACATGTGCAAGGTCCTTCCTCACTTCCATGTGCTGACCAACATATCCTGCTTGTAAAGTAATTTCCCAAATACTTAGTCAACTTAAATATCTTCCTACAGGAAGACAAGGAGAAAGCCCTGTAAACACTGTTTCTTTCACAATAATGGTTTCATCAGGCACTGAGAAAGACAAGTGTGATGCAAGTATTTTCAAGATAAATC
Organism: Apodemus agrarius; assembly: GCA_964023405.1. Taxonomy (NCBI): domain Eukaryota; kingdom Metazoa; phylum Chordata; class Mammalia; order Rodentia; family Muridae; genus Apodemus; species Apodemus agrarius. The sequence goes on from OZ030010.1 coordinate 130,629,493, forward strand.
TCTTACACTTCTGCAATGCCATCGATTATTAGATTTTGAGAGTATTCTAAGGCATTGGCACAAAGATTAGACTCTCTGCACACAAAAGTGCAATGGATGGGTTTCCTAATCTCATGCACAATACTGAGATACATATGAGTAACTTTGAGGAACCCTATGTAAAAAACCAAAGTTAAAAGATTACACAGCCAATGAAATCTACTGAGCAAGAAAAACGATATGGTCACATGGAGATGGTTGTCACAGGGCACAGGATCTCTAGGCAATGTTTAAAATACTGACATTTTTCCCTGTAGCATACCTTACTTTCAATTTCAAGGACACTCGCACACTCTTGCCAGCTTAAAACCCAAGCTCAATACTTATATTTCTTGCTCTGTTCTTCAAGCTATAACTCCTACCTCCAGAAAACATGTACAACGGGAAACACATTTCTTTGCTGATATAGACATCTTCTTCAGTGACTGAGGTGACACATCTAATGCAAAGTCTTCTCCCGAGTTTTGATGGCTCCCTGCCTTCAGGAAGAGCATTCATAGCTTTCACCTATAAGAGAAGACAGTGACTGCAGGGGAAATAAAAATTACACACAGGTGATTGCACCCTTACCATGGATTCCCCACCAAAGCAACAGCATTTACTCCTGGGCATAGAAGGGGTGCTGTTATATCTGTATTGAAGTGAATCAAATCTATAGATTATGGAGACATTTTTAAGTCAACAGGAAAACCAGGCCTAAGAACTTGTCAGATACACCAGACCAGGTAATGTGCAACTCCCTCATTTTCACCTCCTAAAGAGTTGTACAACTATCAATTGATGGCAAAGGACCCCAGTGACCTATTTTCTGACACATGGTAGATTAGTTAAACATTGACAGGGACAAAGAATGTCCCTGGGTCTTCAGCTGAGCTCATTCCTTGTTGGTGATAAGTTCTACTTACCTGCTTTTTCCAGTCCTGAAGATTACCCCTGTGGCCCTCATTCAATCAGTCCACCCATTCTTGACCCTGGAGAAAGTCCTGCTCTTTGGCTCTGCATCTGGACATACTTCTGTATCTTTGATGATCCACAAAACCTGACTCTACAGAAGCAGTTCCTTCACTACAGTCTGTTTCAGTTTGTAATCTCAGCAATGAAGACTCTATTTACATTTTTATCATCCCATTTCTGAATGTTCCTGACAGTCTCCTGCAGCCTCTTTACCCCTTTGTGTGCATTGTGTAACCTATACTTGTTGTTCATTTACATACTGATTGTGATGAGAATGAAGAATACTAATTAAGGGGTCTGGAAAGATGGCTCAGCAGTTAAGAGCACTGACTGCTCTTCCACAGGTTCTGAGTTCAAATCCCAGCATCCACATGGTGGCTCACAACCATCTGTAATGAGATCTGAGGCCTTCTTCTGGTGAGACTGAACACAGCTACAGTGTGCTCATATAAAATAAATAAATCTTAAAAACAAAAAAGGAATAGTGATTAAGATTGAAATAAAAGAATCTGTATAATTTTATAGAGATTACCAAAGAAAGCAGGATTTTCTGGCAGACTGTAACCACTGAAATCACTATGCTTTAAAAATGTATTGTTATTTGACAAATTCTGACATTGTGGGTAACCATACGTGTATACCTTTGTTTCTGACAGAGTGCACTTATGACAGAATTGATATTTTTAAAATATTTGGAAAACAAAAACCCAGTTTAAAAAAGTTGTGAGAGAACACATGAGTAAGTTCCTAGTAAATATATTTTTGTGAATATGGAAAGACATCTGGTGAATCTATTTATAAGACGAAAAAGATGTAAAAATTATAATAGTATCATTCAGATGTTAAAAAAACAAAATGGCATTAAAATCTGCTTCTGTTTTCCATCTTACCATGATTTTATAATAATAATCATAACAACAATAATAATAATAACAATAATAAGTGCTGTTTAACAATAGTGGCAAAGGGATCCTCTGTTGCCTGCTATTGAGACTCTCAACTGGGACAATATAACTAAAAATAACTCGACAATAGCAATCAATATGTAGATACTTGAACTGAAGTGATACAGAACTGTTAGCCTTCCAAAACTTATAGTAGATTTTAAAAGTTTGATTTATGTTAAATATACTTTATTTCAGGGATAGAAAGTTAGCTCAGTGTTTAAGAGCACTTGGTGATGTTGCAAGGGACACAGGTTAAATTCATAGCACCTACTTGGAGGCTCACTAGCTCTTCTGTCCAGAGGTACACATGTGGAAGACAGATGTACATACATGCAGGCAAAACACTCACAGTCATAAATAAAGTTAAATCTAAAAATTAAACCATGAAGTACACTTTAACTGACATAGAAAACTGTGTAAAATGTATTGTCATATTAATTCTGCCAGTTTGGATGTTGAATAGAAAATCACTGGTCACTATATGATAGAAGGTGCAGGATTATACAGAATCATCATTTACATGTTCTTGAAATATTAACAGAAGACAAAATATCTAGCAAGCAAAGAGGCATCACTGCATTTAAATATTAGAAAATTAAGTCCATTACTCTCAGAGAAGTGGGTTGCCAGCTTTGACCACATACCAACATTGTTGTAATCTTTTTTCACAAATAGGTTTTCACCATGTAACTCTGGTTGGCGTGGAACTATCTATACAAGGCTGGGCTCGAACTCACAGAAAGTCACCTGCTTCTGACTCTGGAGTGCTGGGAATAATGCCATGCACCACCATGTTCATCGAATGTAGGACTTCCTAATAAGCTTAGATATTTGAACACTTGGGTCCCACTTGGAGACACTGTTAGGGGAGGTTTGGAAGGTGTGAGCTTGCTGGAAACCAATGGAAATTTTAGAGATTAGCAACATTTCTCCTTCTGCCTCTGTGCTTTGTAAGTGTATTTGAAGAGGTCAGCACTCAGCGTCCTGTTTCTGTCACCATACCTGCTGCTTTCTCCCATGCCTCTTGGCCATGGTGATCTCTTACTTTTCCAGAACCATAAGAGCAATTAAACACTCTTTCTTAAGGTGTGGCATTCCTCTCGTCATGGCATTTTATCACAGCAACACAACAGCAAGCAATAGAGTAAGAGACTCTACAGAACCTCAGACATACCTTGATTGCTTTCAGAATATGAGCTCCATTGTTTTCTTCCACAAGTGCAAGGACATTTGTCCCGATGTTCAGAGGTGTGTTGTCACTGATTATGTCCGTATTGAAGAATATGGATTCATTAATCCAGCCATAGTCCGTACACAGAGAGGTTACAACTCCCTGAACGGACTGAAAGTTGGAGTTGTCTACAACACAGGAAACAAAGGTCACACTGGTCCTTGTCGAATGCCAGCATCCCCTGCACACAAGTTCTACCCTCAACACCCCTGTAGATAATGAGCACACAGCATCACTTCTCTGACCACAAGACAGCAGCCATCCCTGCATCCTAAGGTTGTGACTGCTGAATGGCACCTCTATGTCACCTATTCAGCTCTGGGTGACCTGTCCTTGTGAGACTGTAAGCACTGTGTTCATCCACCCGTCAGGAAGCCCCTTTAAACTAGGATACTATTCCTACTATATGCCTGAGTCGACAGCAGCAGCACATACAGAGCAGTAGCTCTAGGTCCTCCAACCTCTCTTCTGTCAAAGCACTCAAAGACATGTGCAGACGTCAGGATTCGTGGCCAAATCCCCTTATGTGCTTCACAAACATACTGGTAAGTGATGTTTGGGGATGTGGCTCCAGTACCCTGCTGGGACAGCCGGCCACCCTCCTTTATGTTGCCCCCCCCTTACAGCCCTGCCTCCTGGTGGCTTCAGATGCTCCTGTGCCTGAAAAACAAGGCTAAATTCAGTCCCAAATTGTGATGTTCCTCTTCTCTGAGGGATAGTCAGAGGCCCTTTCAAGGACAAGATGCGAAGGCAGACATAGTACAGCCCACAAAGACGTGTGTCTCCTGTGAGTTGGTCCAAACACCCTCCAGCTTTGGCATCAGGAGGAGCTTGGGGCACAGTTGAGTGCTGGCCTAAGTTGGAAACCCAGGGACATCCTCATGTTCAACAGCCACCCAGGGTGGCAGCAGGTCCCTCTCGGGGGCTGTTTGTGACCCACTGCACCTTAAGGTGGAGGATAGCCTTCAGGAGGAGTTTCCTTGAGAGGGTATGGGTGATAAGCAGACTCCCAGAGGCATACCTTGGAACCAGGCTTGTGGCTTTTCTTCAGTTTCCGTTCTCCTCAGAAACAGTGATGAAATCCTGCGCAAAAGTGTCAGCATCCTGGGCTGGGCAGTGTCCAATACTTAAAAATGATTTCACTAGACCTCCTTTGTGTGACTCCCGGGACCTCTCCCCATTCCAGACCTCTGTGAAATGGCAGGGAATGGCTAAAGAGAGGTTCTCAGGTGAGCCAGAGACAGGGTGCCCTCCCGGCTGCTACAAGCTTCCCATAAGGTTCTCTGTTGATGGCACACAGAGGCTGGATAGGCCGTCTAGGCTTTCCAGTGGGTGCCCTAAGAAGTGGAGCGAGGGCTGTCCAGGCCTCCCTTCCCTGCCACCAGATCCCTTTCCCTTACCTGGACAGCCTGCTCGGGCCTCTGTGCGAGGGAGGATAGGTCTAGTCCTGCTGGCTCTAGATGTAGCAGGATGTGGTGGCGTCGAAGCGGGGCTCCCCTTCTCTGAGAGAAAAAAGGGGTAAAGGAGGGAGGGTTTGGTAAGGTTGGGATGGGGAAGAAAGGAGGGAAGGGGAGACTGCGATTTGGATGTAAAATGAGGCAAAAATAAACAACTTATTTCGTAAAAAATCTCCCTGTCCAGGGAGAGCTCACGTCTTTCCACCCGCCAGCCAAGGGGAAACAAAGGCATGTGTACATCACTGCCTATGTCACTGGCTCTAGCCAATGAGGGCACGGGGCAAGGGCTTTGGGTCCCGCCCACCCATTATGACCCACCAACAGGAAGGTCTCTGGAAAAGCCGCTTGCAGTTGTGCCCTTGGGTGTTCAGTTTGCTTTTAAGGGGCTGGCTGTTTTCGACCTTTTCACGAGAGTCAGGAGTCTGTCTTAGGAAGTGTAGCAGAAACTGGTGTCCCTGCTCTGCCCACTAAAAATCGTGCTTGCTGGTGGCTATAAGCACCAGCCAGGAGGCTGGCTGGTTAAGGCACTTTTTGTCTTTAGTGAAGGCCCATGTTCAGTTCCCAGCAACCACAAAGCAGCTCACAACTGTCTAAAATTCCAGTTATATTGATTCCAGCGCCCTCTTCTGGCCCATCCCACACCAGGAATTCGAGTGGTGTAAAACACACAGATACTAGCTGAAAAGGGTGGCTCAAGCCATCCATGCTGTTAATGCCAGAAGGGGATTTTAAGTTCTTGTATATTGTTGATTTCTGCCCATGTCCTGCCCAAAATGCCATGATTGTTTAACATGAAAACTATCTTTAATAAAGCTGGGTAATGTTAGGCTTGGAAAAAAGATAAACAATATATAGACAATGGAGAGTTTTTATTTTTGACAGCTGGGACTACAATAATGTATTTGTGGACTCAAGTATGACCCTGAGCACATAGACCAAGGATCATTTAAAGGCAACCGGATGTTTATTCACCTGCGCTATTAGACCAATAGGGTGTAGAGAGGTTTGATATAATATGATCTTTACATCATACCCCATTTCATATAAACTTATTTCCCAGGTGGATCCAACAAACTGTAGGGACTTGTTGCAGGTTGAAGCAATTCCCTGTAATTATCCTCCACAAAGACAGAAAGGTGGTGTCATCTAAGTCCAATGAATAGGCGACAATATCTACACACACACACACACACACACACACACACACAGGCACACACACAGAGGACATAAATATTCCTTTTTTTTTGTTATTTTGTGACCTTTCATCTGGGTGCTTTTTCTCATTTTCCCATTTACATATGTAAAAAACTGTCTCTTTAATATACCCACAATAGGGTGGTATCTCTGCACTGTCTCCACCAATTTCCAACAATGACACAGAGACATAATTGTTTATGAATGCTTAGTCCTATTCACAACTGGCATGAAGAACCCATTTTAGACTAATCCACTTTGGCCACATGACCGGTTATCTCTCCTTCAGTCCTGACATCTGTTCCTTCCTCCATGTCTGGCAGGTGATCCTCAGGTGCCTATCTCCTACAGTTCCTGTCTCTGCCAGAAAGTCCTGCCTTTCCTTTACTGCCAAGTTATAGGCTATCAGCTCTTCATTAAACCTATTCAGAGAATGCCCTAGGAGGTGAGGAATGGCAGAGACACACCTTCCCATAGTGTACAAAAATATTATCCAGACATCTCTCCCTTTTAGTACAATAAAATGTATTTTCTCTACCATCAATAAATTATGTAAGTAAGAATATTATGAAAACCACCATGTAAGAATTGTATTCACAATGCCCAGTTCATATGTATTTGGCAACCTTGGAGAAAGTACTCCATTATCTATCCTATCTTGGTGAGTTCAAAATTCTGTACCTAAATCACTTTCTATTATAACTTGCATTGAACAAGCGAAAAATGTATTCTTAGACCTTAAAACTGTTTCTTAAATACTAAACAGCTGAAGGTTAATGTGACTATAATTATGTAGTCTTCAACTCCACCACAGACCTGAGAGGGATAAATACTACTGAGTAAACAGAAAGTGTAGAGCAAGCAGCTTTCAAAGCTACAGAAATTATAGAGATTGGTGGACACCTGCACAGTCACCAAGGAATTCTCTGCAATATTGGGACATCAAGACAGACAGAAAGGTGGTGTCCTTAGGGTCCAGGATATCTGACAGACTTATCTGTGAAACAGAAATTACTGAAGGACAGACCTACCTTGTTTTTGCAAAGTTCATCAGTGTCCTGCCTGTCCACCGTTTGGACAGCATGCTGTCAGCTGTAGTGGTAAGGACAGCTTTTTGCCCAGTGGCAACTTTGCCACAAACAAACAAACTTCATGTGCTTGAAGCAGTATGGGGGTGCTGCCAGAAGCTGATGTGTCTCACTGTGATGAAAAGCCTTATGTCATTAAAACTTCTTAAATATCATGTTCTGTAGATCTCTGAAGTGTTTGATGAACATCTATCTAACTAAAGTATGTCTGAATAGACACATATTGTCGTTTCTAGCTATTTGCTATCTATTTAACTTTAAAAACATCTATAGGAGGCTAAATAAAACTTAGTTTTGTAATTAACTAAATCAAAAGTTTGATTGACTAATAACTTGCATTTCTAAATCATCCTAGTAGTTTGTAGTAGTAGCTTATGAAAAGACTAGAATTTACATAACATCTAAAAACATTTACATAACATTTATAAACGTGTTACAGATACAATAATTTAAATAATAGCGAAACATACTAAAGTATGTTTTAACAAAATAACCTTAACTTGTATCAATACAAAAATCCATACCAATGTAAAATATTTGAGGCTACCATTTACCCTATCATTCCTATATCCTTTCTAATTTTTCACCCCACTCTTCCTCCTAACACTAGATAGGAAAGAAATAGGGATAGAGGGAAGAAAAAGAGTGAAAGAGATCCCTGTATCTATCTTCCTTTATATTGTTTCCCCCCTCACCTCGACCATTAGCAATTTGTAACTGACCCCCCCTTAAATGACAACAAACATCTCTCACCACCAAGATACCAAAAACACTCACCACACCTCTTAGGAAAGGAAAAAATTCTTTCTGATGTCCCAGGGCAACGACATCTTTTGGGGATCCTATGAAAATTGGAAAATTGGCTGTGTCCTAGGTAATTAGCTGTATCGTTTACTGTCGAGTCTCTTGTAATATGAAAGTACTGTGCTCAACTGAATCTTGGCTGGAGCAGTCTGTGAGGCTGAAGTATCTTAGCCTTTTTGAGCTTATTCTGGATGCAGATATTTATTTCTTTGTTTTCTACATTACAATCACTGTGCCCCTCCTTGGCCCCTGTCACAGAGTCCCTCCCACCACCACCCCTTCCCTTCTCCTCTGAGAGGGCGGGTCCCCCTGGGTATGCCACCACCCTGCTGCATCCTTTCTCTGCCAGATTAGGGCATCCTTTCCCACTGAGGCCATGCAAGGTATCCCTGGTGGTGAGCAGATTCCACAGGCAGGCAACAATGTAGGGACAAATATGATTTTGAGGAAACAGCAACTAAGGCAATCTGTGTGGCTGGCTCATCTGGGATATGTGGCTTGATTTCATTGGTGTCTGGTCCTTTTGTTCTCAAAGCACACAAACATTTAAAGGCAATATACAGTTTTGTATTAACACCTGAGTGGAGTGTATGGTATGCACAAATCAGCTAAAGATGAATCTTTGCTTATTGTTTGAAAAGATGAAAGACTTCAAAATTTATAAGACACTTACCCTGCATTCTCTCCCTCCTCCACAAACCAATTCCTTCGGCTATTGTTCCCACTGGTTCCAAGTCCACCCAAAATCTATTCAATTTTCTCTTCCCAGGGGGATCCATGCAAAATCCAAGTGTCCTCCCCTTTCCCTGAGCTCTCGATATCTGTGGACTGTAGCTTGATTATCATTTACTTAATAGCTAATATCTACTTTTAAGGAAATAACATACCATTTCTGTCTTTGTGGGTTTGAGATATGTCACTCAGGATGATTTAATTTTTCTATTTGCATCCATGTACCTGAAAACTTCATGATGTTCTTTATAAGCAGAAAAATAACACTCCATTGGGTAAATGGACCACATTTTGTTTATCTGTTCTTTGGTTGAGGGACATCTAGATTGATTCCAGGTTCTGTTATGTATAAAGTCACAATAAACATAGTTGAGAAAGCTTTCTTGTGTTAGGATGGAACCTCCTTTGAGAATATGCCCGAGTGTGGCAGAGCTGGTTCTTGAGGTAGATAGATTCCTAGCTTTTTGAGGAACCATCATATTGATTTTGATTTGCTCTCCCACCAGGAATGAATGAGTGTTCCCCTTCCTTCACGTCTTGCAAGCATGAGCATTCAGGCATTTCTGTAACTGATCTTAGCCATTCTGACAATGTAAGATAGAATCTTAAAGTAGGGACAGCCAGCTTTCCCTAAGTAAGGACCTTAATAAAATACCTAATAGTTTTACTGTTAGTGTTTCTCCAGTCATTCCACAAAAGGACCAATGGCCTTTTACCAGGGTAAATGTACACTGGGGGAAGGAAACAATCAGACTTCCTGGGGTCTATTGGATACTGGCTTTCAATTGACACTGATTCCAGGAGACATGAAGAAATATTGTGGCCTTCAGTTAAAGTTGGGGCTTACTGGGGGTCAGGTTATTAATGGAATTTTGGCTGCAGTATGACTCACAGTATGTCCAGTGGGTCCCTGAATTCATCCCATGGTTATTTCTCCAGTACTAGAATGCATATTTGAGGTAGATATACACAGGGTTTTCATACTTGTGTTTCAGACAATTAAAATTTTTCTTCCTCCAGTGTCCCTTTCCCGTACAATAGGGACATCCATCCCTATCTTAGTGACTGTACTATTGCTATGAAGAGAAATTCGAGTGATAACAACTCCTATAAAGAAAAGCATTCAATTGGGGCTTGCGGAAGCTCAGTCCATTATCATTGTGGCAGGGAGCATGGCAGCATGCAGGTACACATGGCAATTTAAGTTATTCTTAGAAACAATTTTGGTAAATTTTATAGATCATAGACTATTTCATTTCCACAGAATTGGCTTTGTATTTTACTAAGCACACAAAAGAGGGTATACAGGTAAAGCGGGGTTCTTGAATATTTTCCTTCATGAAAAAGAGGTGGTGTTGTATTGTGGCACAAACCTATACTACTAGTTATCCGGAAGGCAGAGATATGAATATCGGTTGAACCCTGGAGTTCAAGACTGTTATGTAAAACATCATTTGACTTTGTCTCAAAAACAAGAAAAGACAGAAATCTGTGCAATATAATACAATGCCCAATTTAACATCCATGATAGTATTTTGTATCATTTAGGAATAATAAAAATATTCTGAAGATAAGACATCAATTTAAATAATCTTTATTGATGATAAAATTATTTAACAGCATTAGAGAAACCATTACACTATAAGAGTTGAAACCTTGGTACAGAGGAAAAGCTACAAGTCACATGAAATTTTAGAGTTCATTAGAACAGTTCATTAATACAGATTTTGGAAGGCTTTTGAGAATTTGCAATTTTGCTGTTGCTTTTTCATAAGAAAGTAGCAAATATGCTAAATTTTGAGATACGTGCAATATCAATTTCATCAAATTATAAATTAAAAATCATGGATACTGTGCTTGCTAAGGTAAAGCCCATGAATGGTACTCCAGACAGGATCACATGGTGAGCTCATGTCTCAAAAATGAAACAAAGCAAAGCAGAGCAAATGTCAATATAAACTGCTGCAGTTGCACTTTGTATCCTTGGTGACTAATACGGAATTTTGAGATGCCAACAAACAAAGAAAGAAAGAAACAAACAATGTTTTGATATAAAAAGTGAATCCACATTGTTGGAGAGAAAAAAATCTCACTCAAAACAAAAGAGTTAAAATCTTGATAGAGCAAAATAGCTGCCCGTCATAAGCCTGTTTAGAGTTTATTCAAACTTAAATGTCAACCATGCCTCCAGCTACATATGCAGCGGAGGATGGCCATATCATCATGGGAGGAGAGGCCCTTGGGCCATTAAAGGCTTGATGTCCCAGGGTAGGGGAATGCTAGAGCAGGGAAGTAGGAGTGGGTGGGGGTGGGTGAGCACCCTCATAGAAGCAGGGGGAAGGGACGGGGGTTGCAGACGGGAGAGCAGGAAGGTGGATAACAGGTGAAATGTAAATAAATAAAATATCCAATAAATAAAATTATCAAAAGAGAAATGCTTTTTAGCTAAAAATAGAATTACATTGTAAAACAAAAGTTCAAGTTTTCTTCAAAGATTCATAAGAATAGTATGGATTGAAGAGACTTTCGAATATTTGCAATCTCTTGCTGCTGCTGTCTCAGAGAAGGAAAAAATAAATATGATGAATTTTTAGTGTTATCAATATTTCATTAAAAAAACACTTTAATGTTTCTGCTAAGTTATGTCGTTTCCAGTTTAAAATATGACTTACAATTTCCATCATTTGTTTCTTTTGATGCTCAGCAATTTCTTTTTTAAATTCAATGAGTGAGGCACTACATACATTATCATTTTCATCCTCTGTATTCTTCAAAATCTAAAACACAAAAGGCTAGTTCAGTTATAATCCATGTTTCACCTTAGATTCCAAATTGCAAAATTCATTTTCTCAAGTGAGAATTTATCAGTATCCAAATAATGCTCATTATTTATTCCAATTTTCAAAAATGTAAATAATACAAGAATGATATATAATGAAGTGAAATATAGCAGACATGAGTACAATGTTGGTAAAGTGACAAAAGTAGCATGTTTCTCCAAAAACAAAAGTTCAATTAACTATTAATGTCAAAATGGACAAAAACATTGTGCAGTTTCAAATGAGTTCTAAGTACTCTTGAAGCTCAAGAAGGCTAGACATACAGAGATAATCCTGAGGAACGCTGTGAGATTCTGATGCAAAAAAGAGAAGAAAATATGATAATGTGAATAAAGACTATAATATCCCACCAGTAAGGTAATTTTGAAAATTTCTAGTAAGTTTCAAAACATCAGGGTATATTTTATTTGGATGAATGGTAATGGGACATGAATTCACTAAAGGAAAAAATGATCTGTACCATGAGATCTTTTTAATTGATGGGAGTTAAAATTACATTTTAAGCTGTATGTAGTGGCACTCACCCTTATTCCCAGCACTTAGAAGGCTGAGTGGGGTGAATCTGTGCGTTCAAGGCTCGCTTGGTTTACATCGTGAGCTCTAGGCCTTCTAAGGCTATATAGTGAGACCTGTCTCAAAAATATTACATTTTAGCAATTCAGGAGTCTTTACATTTAAAACATCATATATGTGCAGTATTTTTAAAAGGCAGGGTCTCACTATAGTAGCTCAGTCAGGCCTCAAACTTAGCATCCTCCTACTCAGGCCTCTTTAATACTAGCATTCTAGACAGGTACCATCACATGTTGCCAGGAGAAATAAATTTTAAACCACTAACATGCATTCAATAAACAATTGACCCACTTCCTAGTACCCGAAATAGTACTAGATTAAGTGCTGTGAAGAAACATCATCAACATCATCAGCAGCAGACTGTTGCTTCTTTGTTCCCCAGTAAGGACAAGCATAAACAACAATACTAATATATTAAAATATGAATAGTAATGCTGCTTTCTGTATATACAAAGCACAAATTGGTACATGACTTTGGTTTAGTTGGCAATTCAATAAGAAATCAATAGATAGGTGGAAAGACTGGGTACATGTAGTAAATGAAGCTTTAAGAAGGACTCAGTCACAGGGGATCTCTAAACTCTAAGATACAAAATGAGAGCTCAGGAAGAAGAGATATTAGAGAAAGACAACACAGCAGACATGTGAAGGATGGACTGAAAACCAGAGATCAGTTAGGAGTGTTCAAAGGTGATGATGTTTTACAGTACAAAGAATGATCTAAGGTTAATCACAATAAGACACATTTAGTGAAATAATGAGCCAGGACACAGTGAAACATGCCAAATCTATAGCTCAATTTGAGAGCCAAAAAGATATGGAAAAATTGAACATTACACTAATGTTCTTAATGGGAAATGGGAACATTTCATAAGACTATTTAGAAGAAAGTTTTACTGAGGTTTTATTAAACATTAATACTAATTAAAAACTTGTTCCCATAGCCAGGCGGTGGTGGCGCACGCCTTTAATCCCAGCACTTGGGAGGCAGAGGCAGGCAGATTTCTGAGTTCGAGGCCAGCCTGGTCTACAAAGTGAATTCCAGGACAGCCAGAGCTACACAGAGAAACCCTGTCTCGAAAAAAACAAAACAAAACAAAAAAAAAAAAACTTATTCCCAGGGAACATTAGAAAGTTCTCCGCCTGAAAATACTTACAAACAAACTTTTCATAAAAGGTATTTTAAGTTAAAAAGAACTTTTAAATTTCTTCTACAACTATTTACTATTTAGACCCACATTTACTAATATGCTTAACTCTCTATCTAAAAACACCCTCACGTGTCGGGTGTTTCTTGGCTTGGAGAAGCAGAGGGAGAAAGGAAAAAAGTTGGAAAAAGAGAAAGAAGCAAAGAAAGGAAGGAAAGGCAGGTGAGAGAGAGACAGAGGGAGAGAAGGGGAGAGGGAGACAGAGACAGACACAGAGACAGAGAGATGTAGGAATGGAAGGGGGAGAAAGGGAGAGAGGGAGGGAAGAAATGAAGGAAAGAAAAGCTAAACCAAACCATGCTCTTACTACAGTGTTTTGTTTCCGGATGGGCAAACGACCACAAGTAACTTGGTGGTGTGTCTCTGTAGGAATTTTCCTCCAGTTGCACTGAGAAAGTTAGTCTCAGACCACTACATTTTCTAAAGTTGTAGTAACCACAGGATTGGAAGATTTTATTTGGTAACTCCAAAAAGAAGTTGTAACAAAGTCTACAATCTAAGTAATACTTCTCTTCTCCCATTCCACTTTATCTAAAACTAACTTAACTCTGATTTGTTTTAAGCAAGAAGTAAAACACCTTTATTCTTTAAAAGGCTTTCTTTGTTTGAAATTACAAGAACCCCAACAAATATAAAAATCCCAATAGAATTTGTAACCATGGTATGTGCCTATACTTCTGTGGTTTACATATGGTTGTGCAGAAGAAAAATGGGTAGTAAACCTTGGATTAGTTAAACAGACCTATTATACAGTGAGCCTCCTGATTCCTACTTGACAGTTGGTTATAAGAGATTATTTATAAAGCTAATTGTGATACCAACAATTAGGTTTTCTTGCTGTTTTTCATATCTCTGCTTATCCAAATCCCGTTGCTTACGCAGGTCCATAAACTGCTGGTAAGACTTATTGTTAACCTTTAACCTATAAAAAATAAGAATAAATGCTTACATTTTATATCAATACGAAATATCAAAACAAACCTGAATCAACATTTTTATACTCTGAAAAAGAAGGAAATCATAACAGTTTAAATATTCTGATAAGAACCTAAGAAATAAAATTAAGTTTTTTAAATGTCTTTTTATTTCTTTTTTTCAGAGCTGAGGTCCCAGTCTTCAGCCTTAAATGTCGTCAGAGGCAAGCACTCTGCTACTGAGTTAAATCCCCAACTCCAAGCTTTAGATTTATGTAGAATCTGGGAGTACTGCTTATCCTAACTAAAAGAAACATCTTCCCATATGGTTTGCCTCTTGAAAACTGAGGAGATTCTCTCTCTCTCTCTCTCTCTCTCTCTCTCTCTCTCTCTCTCTCTCTCTCTCTCTCTCTCTCTCTCTCTGCCCTTGTTGCTCTCTGTCTCAATCTGTGTGTGTGTGTGTGTGTGTGTGTGTGTGTGTGTGTGTGTGTGTGTGTGTATGTCTCTCTTAGGAAACTTAATTTCACATCCAAGTGACTTTACATTTTTTCTACTGATTCTAATAAAAAAGTAAATTATGTCTAAATCAGAATATTTCACTAAGCCCTTTGGTGACGACAACTTTTAGTACAAAGAATAGTTAAGTCAGTTCAAATATATAAATAATTTAAGATACAAAATTAACTCTTCTCTACATTTTCCATACAGTAAACTGAAAGACATTTAATAGTTTATGAAGCAGCTACCACGTCTACAATAAATATATTTCCAGAGTGAAGATGAATTACTTTAAAAGCAATAACCCTCTCAATTGTTATTGGCAGTTCTATGACATCCTGGGGTTAAAACACTACTTGCTTACAGGACAATCAAGTGAAACCTTTCCTCTAGAGATTCCAATAGGCAGGTAAGAATATTTAAGTAATTCGCACCAATATATACTGAGAAATGATATAAACATGGTTCTAAAATTACCAGCAAACTTACAATTGCTTTTGTTTGCTTTTCCAAACTTGTTTCACTTTGTACATACTCTCTTTGGAAATCATTTGAGAATACATTTGGATTCTTCTTCTTTCCTCCAGAAGAGAATTGTTAACATTATCTGTATTGAAAATAAAGGGTACTATTGAAAAACTTTTACTGTTCATAAACATTCCTGCACATATCAATATAATTAAAGATTATTGAACAATATCGATGATACTTAAGAATTGAATTGAAATATAAAACCAACATGGTACACACACACACACACACACACACACACAGAGAGAGAGAGAGAGAGAGAGAGAGAGAGAGAGAGAGAGAGAGAGAGAGTGAGAGAGAGAGAGAGAGTGAGAAATCATGTTTGCTAGGTGGTGGTGGTGCAAGCCTTTAATCTAACCACTTGGGAAGCAGGAGTCAGTGATCTCTGAGAGTTTGAGTACAACCCAGTCTACAGACTAAATTCCAGTGCAGCCAGGGCTAAACAGAGAAATCCTTTCTTGAAAACCTGAAAAAAACTCACAAAATTTCATATTTTGGAGTACTTAGAATTTTGCATTTTCAGACTAGGGATGTACAACCAGCGAAGTCAATGCAAATAAAATAAAGCACACAAAACTCTGAAATCTGAAATATTTTTGGACCTATATATTTTGTATTAGAAATAACCACTTCATCTGAGTTCTGATTTTCCTGGTTGAAGAGACTATTAAAATTGAGACATGATAATGAATAATACAGAAAGAAGCAAAAGGCTCAAAGTCATATTTTAAGTGCTCCACAATCACTTTGTTAAGGGAAATATGTCTAAATTCAAGAAATGCTGTCCAGCTGAAATGATATACTATGCTTCTGTACTGTGGTTATCATCAAGCTTTAACTACAGAAATGATCCTGAAAGTACAATATTAGAACTCAAGCCTTAAAATACAAATACACTTACAAAGTAGAATATAAGTCATCTTTAAATCTAATTACAAGATATTTCTATAAAGTAGGCTCAATACTCATATACATAATATATACTCATAAATATAAATATAAATACTCATAAATATAAATATAAATACATATAAATACTCATATATAAATACTTATACATATAAATACTTACATATAAATACTCATATATGTAAACAATCATACATATAAATACTCATATATAAAAATATATATAAATACTCATATGTATATGTATATTTATAACAGCTTTGGTATGAGGAGTTGTGTCAGTAATTAAATTCCTTGTTGTGCCAAGCAGGAAAGCCTGAGTTTGAATTTCCACCGCCCACATAAAGACCAGGGGTGATGGTGTGTGTCCTTAACCACAGAACTTAGGGGTAGAGATAGGCAGAGCCCTGGGACTCTTTGGCCATTCAGAATCACTAAAATGAAAGCTCCAGACACAGAAAATTCCTGTTTCTAAAAATAATTTGGAGGGTCTGGAAAGATTGCCTAGGAGTTAAGAACATTGTCCATTCCTCTAAAGAATCTGGGATCAATTCCCAGCAACCACATGGTGACTCATGATCAAAGGGATCTAACCCCCTTTTCAGGCTTTTGAGGGCACCTGGCAAGCCCATGGAGCATGCAGACATACATGCAGGTAACATACAAACAAACACACATGCTTGACAAGGACATTCCAATATCAACCTATGGCACCCACAGACTCTCACATAATTGCTCATACAGGTACATATCTGTATAACACACACACACACACACACACACACACACACACACACACACCAGAAAAGAAAGAAATATTAACTCATGTAAGCATGGATCTGTATAACACACACACACACACACACACACACACACACCAGAAAAGAAAGAAATATTAACTCATGTAAGCATGGAGATAATTTGGCAACAGTTTAAGATCATTTCATAGGGGATTCCTAGTAGTGAGTAGAGCAGTGCATAAAAATTCATTACTTCAAATAATGTTTACTAAATGTGCTTTTCTACCATAAATAGGAAGCCTTCAGTAACTAGAATGAATCTGCATTATTAGATACAATTTTATACTTTCAGTATCTATAACCACAAGCTTATGAAATAGATTAGAAAACAACTTTTTTGTCACCATCAAATAGAAAAATATGTCTCTGGGAAAACTACATGATATCAATAATTCTTATAAAAGAACCAATTATTATTAATTCCTCTTGAAAAGAACACTGTTTCCCAAAGTGCTTGCAGTGGCTCATGCCTGTAATTTTAGCACCCAGGAAGCTGGGCGATCTATAGATTTAACCTAGATTTGGCTTCATAACAACTTCCAGGGCAGTTTGAACTCACAATACAATAAAACCCTGTCTCAAAACCAAACAAGCAATACACAAAATTAACAAAGGACTAAACAAAAGAAACTATTAAAATGAATTCATTCAATTGATGAACATAGTATTTAATCTTCAGGAATTTCTCTTCCACAGAATTCATTTTAATTTTGTTTTTTTTTATTTCATTCATATGGATGCTTTCCATGTACACATGTGTGTGTAACACGTGTGTGTCTACAGATTTCAGGAGAGAGGATGAATCTAGAGTGATATATGGTTATGGAGGACCTGGAATTACAGATGAGCTACCATGTAGATGCTGGGTACTGAAGAGAAAAAGGAATTCAGGAAGAGGCACACAAAACAAACTTGTGAATGAAAGTTGACACACAGAAACCCGTCTGTGCACTATCACTTCCTCCATAAATAAAAAGAATTTCAACTCTGTCCCATTTGTTTTTGCTTCAAAAGTTCTAATTGAGTCTCGCAGGTCCAAAAACGCATCATTTTCCCTTTCTTTAATGATGGAAAAGCTCAAGTGCAAAAAATGGTTTTAAAATCACAAAATTTGTGTAAAATCATGTGCTGAGAAGGTATTAAAAGACAGTTAATGTAGAACGCTCATTAACATTTCCTTTCACAGCAAATAATAATGGCTTTAAATAATTTTCCTGAAAAGATAAATATCTCCCAAACACATACCTCCAAATTTATCCAGCATACTGGGTAGTTCATCTCTGTGAAGAAAGGACAATAAAAAATGAAAGCTAGTAATGTAGTTGACTGGTAGGGCATTGGCCTAGCACAAACTTTACCCAGAAATTCCTTTTAATTATTTATAATAAACATATAGTGTTTGGATTAGAACAAATGTCAAATACATATAAAAACATATTGGACAACCGAGGTGAACTTGTTTCATTTACATTTAACAATTCATACATTTATACTCCACTCTAATTCCCTCATACCTCTTCCACTCTTCTCAGCTGGTCCCCCTCTTGTTTGTATAATTTTCCCCCTTTTCCTTGTGTGTGTACACGGCAAGATCTCATGCAGGTAGTCCTCTTGTCCTAGTTGCTATGTGTTTGTGATCACAAGACCTCAAGGACCCTAGGCTGGGCTTGAATTTGATATATACCTGAAGAGGACCTTGAATTCCTGATCTTCCTGAATCTACCTCTCTAGTGCAGGAATCACAGACACTACTTTTGAAGTAATCTATCGAATTGGCAAAACAAAATTATTTGGAAATATTACCTCATATCTTCAACTGCTTCTATAGGAGGTGATTTATTCTCATCCTTGGCAAATTCTTGTCTCTTTTCTGTATTGGCAATAGAAAATAGAAACATTTGAAATTATGCTATCTTAGTAAAAGTTAATAAAGGAGTGTCGATTTGCATTTCCCTGGAAAAATTACCCATGTGAGTTTTTGAAGCAGCTTTTAGAAATGAAATAACTTCTTTGCAGGTTTTATTAAATAAATTCACAGTCTGCCAACATTTTATAGGAACAATGTTCAAGTCTTTTACCGGGACAAAAATCATAGCAAGTTATTATTTCTCAACCTACTGTTGCTACAGTGCCAAGAGAAGGTATCTGTGTTGCTAAAACTCTGGGATAGGAATATGTAGATATAGGTAATAATAGAAATGAAGTATATGAAAACTCTTGGTAAAGTATTATTCCATTTCAGGTGACTAGTTAAAAGTCTAATGAACTACAGTACAGAATCGATGGCCTACATTGGATATGCCATACCTTCAGCGAGAGCCTTCTCCAAAACATTTATATCATCTTTTTCATCCTCAAAATCATAAAATATTAAGAATTCCTTCTTTGATACCGCCATGGCTTTCCTAAGATTCGTTCTTCTATTAGTAAGCACTCCGATGTCTTCCTAGTTAAAAAAAAGAATAACAAACCCCCCAAAAACCTCGTTATCTGAATCCACAGATATCACTTGAATTTGTCAAAAAATGAGATAATCATCTTACCTCAATGAAGGATCATTTCTTCTCTTTTTAAACATTCGTTTTTAATAATTTCTCCTTACCAGAGATTTGTATCCACATTCGATATGGTGACATATATATGCATTGCCCCTTACCATCACCTCTTCTCCATGTATTCCACTTAACATGTCCCTCTCCCTCCCAACTACTTTTCTCTGAAACAGGGTTTCTCTGTGTTGCCCTGGCTGTCCTGGAACTCACTCTGTAGACCAGGATGCCCTTGAACACAGAAATCCCCGTGCCTCTGCCTCCCAGAGTGCTGGGATTGCATGCATGCACAGCAACCGCCCGGCTCCAACTTTGTTTTTAAAACTTCTTTTACTTCTTTGAAAAACGTCTTTTGAACCCAAGTTAACAATCTGTCATTTCTCAACTTAAAAAAGGCAAAAACCGGCCAGCCTATGTAATGGGCGTCCTCCCCTCCCAAAAAAGATGAGCAAAATGTGTTTGCATTTAACCTCTGGGGCATCTGAATTTTGGTCCTGTCTCCCACAGACTGGTTTCAAACAAAACATCAGCAATTTTGTGTGTGAGTATCTCGGTCTTAATGCAAAATCACAGTGCTATCCAGAAAGATAACAAACATGGCAATTGTACATTCATGTCAAAGAGCCCCAACGCTCTGTCTACAGCAAACAACCACCACCCACACCAAAGGCCTTATATGGGAGAAATTGGGGATTTGGGGAAGCTGAGGATTTCAAACATCTGAAGATTGTAAGTTCAAGGCCAGCCCAAGCCAGGCCAACCTGAGCTATGAAGGGAGACCCCCTCCCTGAAAACTGGAAACTGACAGAAAAGGTGGTGCAAGTCTTCAATACCAATAAGTGATCTAAGGATCCTTTAGGGTCCGTGGATAGGATCCTTCCTAGCTTACTTTTAATCTCTTGCAGTGTCTCCTCTTTATTTTCATTGCTTCTTCCTTCGCGACTCCCCTGTGTTACTATGCATACATCCACCCCAAAGCAACACAGCACAGAGAAAACAAGGAGCACCCCACAGAGGAAACGAGGAGCACCCCACAGAGAAAACAATGAAGAGGAATGCTCAGATTGTTTCTTACGGAGTCTAGACACACACAGGACACGCACCAAGGACTCAAAGGCTCCTCACGCACGGACCCCTACTCCCCGGACCACCAGTCTTGCAGTCAGCTCTCTGATCTTACCCCGCGCCCCAGGATCGAGTCCTCCAGGGGCTCCCAATCCGTCAAGGCCTCGGCCTGTCCACTCCTCGGCAGGTCACATGGCCCCACACCTCCAGTTGACTCTCAGAAGCCATAGGAAACCGCGATCAGGAGGATTGTCCTCGCACAGTGGCCACGTGGGCTCGAGATGCCCCGCCCCGTCACCCCTCCTGTCCAACAGGCCTGATGAGAGCTGACCGTCCCTCACGGGTCCTCTCACCTTCACACCCGCAGCCTTGCACACTCAGCTCCTCAGTGGGGAAACGCCTTCCCAGAAGCACAGCCCCGAGGCCTCTGAGGGCCGTTTGCCCTTTGAGCAGGACAAAAGCGGATTTCACTCAGCGACTGCGCTCATTGGCTGAAAATACCCTGCGCATGCGTACATCCAGTGCAGCAGCTTCTCAGTGAAGACAGTTTTCAGGGGTGGGAGCGACCTAACGACTTTCACACAAAGCTTTTCCAGCTTCTAGGTGGATAATCCCTCATAGACTTGAAGACACTGCAAACAGATGTGTGACAGGAAACACTACAAACACCACTGCTTTATTTCAGCTGCAGAGGCTCTGGGATGCACGTTACTTATTTATGTTTGTATTTAAAGTGTGTGGACGCTCTCTGCATGCACATATTCACACCACAAGTATGCTTTCCTAAGAGGATGCTAGGCCCTGCAGCCTCCTCTCTCATCTATGCATCTGTTGCCTACAGAGGCTGGAAGGGAGCACTGATTCTCTGAAACTGTGGGCATGCCTAAATTGAGAGTCACGATATGGGTGCTTGGGGCCTGGTCCTCTGTACAGCAACAGCTGCTTTTAACAGCTGAGTCCTTTTTCCAACCACTCTTGTGTGCACTTGTTTGTACTCATCTGGCCTCTTCGGACGCCAGGCACACATCTGCTGTGTCTAAATTCATACAGGCCAAACACACACCCACATAAAATTACAACTTTTTAATATTAGCATATTTCCCTGTAACTCTTTCCACCCTATTGGGTATCTTGTGCAGCTTCCTTCCTATTCCGTGTCTTATTGTGTTGTGTTTTGTCATGTTTGGTTGCTGTCTCTCAGAGGCCTGTCCTCTTCTGATGCGAACACAGAAGGGGAGTAGACTTCGGGAGAGGGTAGGTTGTAGGGAACAAGGAGGAGTCGAGAAAGAGGAAACCATGCTCAAAACGCATTACATGAGAGAAGAATCTATTGTTGTTGTGGAGTTTCACATTGTTTATTGAGGGCAACAAGGAAGCGTCTTCAGCCATTCCAGACTTAGGTCCTGAGGATGCCAGGCGTGGCTGGGCGCATTGGGTGTACTCCCATTACCTTGCCCAGGTACTGGGTACTTTGAGAGTGTGGCTAGACTATGTGTATAATCATAGTGAGCCACAAAATGGAGAAGGACACAACCAGCACCAGTTTCCTTGCCTGGGCGTTATTGAGAAAGGTTGAGAGTCTCCTGGCCGTCTTGGTCTGGGCAGAGAATAATTGCTTTGCAATTAGAATAAAATACTTCCCTCTAAAATCTGTAAGGTTTTTTTTATTAATGTCTTTGTTTATCATGACTAAATTTTTGTTTCTTCTGTCAGAAAATGAACCAATCACATTTTTCTTTTTTTATCTTGAAAAGGGAAGTAAAACACTTTATGAAAAATTAAAGATTTACATGGAAAATATTTCAGATAAACATGGTAAAAGTGACAATTTTCATTGAAAAGTAAAGAGTAAAGTGGTCGACATGTAAAACATTGCCACATTAGTTGAAATATAGGATAGTAACCTTTTATGATAGAATTGAAGATGTATGTGGGAAATATTTGTGATAAAATTGTAGAAAAATGGATCCAGTATTGTACACCCAGAACAGAGAAATCGTGGGGGGGGGAATAAGTGGGGAATAGAAGGGGGGATAGGAATTATGGGACATATGGTGGGGGGTAACTGGGAAAGGGGAAAGCCTTTGGAATGTAAACATAGAATATAGAAAATAAAAATTTAAAAAAATAAAAAAAATTTAAAAAATTGTAGAAAAATATAGATAAGCATGCTAGAGTTGAAGATTATCATGGAAAATTTTATATAGATATAATAATGGTAGGCATAAAATATTCCTAATTTGATTGAAATTGGAATTGTAAGCATTTTCTGATAAACATGAAGAATCACATGGAAAATAGTTCTGATAAAATTGAAGAAATATAGAAAAACATGTTAAAATAAAAGATTATCATGGAAATTATATTAATAAAATGATAGGCATAAAGATAATTCTAAGTTGATTGAAGGTGGAATTATAATCATTTTCAGATAAAATTGAAGATTTACATGGAAAATATTTCGGGTAAAACTCAAGAAATATAGAGAAACATTTTAAAATGGACTATTTCATGGAAAATATTACATAAATTGGTAGATTGTAAAACTCTTTCTAAATTAAGTGAAGATAGAATTAGAAACATATGCAATAAAATCAAAGATTTACATTGAAAACATTTCTGATAAGATAGAGGAAGTATATAGAAAGACATTAAAAATAGATTATCATGAAAAATAATGCAGATAAAATTGTAGACATAAAAACATTACTAAACTAATTAAAAGGTGAATTACAAACATTTTCTAATAAAATTGAAGATTTACATGAGAAATATTTCGTTAGTCTATGTCTTTTTATTGGGGAGTTGAATCCATTGTTGTTAAGAGATATTAAGGAATAGTGATTGCTGCTTCCTGTTATTTTTTTATGTTATTTTTATGTTTGTGCAGGTATCATTTTTGGGGGTTTGTTGGAAGAAGATTACTTTCTTGCTTTTTCTAGGGGGTAGTTTCCCTCCTTGTGTTGGCATTTTCCATCAGTTATCTTTTGTAGGGCTGGATTTGTGGACAGATATCGTATACATTTGGTTTTATCACAGAATATCTTGGTTTCTCCACCTATGATGACAGAGTTTTGCTGGGTATAGTAGCCTGGGCTGGCATTTGTGTTCTCTTAGGGTCTTATGAGGTCTGCCCAGGATCTTCTAGCTTTCATGGTCTCTGGTGAGAAGTCTGGTGTGATTCTGATAGGCCTGCCTTTATAAGATACTTGCTCTTTTTCCCTTACTGCTTTTAATATTCTCTCCTTGTTCAGTGCACTTGGTGTGTTGATTATGATGTTCCGGGAGGATTTTCTGTTCTGGTCCAGTCTGTTTGGAGTTCTGAAGGCTTCTTGTATGTTCATGGGCATCTCTTTCTCTAGGTTAGGGAAGTTTTCTTCTATAATTTTGTTGAAGATATTTCCTAGGGCCTTTAAGATGTAAATCCTCGCTCTCTTCTATACCTATACTCCTTAGGTTTGTTCTTCTCATTGTGTCCTGGAGTTCCTAGATGTTTTGGGTTACCAGCTTTTTGCATTTCTGGGTGGTATTTTCAAGACAGGATTTTTCTATGTAGCACTGGCTGTCGTGGAATTCACTCTGTAGCCCAGGCTAGCCTCTAATCCAGAAATCTGTCTGCCTATGCCTCCCAGAGTGCTGGGATTACAGGCGTGTGCCACCACTGCCCAGCAGCTTTTTTCATTTTGTATTTTCTTTGACTGTTGTTTCAATGTTTTCTATGGTAACTTCAGCACCTGACATTCTTTCTTGATCTCTTACATTCTGTTTTGATGGTCGCATCTATGACTCCTGAACTCTTTCCAAGGTTTTCTTTCTCCAGAGATGTCTCACTTTGTGCTTTCTTTATTGTTTCGACTTCCACTTTTAGATCATGGATGGTTTTGTTCAGTACCTTCAATTCATTGTTTGTGTTTTCCTGTAATTCTTTAAGGTATTTTTCTGGTTCTTCTTTAAGGGCTTCTGCCTGTTGACCCATGACCTCCTGTAGTTCTTTAAGGTATTTTTGTGTTTCCTATGAAAGGGCTTTTAGCTGTTGACTGATGGTCTCCTGTATTTCTTTAAGGGAGTTATTTAAGTCTTTCTTGAAACCCTCTATCAGCTTCATGAGATAAGATTTTAAATCCAACTCTTGCTTTTCTGGTGTGTTGGGCTAGCCACGACTTGCTGTGGTGGGAGAACTGGGTTCTGATGTTGCCATGTGGCCTTGGTTTCTGTTGGTAGGGTTATTGTGCTTGCCTTTCACCATCTGTTTATCTCTGGTGCTAGTTGGTATTGTTGTCTCTAGCTGGAGTTTGTTCCTCCTGTGGGCCTGTAAGCCTGTGTCCTTACTCTCTGAGCTTGAAAGTGAATGCACTGTTGGGAGATCACTCTCTCCTTGTGGGCTGTGCACAGAAGGCTGTGGAGTCTCCCGGCTCCCTGGTACAAGAAGAGCCAATCATTTTAACATTCTTATCGAAAACAATTGTTGGGTTTTCTGGGAATCTGAATTATGAAGCTATTTTCGGTCTGGGAAAGGAACTTTTACTGCATCAGCATGTAATGGAGTAGGCCTCTTGCCTCAAGTTCAGCAGCATTTTCTAATTGGAGGAGGAGAATTGACCAAAGAATACATACAAGTACAAAAGCATATGTGGCTTTAAATGAAAGTGGCTGGGCAGGGGAAAATTACATTATCCTACCTCCTCAGTACCTATCCTTCTTGATGATTCAGTAAGTTTGGCACTGGGCAATTTTCTTTGTTTAATATGTAGCACTGTGGAGATTTGATATCACATTCTCTCCTCTCTCTCAGAAACCTTTATAACTCTTCTGAAAGAATCTTCTAATACTGGTGGAAGAACTGATGTCTAACTGCTTCTATACTGTTTCTGGTGGTGCAAGATTTAAAAGGCATACACCACAAAATAATGTCAGGAGAAAAAGAATCAAAGGTCTGACCAGGAAAGCCAGCCAAGGCCTATAGGAGGCTCAGGTCTCACACAGTAAGGCGTGACTTTGGTTTTGACTTTGGCCCTGATTTATTTTGACAATTAGCTAGCAATCGACATTGTCTAAAATCCATCTAATAATTTTCTTGCTATCCCTAGTTGATTTGCATAGAAACTTTATTCTTCTCCCAAGTAGTCACAGGCTAGTCTTTTAAATCTGCAATTTTCTCTACTTCTCTAGGATGGGGTAGCCAGTAGAAGATCATCCTTATATTGCACTATGGTGCAGTCTTAGGGGGTGTGGCTCCTTATGCTATTCTGGATTCTCCTCAATTGTCCAAGCATGAGGACCTGCTCTATGAGCTATTTAAGTGGGAGCTGCTATATTGGTACTTCAATCCAAGGCTTCAACGTGAGGCCACAATTCCTCCTCCAGACACATCTACAGATTCCTTTGGGATTAAAGATGATCCTCACAGTATTTCCGAGTTTTGGCAATAAGTGTCTTCTAAGGAGGGGGCCAAGGATTACGGGTACATACCAAGATTGGTGCTTAACACAGAGATCTCCTGCAGAGGAGTCACGGGCTTGCAGAAACAATATTTCTTAATGGTACCACTGCCTCCAACAATGGTCATACTGTCTTTAATGAGTTTCCCTGTGGGAGATGTTACCATGGATAAGACCGCTTCTCAGTCTGAGATAAAGACCACTGTTTAGCCCTCAACATCTATTTTGATACAGGCTCCTGAGGGTTGATCTCAATTGAACCTCTCAATTTCCAATGTGAGTCTATCTCCCAGGTGTCAGATTCACTCCACTGTGGGTTCTTTTGTTTTACTGTGGCTAGTGAGGGCCTTTTTTCCCTTTGGGGGTTTTATCTTTTGCCCCTGGTTGCCTCTGAGACAGTCATTCTTCTAGTGTCCTTCTTCTTTGCTGTAAGAACATTCGTCCACCTGTAATAGCCTCTGGTGATTGCCCCCTTCTTTTAGGTTTCTGTGTGTCCAAATTTTCTCAAATCCCCAATGTGAACACCTTCAATTTTTGCATTTTCCTCTAATTAACTGTTTATTTACAGCCTCTTCCAAGTTAGCAACCACTTTGATGGTGATGTTCATGTCCTGTTCAATATTCATTCCTGTGAACCATGTCAGCTTTTGGAGCTTTCAGTTAACATCTAGTGCCAACTGTTGGGGGAAAGCTGTCTTGTCTATTGACCAGTGCAGATGGGCTTCTGGGTCAAAATGGCTATCCTATCTTTAAGTGTCACAAAGCTGATCGTGGAATTGTTTGGGGGATTCATGAGTGACTTCTGAAATTTTGACCAGATTTGTGACTACACAGTCTCCCTCTGAACTCCTCCAGGATGACTTTTCTCATTCTTAGAAAGCCTTGGAAGACTTTTGGTGGGCTGGGGTTACATTCGGGACACTCATTAGGAAGGAAGATATCAGTAAATCACTCTAGATTTTTAGTGTGTACGTGTGTGTGTGTGTGTGTGTGTGTGTGTGTGTGTGTTGCTTGAGTGACAAACAAAGCAGTTGCTGATCTTCATCTGTAGTAATAAAATGGGTGGCAGGGGGCCATCAGGAGTTGTTGACAGTTGTCACAAATAAGGAGGTTGGCTATGCATAATGGTGGTCATCAAGTTGATCACATCTTATGGCTGCTCTAAATATGGTAGGGTATGATGTCACTAGTTAGGGATATCAATAGTGGTGAATCATGATAAACATAAGGAATTGGGATGAGTCTGGGAATCCCAACCCTCTGGAGACTGGCTGACCATGGCGTTTGACACAACAGGGACAAGAGCTACAGAAATCTTCAAGGAATCTGGGTGATTTTAAGCCATCTGAGGTGAGAGATCTCCTCTAGTGGTCTGTGGTCAAAGGAGCCAATAGCAGCTTTGGCATGAGCAATGCCTTGGTGGTCAGGCAGAATAGAAAACAAACACTTGAGCTTGGGGTTCTGGATTCTGAGGGTGGGGATGGTTACACCTAGGATTAAGGGTAGATAGTGGAAGTTCTGAATCTTGATCTTCTACCTGGCTTTGGCAGGGTTGAAACTATAAAAGATTAGTAAAACAGTGGATTCCTAAAGGGCATGGAATTGAAACCTATCATAGGGGTGCAGGACCAGACCATATCGGGTAGTTACATAAAGCAACTTGTCAGGTGGCCTCTGTCTTCAGTGCAGGCATCCCTAACTCTTCATATGGTGGTCAGGTCTAAAAATCCTTGTGAAGGTCAGAAAATGATGAAGGAAAGAAAGAAAGCCAACTTCACACAAGTACTACAACCAGAAATCAACACTTGTGGCACCACCTCTGAGCCTAATAAGTCTGTTCTGTCTTTCTGTTTAAAGTAAACCTGAGTTTGAGCTTTCATTTCTCTGAACTGACTATTTTGTACACTCCCATAGGAAGAGGATCTATAGATAAACACAATATTTACCAAATGAAGTGCTGTTTGGGAATGCAAATCTTCATAGAGAAATAAACTTTTTTGGAAAGACTCAAAGACACTCAAACTGGAAGGCAAACTGAAATGTTAAATCCTGCCTGGTCACATTTGCCAGCTCACTCCTGGGATATTGAGCTAAATACTTTGCTTCCACGTGGTGCTTGGAGGCCAACAAGGCCTCTGGCAGCAGAGAATCTGCTCAGTTTTATGGAGAATGATGCCGTGACCTGAAGGTGGGGCTGTTTCTTTGCTAAATCACGATCCAATAATGTGTTTTTTAATTGACAAGCTACCTGCCTAAAGTGAGTCATGTTGCCAATGAAATTACCAGGGTACTCATAAAGAAAGAGTCATAGCACACAGATATTTGGATTACATGCCGTATGATTTTACTACAGCAGAACCTTAGACATAAGGTCGAAAATGAAATATAAGTCATGGTTAATACACCATTTCCACTGGGGTCATTGACACAGCTCTGCAAGAACAATACAGTTGGATGCTGTCCACAGCAACCACATTCACAATATCATATAGCCTAGGTGTATAACCAGGAGGTGTATGGAGATAATCCAGGGTGAAAAAGACGATGTCATCTACCACGCCATTTCTTCCATCAATTTTAGTAACGCACACCTATGAGGAGAAAAAACAGCAGTGGGTCTGGGGAAGCATGTAACCCACCACAGACTGCCCTTCACACCCCCAGACTCCCAGCTCCAATCAGCACATCATGACCTAACACTCTACCTCTGTGACTTTACAGCTCAGTCTCAGACTCTCCTAACCAAGGTCTGACCTGCCTTCATCAGCAGGCTGAACAGTTCAAACCCAATGCACTCAAAGTGTCCCCACAATTTCCTCATAGCCAAGACGATTTTCTCACTGTTGTCTACAGCACAGCCTTACATCAAGGAAAGCACAGAACTTAGGAATTAAACACACACACACACACACACACACACACACACACACACACACACACACTACATTATTCTCTGCTTATTTCCTTTTCATTCAGTGAGCAAAGGTGTCCACTCTGGCGGGGGACATACCGCCAAACATACCAAACAAAATCCAGGGCAAGAAAAGGATCAGTAAGAAGGAGAGGCAGCTGCCTACCCATGACAATACAACACGGAGATGAATTACCTCGTCCATATACTGAGAGTTGAGGGGGCTCGCCGAGTGGATATTGATCTTTGAATTGCCCCTGTTTATGGAATACTCAATCAGCAGCAAGTCTCCTTTAAAAGGCCTGAATGCTAAAACAGCCAAGAAAGTGAGAATTAAGTATTAATACAGTCTGGTCACATCACATTCCCTAGGCCATAAAGAGTTCAGTTTGTATGAGTCATAGGCAGGACTTCTAACTTAGTTGTAGTTTTCTCTAGGAAGAGTAATTTTTTTTTCCTGCTTCACAGAATAAAATACTTTTTAATGTTTTTTTCCTTTCTTATTAACTGTTTCTTAATTATGCTTTTTAAACTTTTTGTTTGTTCAGTTAGGTTTCTCCAGAGTGATTTATTGCTCACCATGTTTCTAAAATTTGTTTGTAAACTCAAGAAACCTTAGCTTCAGGCTTCTGAGTGCCAATATCAGTAGACTTTTTGTTTGTTTTTTGAGACAAGGTTTCAAGAAGTGTTGAGAGCAAAGGCTTATACCAGCTCATCAGGGGACAGTTTTTCAATTGATATTCTCTCTTCCCAAAGCACTCTAGCCTGTGTCAAGTTGACATAACAATTATCTAGTACAGGGAGTCAGTATTCTTTAAAAATCTTCCCACTGGTAGGTCTACTCTGCTCCAGTAGAAGGCCACACTTCCACAGATGTATAGGTAGTGCCAATCGAACTTGATCAGTGTAAAAAGAAAAGGCACAAAGTTGGGTAGGTAGGTAAGGAGGGTGAATATGGGGGAGATGAAGACTGTAGTCAAAGTTCATTGCATAAAATTATTGGGGAACTAAATAAAATGTAAATCATACCTCCAGAAAGAAGTTTTCTAGGGAAGAAAGTTTCCTTGCTGATATAAATGTTGTCCTGTGTAGCAGCAGTTATGCACTTAATGCAAAGTCTTTTGTCAGCTTCTGATGGCTCAGTACCATAAATAGGATCAGATATGGGTTTCACCTATAAAAGATAAGGACACAGTAGCTGCAGCTAAAATAACAATCACAGGCAGGACTTTTGTATGTGTGTCAATGATTCCCCATCGAAACAAAAGCAATTTAGTAAGTTGGTGTGTCATTGACTTTTGGGACCTATGACCCCTGTGTCAGAGACAAAGTACTTTATTATTCATATCAGAGCAGCCCTCATTTTCTCATTTAAATAATAGCTAGCAACATGACCATGGATTTGAAAAGGTACATAAATTTTGTTTGTGCTTGTTCAGAAGATTTGCAAGTGAATTCCAAAAATAAATTGCCTCCTTATGCTTAATGCACTCACAGCCTTAATTTCAAAAATTAGAAATGCACTGTATGCTGACTCTACACTAAACTACAGACATAATGTGCCTTGAATAATTTTGGGATTTTCCTGGCAAACTTGTATTCTCCCATTTCTCTTTTTTTTTTTTTTTCACCTAAGAAATACCACTAATTGGGCTGGACAGATGGCATGGAGGCTAATGGCACATTTTGGTTTTCCAGAGGGCCTGAGTTTGATTCTCAGCAACCATGTCAGGCAGCTCATAATGCTGTTAAGACTATCACTAGTGTCTCTGTTATCTGTAGGCATGTATACATGGGTGGCATGCACTCACAAAGACAACCACAACTAGACGGTGGCAGCACACACCTTTAATCCTAGCACACAGTAAGCAGAGGCAAGTGAATCTTTGTGAGTTTGACTTAGCCTGGTTTACAGAATAAGTTCCAGGACAGCCAGGGCTGGACAAAGAGACCCAGGGTCAAGAAACAAAAACAGAGAGGGAGACAAGAGACAGACAGACAGACACAGAGACACAGACAGTCACAGAGAGATATATGTATACACAGTTAAAATGAAACAGATCTTTAAAGGGTGAAATACCATGGCTCTCCTTCTGCCTGCTACAGATGGATCAGGATGTAAGGCTCTCAGCTACATAGTCACAACCATGCCTGCCTACTTGCCACCACAATCTCTGCCACAAAGATAAAGGACTAACCCTTGGAAACTGTAAACAAGCCCTCCATTAAATGCTTTCTCTTACAAGTTGCCTTGGTCAGGGAGAGAAGTCTTCCCACCACCATTTGCACCAGGGAGCCAGGAGAATCCACAGCCTTCTGTGCACAGCCTGCCAGGAGCACATAGGGCATAAAATCAGTGGAGCAGCTGGGACAGAAGTCTTCCCACCGCCATTTACACCAGGGTGCCGGAAACTCCACAGCCTTCTGTGCACAGCCCCTAAGGAGAGAGAGAGATCTCCCAGCAGCATTTTCCTTTCTGAGCACAGAGGTGAGATCACCTTCTTTCTGGAGGGGAACAGCTAGGAGCACACAGGGCTTAAGATCAGTGGAGCAGCTGGGACAGAAGTCTTCCCGCTGCTATTTGCACCAGGGAGCCAGGAGACTCCACAGCCTTCTGTGCATAGCCTGCCAGGAGAGAGAGATCTCCCAGCAGTGCTTTCACTTCTGAGCTCAGAGGCTAAGGATACAGGTTTACAGGCCCACAGGAGGAACAAACTCCAGCCAGAGACAATACCAACTAGCACCAGAGATAACCAGATGGCAAAAGGCAAGCACAAGAACCCTACCAAGGCCACATGGCAACATCAGAACCCAGTCCTCCCACCACAGCAAGTCCCAGATACCACAACACACTGGAAAAGCAAGAGTTGAATTGAAAATCGTATCTTATGATGCTGATAGAGGGCTTCAAGAAAGACTTAAATAACTCCCTTAAATAAATACAGGAGAACATCAGTCAACAGGTAAAAGTCCTTAAAGAGGAAACACAAAAATACCTTTAAAAAAATACAGGAAATCATGGGTCAACAGGCAGAAGCCCTTAAAGAAGAAACACAAAAATACCTTAAAGAATTACAGGAAAACACAATCAAGTGAAGGAACTGAACAAAACCATCCAGGATCTAAAAGTGGAAGTAGAAACAATAAAGAAAGCACAAAGTGAGACAGACATCTCTGGAGATAGAAAACCTTGGAAAGAATTCAGAAGTCATAGATGCAACCATCAACAACAGAATACAAGAGATAGAAGAAAGAACCTCAGGTGCTGAAGATACCATAGAAAACGTTGACTCAACAGTCAAAGAAAATGAAAAATGCATAAAGCTGGTAACCCAAAACATCTAGGAACTCCAGGACACAATGAGAAGACCAAACCTAAGGAATATAGGTATAGACGAGAGCGAGGATTTACATCTTAAAGGCCAAGTAAATATCTTCAACAAAATTATAGAAGAAAACTTCCCTAACCTAGAGAAAGAGATGCCCATGAACATACAAGAAGCCTTCAGAACTCCAAACAGACTGGACCAGAACAGAAAATCCTCCCAGCACATAATAATCAAAACACCAAATTTACTAAACAAAGAAAGAATGTTAAAAGCAGTAAAGGGAAAAGGGCAAGTAACTTATAAAGGCAGACCTATTAGAATTACACCAGGCTTCTCACCAGAGACTGTCTCTTCCCCCTCCAGTATTTGAGCTGGCTTTCTAGCCTCCCCTCAGCTCAGCCTGTGAAATTCCTGGCCTTTGTTCCTTAAGAGAACAATACAGCTCTCTGGTCCCCCTGGAAGCCACAGGCAGCCTCAGGGCAGTCTCACCTAAAAGCATCCTGGATCTGCTAGACTTGAAGTATTCTGATCTCAACAGGTGACCTGCCCAGCTGCCTGAGCAGTGGAGCCAAGAACCGCCAGATGACTTCCCCGGAACTCAGCCCAGAGTCTGGGGGGAGGCGCTAACCCAAACTGTTAAATGGTCTGGCCTCCATTAAAGTTTAGGCCTCAATCGGTAAACTATCCTCCTGGCCCTCGTTCTTTTCGCTGCTTTCCCATCCATCCCTTAAGTTTCTCTTGCAGGAACCAGTTCGCAGGCAGCTACGGAATACAAGAGATGATGAAAGCTAGAAGATCCTGGGCAGACCTCATACAGACCCTAACACAAATGCCAGCCCAGGCTACTATACCCAGCAATCATAGGTCATCATAGGTGGAGAAACCAAGATATTCTGTGATAAAACCAAATGTATACGATATCTGTCCACAAATCCAGCCCTACAGAGGATAATGGATGGAAAATGCCAACACAAGGAGGGAAACTACCCCCTAGAAAAAGCAAGAAAGTAATCTTCCAACAAACCCAAAAGAAGATAACCACGCAAACATAAATATAACATCAAAAATAACAGGAAGCAACAATCACTATTCCTTAATATCTCTTAACAACAATGGACTCAACTCCCCAATAATAAGACAGACTAAGAGAAATATTTCTCATGTAAATCTTCAATTTTATCAGAAAATGTTAGTAATTCCCCTTTTAATTAATTTAGTAATGTTTTTATGTCTACCATTTTATCTGCATTATTTTTCATGAGAATCTTCAATTTTAATGTCTTTCTATATATTTCCTATATTTTATCAGAAATGTTTTCAATGTAAATCTTTGATTTTATCACAAATGTTTCTAATTCCACCTTCAATTAATTTAGAGTTTTTATATCTACCATTATAATATAAAGTTTTCCATGAAATAGTCAATTTTAACATGTTTGTCTATATAACTCTTGAATTTTACCAGAAATATTTTCCATGTAAATCTTCAATTTTATCTGAAAATGTTTATAATTCCACCTTCAATCAACTTAGAATTATCTTTATGCCTATCATTTTATCTGTATAATTTCCATGATAATATTTAATTTTAACATGTCTTTTATATATTTCTTCAATTTTATCAGAAATATTTTCTATGTAAATCTTCAAGTTTATCAGAAAATGTTTATAATCCCACTTTCAATCAAGTTAGGAATATTTTTATGCCTACCATTATTAGATCTATATAAAATTTTCCATGATAATCTTCAATTCTAACATATTTTTCTACATTTTTCTACAATTTTATCAGAAATATTTTTCATGTAAATCTTCAATTCTATTATAAAAAGTTTCTCATTCATATTTCAATTAATTTAGCAATGTTTCACATGTCTATCACTTTACTCTTTAATTTTCCATGAAAATTGTCAATTTTAACATGTTTTTCAATGTATCTCTTCTATTTTCTCTGAAATATTTTCCATGTAAATCTTCAATTTTATCATAAAGTGTTTTTACTTCCCTTTTAAATAAAAAATATTAAAAAAAAAAAAAAGAAATACCATGACCAAAAAAAGAATACAGATAGACTGTAAGGCTTAAGGAAATATTTTAATATACTGTTGCCCTTCCTAAAACAAAGCACACTGAGTGGATGATCTAATTAATAGTATAGGGCCACTACTTAGCCAGATACAAAGCAAAGTGTGGATCCTTGTCTTAGAAGCCTATCTCAAAAGCAGGGTGTCTGAATATTTACATTTCAATATGCATACAGATTTTAGAAAGAAACAAACCAAAATCAGGCATAGTATTTGAGGCTTGTAATGACAGCACTTTGAATAAGCAACCTAGGAGTTTAACTATTCATTTGAGGCCAGCCACGGCTAAATAATGAACTTGAGGGGTGTGATGTACAGATAGAGCTGTTTTCTCATAAAAGCAAGAATAAATAGTAAAACAATTGAATGTCTGTGTAAATGATGAATTGATATTGGCTTTACAGTCCTTTCTAAAATCAAAAGATAAAGATACATTGTATAAAAGTTACACATTAAAATCAAGAAAATGTAGTATTAAGTAAAAGAATATAAAGATGAACAATTTTTGTAACAAAGACAAATATTTTTCCTAGCATGGAAAAAAATCTATTATGAATCTAACTAATGAGAGGTGCAGAAAGAGTAAAGTGCTACTTTATCATTAAGATGTAAAGAAAGCCAGGGGTTAGGGAAGTGTGTCAGTGGGTGAAGTAATTGCTGTGCAACCCACAGGACCTGTATGTTGGTTCCCAGCAACCACATAAAGCATAGGGCATGGTGGTGCCCATCTTTAACCTCAATACTGAGAGGTAGAGACAGCAGGATTCTGTGATTTTTCTGGACAGCCAAAATAACCCAAATAGTAATCTCCAGGTTCAGTGAGAGACTGTCTCTAAACATGAGGAAAGTAACTGAGGATACATATCAGTTTTGAACTGGGGCTGTTATACATGTCTGCTTATGCAACTACACATGCATATACCACACAAATACACACAGACAGACAGACAGACACACACACACTCCACTCCACCCCACACATTTGCAAGCAATGACAAAAAGGGAGTTTTAAAAATAGTATGAATTCACTTTTAGTTCTCATTTAGAGAATTATTCTACAATCATCATCATCATCAATGCTTACCAATACAGGCAAAAGGTTTTTATATAGCCTGTTGTTGAGATAATCAATTTGAACTATATAGGTAAAAATAATTTAAAACAAGCCAGTAATACTCACAGTCATGATGTTTACAGAACTGTATCTTCCAAATTTTTATAATAGAACTTAGAATTTGTAATGTGTTAAATATAACTTTATTGGTATTTTAAAGAATATGAGGTACACAGGATTTGCCATGCTAGTTCTACTAGGTTGAATGCATAAGAGAAAGTAGTTCACTAAGATGAAAGTTACAAGGGTGGATAGAGTCATCATTCACCATGTTGTTCAAATACTTGGAGAACTGACACAAATGATTTAGGAACTGGAAAAACAGCATGGCAACAAATATTAGAACATTAAATCTGCTAAGCTCACAGAAGAATGTCAATTTTTACCTTATATACAAAACAATGTTTATCTTAGACCAAGAGGAAATATCAAAATCCCATTACTACAAGAGAAGTTTAGCAAACTCAGTCTTACCTTGATGGTTTTCAAAGCTCGGTTTGTTTCGTCTTCTTCCACAAGAGCAAGGACATTCATCCCAACTTCCAGTGGAGCATTGCCACACACCACATCAATACTGAAGAATATGGATTCATTAATCCAGCCATAATCTGTGCAGAGATAGGTCACAATTCCTCTGACAGACTGAAAGTTGGAGTATTCTACAACACAGGCAAACAAAGGTCACACTGGTCCTTGTTGAATGCCAGCATCCCCTGCACACAAGTTCTACCCTCACCACCCCTGTAGATAATGAGCACACAGCATCACTTCTCTGACCACAAGACAGCAGCCATCCCTGCATCCTAAGGTTGTGACTGCTGAATGGCACCTCTATGTCACCTATTCAGCTCTGGGTGACCTGTCCCCGTGAGACTGTAAGCGCTGTGTTCATCCACCCGTCAGGAAGCCCCTTTAAATTAGGATACTATTCCTACTATATGCCTGAGTCGACAGCAGCAGCACATACAGAGCAGTAGCTCTAGGTCCTCCAACCTCCCTTCTGTCAAAGCACCCAAAGACATGTGCAGACATCAGGATTCGTGGCCAAATCCCCTTATGTGCTTCACAAACATACTGTTAAATGATGTTTGGGGATGTGGCTCCAGTACCCTGCTGGGACAGCCGGCCACCCTCCTTTATGTTGCCCCCCTTACAGCCCTGCCTCCTGGTGGCTTCAGATGCTCCTGTGCCTGAAAAACAAGGCTAAATTCCCTCCCAAAGTGTGATGTTCCCCTACTCTTAGGGATAGACAGAGGCCCTTTCAAGGACAAGATGCGAAGGCAGACACAGTACAGCCCACAAAGACGTGTGTCTCCTGTGAGTTGGTCCAAACACCCTCCAGCTTTGGCATCAGGAGGAGCTTGGGGCACAGTTGAGTGCTGGCCTAAGTTGGAAACTGAGGGACATCCTCATGCTCAACCGCCACCCAGGGTGTCAGCAGGTCCCTCTCGGGGGCTGTTTGTGACCCACTGCACCTTACGGTGGAGGATAGCCTTCAGGAGGAGTTTCCTTGAGAGGGTATGGGTGATAAGCAGACTCCCAGAGGCATACCTTGGAGCTGTAGCTTTCCTTCAGGCTCAGTCTCCCTCTGAAAGAAGGTTAAAAGCCTGCGCAGAAGTCTCTGCATAGCGATATGCTAACAAAGGCCTGGGCAACACCAATGCCTTCTGAGTAGGCTTAAAATCTCCTTTCAAGTTCGTTCTTCGGCCTCACTGAGATTGCAGTCAATGAAAGAAAACCCAAGAACAGGGTACCCCGACAACGGCTTCCTGGTTTCCAGTTTGTGTCCTCTCCTAGTTGACCACTAGAGGACACGCTACTTTTGACTGTTCAGCCAATGAGCGTCAACAGTGTGATTACATCACTGCCAAAGCCAATGAGAGGCACTGACCTAGGAAATTTGGCCCCACCCACTTGACATGAACAAACCAATAGAAAGCCTCTGGAAAAATCCCGTTTGTTGGCCGTTAGTTCAGGGACTCAGTTTGACGGCGTGACTACATATTTAGCGTGTTTGCTTCGCAAAGTTGTGGTCACTTTTTCCCTGAGTTCTTTGGGTGAGCGTTTATTGATTTGAGATGGTTCCTCTTTATTATTGTAAGTACTTATTTCTCGATATTTCTTGGATCACTTCTTGTACTGTATTCCATATATTTTAATTTCTTTTAATACTAAGTATATGAGAACTATTTTTAATGTGTTTTTCATTCAATAGATTATAAGTACATCCTTAATATCCTTTATTAAAAATTAATTTCTTTGGATTTTTCTTTATATTCCCTATTCCCATTTCCGGGTTGTTTCTTGTCTTTTGTTCATTGATTTTTTTAATTGGATATTGATCATCTATTTTTTTTTACATTGGGACAGTAAGAATCTTATTTAAATATTTCATTTTATCATAGAGTTGCCCTGATTTACTTTACAGTGCAAGATCTTTATTTCTTTTATAGAAAATTATTTCAGTGTTAACTGATTGTTAGCCCTATTTAATATTAATTTTGTCTCTGTTTTCTCTGATCTTGATGTTTTTTTCTTGAGTCTAAGCTGGTACTATTCGAATGAATGGAAGGTAATTTTCCACCATAGTTTATTCCTCATTAGGAATGGAGGAATGTCATACCCATGGACACAGGGAAATTTCATAGGACAGTTAATTCATTGAAAATGTTCCCTCTTCCAAGTCTTTTTTTTTTTTTTTCTGTTTTCTCATGTTAAAAAAAAGAAGAAGAGAGTCTAAAGAAGCCCTCTAATGTATTGCTCTTGGTGTGACTGGGGTTTTGTTTTTTGTTTTTTGTTTTTTGTTTTTTGTTTTTTGTTTTTGTTTTTGTTTTTGTTTTTTTTTTTTTTTTTTTTTGCCAATTTTGCTCTTGTACATTGGCTCCTGTTAGCTACACTTGCGCAGATTCTCCAACCCAGTATGAAGAGTGCGTACTTCTGGGTGCTTACTCTGGAGAGATCCCTTGCTGATGAACTACGCCAGTTGTGTTTGTTTGGCCTGATAAAGTCAGAAATTCACTATTTAGGCTGGGGAAACAATAAGTCTAACCCCACAGAGTTTTCTTGATAATTTGAAAGTTGAAAAGCTGTGTCTGAAACTGCCTGAAGTAGGAAGTGTATAATTTTGCCTGAATAGAGAATGTCCTACATTCTGACTACTTGTAGCACAGGATCCTTTTACTCACTTCTTTTGACAGATGTTCACAGTTCTGCCTCTGACAACAAAAAGTCTTATCCACATCATCTTATTACAAGAATCATTGAGCTGGGACTAGGGAGATGGCTCAGAAGTTGAGGGCACTTGTTTATTTTGTAATAGGATCTTGCTCCGTTCAGTTTCTAGCATCCATATGGAGACTCACAACTGTCCAGAACATAGAATTCCTGGAAATAATGATATCTGCTTCTGACCTGAAGAGGCACCAGTGATGTATTTGGTCCTTACACATACAAATAGGAAAAAGTCATACACAGATAAAAAACAAATGTTTAAATGAACAAAGGATATGAAAAGGGATTTATCCAAAAAGACATATAAAGAAACATTCAAAAATACGCGCTATAGCTTTATCTATATAAGACAAATATACACCAAAACACAATAAGAAATATTGATAATTATGAGTACTTAGCTGAGCATGGTCATACACACTAGAAATCACAGCACTTAAGTGGAGGAAGATAAGAACTTCAAAGCACACTTTGCCTACATAGAAACTCTCAAACCTGCTTCAAAAGTAAAGAAAAAGAACAGGTGCTGAAGACATGGCTCAGTAATTAAGAGCAAGTACTGTTCTTAAAGAGTACCCACAGAGTAGCTCAAAACCACTATCACTTCACTTACAGAGTGACCTGATGCCTTCTTGTGACCTCCTCAGTTACCAGGTCAGTACAACCCACACTGGTCTGGAATTCCACATCCTACCTCTGCCTGTGCCCCAGTCTCTTCAGCCCATACCTACTTGGCCCCTGATATCTCTGCCTCCTCAGCCTCCTTGGGCTCTGATTCCTTGGCCCCTGCCTCCTCAGCATATTCTTTCTCGGCACTCTTGGCCGCTAACATATTGGCCTCGTTGGCCTTGGCCTCTGCCTCTGGTTCTGTCTCCTCAGCCAATGCCTCCCCCAAATTACTTGGCCTCTTCAAAGTCGGCCTATGCCTCCTCAGCCCAAGCCTTCTCTGCATCCTCATACCCTGACATCTCGGCCTCCTCATCTCTGCCTCCTTGGCCTCTGTCTCTGCATATGCCTCTGTATCAGACCCCATAGCCTCAGCCTATTGGGTCTCTGCCTCCTCAAGCACTTTGGCCTCTGCTTTTTTGGCCGCAGCCCACTCTGCATCCTCAGCACTGAGTTCAAGCTCCTAGACACCACTGAACTGGGCCTCTTCCTCCATGACACTTACCTCCTTAACATCTATGGCCTATGCAGCATAGGACTCGGCCTCTAACACCCCTGCATTTAAATTCTGTGTGTGATTATGACAATATTAACTCCAGGGACACCAGAAACATGCAATGTATGTGGACATTTAGATAGAAAGAGTTGTAAACTGCCTATGGAGTTGTTACAAGTGGAGGTCTGTGCTTCCTGAAAAGCAGCCAGCACTCAGAAGGGCTGAGCCTTCTCTCCAGATGCCATAAGACATCTAAAAAAGAAAACCACAACATAACACCTGACAGGAAGTTGGAGAGATTTGTTGTTGTTGTTGTTGTTGTTGTTGTTGTTTCAGTTATTGGTTTTACCTGCTCATAGGCAGGCTGGCTCCTATGAGTTAGAGCCCCGTCCAGCCCTTAAGGGCATGTTCTCTTGTCCCAGCCTGTTAGGTCCTACTCATATTCCTACTGATCATGTGGAAATCAGACCACTTTCCAAAGCCTGTTCCCTGAGATTTCAGCTCTTCTCCCTGAGCTCATGGTCCCATTCCTTGATTTCTCCCCATTTAAAAAAATATGTCATTGCCTTTATGAAGTTTTTGTGTTTTACCTACATGTATGTATGTATGTATGTATGTATGTTTATATGTATGTATGTATGTATGTATGTTACCACCTCTCTGGTTCTTTGCAGGCCAGAAGACATTTCAGTGTCCTTGGCAGTGTAATTTGAACAGTTGTCAGTCTGATGGCCTGTGGCGAACCATGGTCCTCTGCAGGAGTGGTACGTGCACTTAGCCTCAGAGCCATAGCTCCTACCCTGTGCTTCTCAGGGATGTAAATCAAGTAAATGGGGTTTACTACCATACTCCTTTAATCATAGATCCAACTTCCCAGTCTTAAGAGAAGACATTTAAAAAAAAATATTTTTCCTGCCAGTGTGACTCTATGTGTGTGTATCTGTTAATTTAATGTAGTCCATGCTTTAAAACTTGAAACTGGCTTCTTTTTGGGTTTTGTTGTTTTGTTGTTGCTGTTGTTGTTTTGTTTGTTTTGTTTTAATTTTGCCCAGATTCTACTGAGTAGCACTGGCTGGCCTAGAAGTGGCTATGTACACCAAGTGCCTCTACCTGTCCCTCTGCCTCTGCCTCTGCCTCTGCCTCCTCATTAGTGCTGGGATAACATGCAGATTAGTTCAGTTTTACACCTGATCTACTCTGGAATTCTTTTTACACCACCACTTGTTGCCTCTTTTGCTTGTAGTGAAACCGCTTAACTTAATTTGAGTCATCAGTAAAACCAGAGATATATTCCAAATTCATAGGGCAATGATTGAAATGTAACTGTCTGGCTTTCAATAGTTACTCCACTGTTCTGTACAAAATGTTTTGTAACCAAAACATCTGCACAGGCAGATAGCATTAGTGTTAGGGTTCAATCCTGTCTTGTTTTCAATGTGATAAATACCAGGGCCCAAAACTACTAGAGGAGGAAATGGTTTCTTGCTCTTTAGAAC